>JAPMOQ010065374.1:2791008-2821457 GCA_026543055.1 Argiope trifasciata | reverse complement strand
TTTATTATAAGTATAGATGAAAGCTCATCACTGAATTCAACATCAACGATTGTCTGCTGCTTCTCCCCATTAAATTACATGATCGAGAGAAATCTCAAATACACTACTACTTAGTACTCTCTCCAAGGGAAAAATACGTGACAGAATTTTCAAGTTATATTTTCTATATTGATTTAATCAATTTTTATTTTATACTAATCATCTTTGGCGACCATTTGGTTCCCTGTGATTATTTAAAACCAAAAGTTCAATTAAATTATGGCTTTGTGTACAAAATAACTGTAAACTTTAAATTTTAAGAGACGTAAAACTCATTATATACCTTACCTGGTTTATTTTTATGCATCTCCTAAATTTTCGCTCTCTATCGTTATGCATCCTAATATATCATTGTAAAGAGCAGTAGTATTTAAAAATGAAAACACTTCATTTTTTTTTAACTATTGTTTGGCTCTGAAGTTAAACTTTAAGTGTAATAACTAAGAACAAAATCTGAAATTCAAACTTTATACATAAAATCTGCTCAACATGAAAAAAATAAGTTGAATCTTCATATCTCGAAGAACAGCAATGGAAAGAAATAGCATGAAACATTTGCAACAACACAGAAAAAGTTTCGTTTCAACAATAAAATATATCGTTGTAAAATGTGCTTAAAATATATATTTTTTTAAATTCATTAAAAATTCCAAAAATTTATACGACAAAAGATTGTGTCTGTAAAAAAATAACACCCAAATGCTTTGCAAATATAATTGAATTTTTTAATTATTTTTTTTTCTAATTTCCAAAAATAGATTATTTTGTGGTTCTGAAATTTAAACTTTTTTCACTGATTCATCAAATATTTAATCGCGTGATTTTCTTTCATTTTTAAAACCTAAAGAATACAGATTCTTCTTAATAGTTTAAACAGTTTTCAAGACGAATAAAAAAGTACATCTACAATACCACGAAAGCTAGAAGATAAATATAAATAGAATTCTTAGATACAAAAAGAACTATTTTTGTCCAGATTCGTAACTTTGAGTTTGTGGTTAAAGAAATGATATTTGGGACAGCAATTTTTTTTTCAAACATCCATAACAACTTGGGAGAACTGTGAATAACATCATGGAGATTTCAACCGTGAATCACGCGATTTAAAAATTTACATTTGCGGTGAAATTTTGATGGGTTTGCGTCCTGATAAAATCTCAAGCCGAGATCCTACCACATTTCTTGCCCCATCTGGTGCTTGTCAAAACCGTCGATGTAAAAAATTCAGTTTCGTTAAGTGAATGTTAAACTGAGGTGACACTAGAACTGACATAAGTTGTCAGTTCTGGTCTCACCTTCGTTATCTGATTATGGCTTGAAATTCTAAAGTCTGTCTTCATGCAACCTAAAAGGGAAACATATATCTATTTAAATTAAATTTATTGAAAATAGATAAAAATGATCAAGAAGCAGACTTTTAAAATGCGATAACGAATTTTATCATTCTCTTCCAAGATATGTATTTAATTAAAAAATTCCTTATTTTTATATTCGATTTTGATTTTTGTAAATGTGACTAATAATATATTACCTTCATAATTTTAAAGATATTATTTCTTTTGCGGAATATAATTGAGCTAATAGTGTTGGAGCAAAATTCATTAGTTGCATAAAAATATTGTAAAACATTTTATGGCATTGAGAATATTGGATATTATAATGTTAAATAATATTCTCAAAATTATATAACGTAATATTATTTAATATTATATCTTGTAGAACAAGGTTGTTCCATATTTTATATTATTATGCAGTATATGCATTATATCTTGTAGGGCAGTATAGTTGAATATTTCATATTATTATGCAATGTATACCGCTTAATATTGCATTGAATCGAAGAATATTGAGCAATATTATACAATGCCGCGTCACGTTATATTATTTCGGACGACAATATTTTGTAATTTTATATAATAATTCTTAGTATTGAATCAAATCAAACACTAGTCTATTAAGATATTCTCAACATTATAAAATATGGTGTATTGTCATGTCATATTAAGCCCGGTGGCGTAATGGTAGCCTCTGGGGCTCACAGCATGCAGGTTCGAGGCTGGATCCTCTAGCTGGGCAAGGTTGACTCAGCCTCAGTCAACAGGTCGATAAACTGAGGATAAAGCATGCTTGGGAACTAAACTCTGGGAGTTCTCTGTTAGGCTGACTACCTAACCGGGACATAAGCCTTGCCCTTAGGGCCCTCGGTCAAGAAAGCAGATATGGGCTCTATAGGTCTTGGCCCACATCGGACTCTCTAGTCACTGATCATTGCTAAGAACAATAATGCATAATATACAATATATTATGTTACCGCTTATCTGAATTATAGTAAGAATTTAATAATTAATCAGGTTTTAGACTCGATACTGATATGAAACATGTTAAAATGGAATAGAAAAGATATGAATTAAAAGATGGGAATCATTATGGAGTATTTGACAATTTAAGGAATTTTTGAATGAAGAAAAATAAAAAAAATTATTTAAAACACAAAACATTAAATTTTAACATTTCTATAAAATAATATTAGATTGCCACTAAAATATAGTTCAATAGTTTTTCAAGTATTTTATTTGAATAATAGGAATTCTTTCAGCTACACTACGAAAAATATATTGAAATTCAATAAAAAAAAATTATGCCATCCTTTTTCGCTTACAGCAGGTAAATAATCAGAAACTCAATGTTGGAAACTTTCCAGAAATAGATTTTCTTTGGAGGAAACTTCCGATTTCATCTAACTCTAGATAAACATTACTTGGACTACGACTGGAATTTAATCGGAAATAATTTAATATGTCGTTTTTTCTCATCACAAGAACACACAAAAATATCGAAAATTTTTATAGAAGTAGGTGAAGAAATTCCAGACGAAATGTTTGAGCATCTGTTTTCTTTTGCATTGATAAAAATAACCTAGTTGATTTATCAGTTTTATGATCAATATTTGATTCAATAGTCCCAATGTATATGAACAACAAAAAGGATTAACAGTTTCCATACAAGCTTGTCGTGCATAACCAATTTATAAGCATCCTCTATAAAGTCCCGTTAAATTTTGATGATGCTAATTTACATAATCCAATAGGTGTAACTTTATTAAAATAATACAGCTTTATGTCTGTCACAATTAATGCTTAATTTTTTTGAGGGAAATCATGAACTAAAATTATACATAATAGATTTAAGTAAAATCAAACATGACAAATATTATGACGAACTGACTAGTCCCTAAAAGCAGCTAGTCATAGCTAATTCATACTTTTTTAAATTTCAAGCCATACGATAAGATAAAAAAAGAATGGAAATTAATGTTCATCATCATTTTTTCAATTGTTTCTAACAGTGGGAAAAAATTGCGCAGCTAAATATAAGATGATATGATGAAATTTTTATTAAAAAAGTAATAAATTTTGCTAAAATAATTTCACTTTTCAAAATTTGGAATTAGAAATAAATTATTTGAAATTGATGTCTGTGAATTCATCAGTGATTAATCAGATTAGACAACGCTACATATCTTCAACTGCCCTACACTTTTTTCATTATAACATGATTAGCTAGGAATAAATGTGCCTTATAATATACATCAATGCGATATGTGTCGAAAATACTTTTAATTTCTTAAAGTTATAAAGTTTAATTATCGAAGTTTTCTTCTGTTGTTGTTTCTTATGACACTTGTCATGTACGAAAGAGCGTCTGTTGTTTCAGTAGCATCATTTAGGGCACGGAACGTTTTGGCTACTCATGCGTCCCAACCCTTTTTACTTTTTACAGCGGACTTCATTCATACGTTTCCTTCACTCATCCACAGATCGAAACACACAATAACTTGCACAACCCCTTTTAACAAGGGGACGGAGGACGGACGAATAAAAGAATAAAAATACATTTTTAAAATTTAATCATTTCTAAACTCTATCAGGCTAATTTTGTGTTTGAAATTTTGCTATAAACAGCAAGCATTGCAAATTTTTAATTCAACAAATAAATATGATTATTATTAATTAAAAATCTTGAAAAACAGTGTTCTTTTGAAAAAATTATCTTCATATTATGCATCATATTTTAATAAAATTCCTCTGACTATAGTATATTGAACAATATCCTGAATTGAGATTGCGCGGTGATATTTTATCAAAACTGTTCTGAATTCTGTTTATACAATGTTCTAATTCAGTTATTAATGCTTTGCTATAATTATTATAAGTTAATCCCACTTCATTGATTTATTCGGCTAATGTTTCTCTCAAAAACGCACAATTTGAGAAGATCAATACATTGAGTCTCCATCCAGACCCAGATGTCAAGTTAAATAAGATAAATTGACAATGATTAATATGTCTGGAGTCGTTTTCACAACAATACTCAGATGTGGGATTGCACTTGACAAAGCAATCCATTCCGTAAAGTGAGATATAATTCAAAATTTCCAGCGTACGACGTTGAATGCCGTCTAATATATTTGCACTGACAACGTAATTTATTTTATAAGAAATATTTATCGAATTTTATTTGGCTATTACTAAATTATAAAGTATTTTTAGCTCTTATATGTTCCGTGTTCGAGATGAAATTACTTATATATATTTTAAACTTTAGAAAAGTAATTGCTAAATTGATATAAAACTGTCAATAAAATTTTTCTATATGAAAATTATGAATGAAAGCTGAATCATCTACTATATATTTATGAATTGTAGAAAAAAAGAGGCCGTGTATATATGCAGAGGTTCTATAATTTAGACCTAAAGCTTCAAAATGCGGTACATATAAATACAACTCGAGAGCTGTTTGTTGGAATTTTAATTAATTTAAAATTCAACAAGAGTTTGATAATTTTCCCATTAAAACTTCCGAAATATTATTCTAAAAAAAGAGAGATTTTCGCATTATTTTGAAATAAAGAAAATGTCTTTTTAATCATACTAATTTATTTATCATGCAGTATTCATTTTGACAATTTTATTAGAAACATTTTTCAAAAGTTTTATAAAATCTTTATTACAGTGAAAGTTAAACTTCTTTGTTTCTTCAATTATTTAATACCTTTATTTTGTTCTATTGTTAAAAATAAATAAATAAAGATTTGTGTAGTCTGCATTTCCATGGCGATTTCTTTGGTGATTAATCCTTGGCATGCTGTTAATAGTTCTCAAAAATAAAATATCTGTTTTTCTAACCAAACTATGGAACTACAATTACAGTCACAAAATCGTATACTGAATTTCATATATTTAAATCATTGCATTTTCTAGTTATTCAATTTACATTATTAACAAAGTACAGACCGATAGACTTACTCCTTCATGGATTTGATTTTAAAGTTGATAATTATCTGCAATTTAGATGCTAAATCCGTATTACACAATTTATTAATTCTCTTTGTTTTGTAATTATTACGTTAACTTATATCCAGGCAACTGAAGAGATTGAAGGTCCTTCAATGGATTTCGCTGAAAATTTGATAGAAGTTGACCAATATCTATCAAAGAAAGACCATATACCAAATAAAATAAAGACTATATAATATACTAATCAAATAAAGACCATATACTGAACTTCATTAATCTAGCTCAAATTATCTTTGTTATCTTTGTCACAAAGGCACATATTTTGTTATCTTTGTCACATAGGCAGATATAATGTGAAAAAAAAGCATTTTTTCAA
Source organism: Argiope trifasciata (assembly GCA_026543055.1). Classification (NCBI taxonomy): domain Eukaryota; kingdom Metazoa; phylum Arthropoda; class Arachnida; order Araneae; family Araneidae; genus Argiope; species Argiope trifasciata. The sequence goes on along the minus strand of JAPMOQ010065374.1, from coordinate 2,815,745 downwards.
CTCAGGAAGGTTTAAAACGGGGGGTGTTCGTCCAAACATCGTTCGAATTTTTTTGACGATTACAATAGTTTATTTTCGTACATATTTAGTATCGTAGAATTTCGTAATCATTCACAAAAATTCTGCTTCATCTGGTATACGTAATTTCAATACGTTTGTTTTTTTTCTCTAAGGAATTAGCACTTAATTTATTTCTTCTTTCGTGGCATATCTATTCTGAAAGTTAATTAATTAATTAATTTTTTTCACTTAAAGAATTTTTTTGAATGATTTTCTATCCATTTTCAATATTCCACTTTTTATCTATTTATTCATTTTGAATAATGATTTTAAATTATCAACTGTTAAAATCAAATATCTTTTTTTAAAAATCAGTTTTATAATAACAGGAAATTTTAACGCATTTGGAGTCTGGATGCCAATTTGAATTCGTAATGATAAATGAAAACCAACATATTCTCTTATAAATCAATAATAAAATACGACAATTAAGCCTAAAGTAAATGATTAACATTTCAAAAATCTACTGAGAAATTAAACTAAATTGACCACCTCATTAAAAATGGGACCTCGTAATGTGCACTGTCTAGAATCATAATTAGATCGTTAAAACCGGCCAAACGATGTAAAAAGTTCCATCTTATACTGTCCGTTCAGTTTCTTTGCCTGAAAATTTTGACCTATTGATCCATCTTTAAAAAATATTACTTATTAAAGATTCTTATTTATTTATTTTTAGACATTGCTTAATCTACCTGTAGCATTAATCGGTAACAAAAAATGTTATTTTCATCAATTATTTTGATGCTATGCCGTCGCGAATAATATCATATTCAAATAAAAATTAGATCGTTAAAACCGGCCAAACGCTGTAAAAAGTTTTTTTTCACATTACGTAGAGTGTGCCAAGGCGTGACCATAATATTTATTCACCCATGCATAATAAAGACCCACCTATTCTCCCAATTTCAAGGTTTACCAGGTCCATTGACTCAACTCTTTCGTCCCGTGGCCCCCTGTTCTTGAAGCAAGGGCACGAAGAGACCCGTGGCCTTCAAGGGGCTCTGAATGACCTAGATTTTGGCGGTACCTGGCCTTGGCGGGGACGAATCTGCTCCGGTTGGGGTGACCCAAGACCGAATTTGAACTTTTCGTATCCTCTGTCTCCGTTTTCAATGTCAAACGATGGTCTTATCTGAACTGAGTTCTTTCGAGGCTAAGATGGTAAATAGAGCTCGAAATTTAGGGTAGTAAGGCGCTGAGCGGCCACTGAAGGGACATGGCCTGTTTTCGGTTTCGTTTTCATCAGTGAGAGTGAAATTGTCAAGGGTCTGACCGCCATTTATTTCCTGTTCCTTCAATAATTTAAACAAAATATTTCTTTTGTTATAAGTGTAAATCCAATTTAACTTTTGAATTTTGAGATTTCTGTTGATTTGAAATCAACGAAACTCTGATGTTATGCTGAAATAATTTCCAATACTTATTTTGTTCAATTCTTTTTCACTATCTTAAAATTCAAAAAATTATTGTTTTTCGAGGATACTAATTTAGATTGTTTTTTTTTAATTTTCTTTTTAAATTTTTGCACACTTTTTTTTTTAAATGTTTTTATGTATATAATGAAAACAGATTTCATCGTTGCGATTAAATTCAATTTTTTTTTTCATTGTTTATCATCCATGTTTTCATTGTTCATTGTTTCAGTGTTTACCATTCATAATTAAAAACTAGAGCATGAATTAGACTTTAAAATTTTTCAAACAAAGAAAATTTCAATGCAAAGCAAGTTCCTATTGAAATGTTCAATATTTTTTTTATTTATTTCGAAATAAGTATAGTAAAATTTTAATTTCAAAAATTAATTATGATAAACATTTTTATCATCGTTTTTATTTAAAGATATTACTATTGTAGATATGCAAAATTACGCATTTAGTAAGTAATCTTAAATATAAAATAATAATATGGATAAAAATTTTAAATTTTATAGAATTTCAGGCTTTATAAGCCTGAAATTTTGTTTCTTTGTAGTAGTTTTAGCAGAAAATCCGAATAAAAGCAAATTAAGAAACGCATTCCGCAGTACATACTCAACTTTTGTGCTAAACACGATTTCGCCTTCTTTTCTTATTTCAGTAATGAGTAAGAAATAAATAAAAGAGACAATTTTCTAGACTCCACCCAATTTTAGGGAGCCCAAAGCTCTAAAAATTAATTAGCTGTATCTTGAAGTTGATTTAATTTTACAATTTCATTCAAAGACAACCAAAGATTGCATAGCATAAATGCTATATACTTAACTTAAAATAAAGTACAATTTATATTAATTTTGGAGCATCTAACAAATAATTAGTTAATATTTTAGAGTTATATTATTTTATAGCTAAAACATGTGATTATTTATAATTTTAAATAATATTAGGGCTTATAATCAAATAGAATATAGATTAAAAGAAAGTTTTTTATTATTTTGTTGTTATCTCTAAATTTCAATAGTTCATTTTGTGCACCTAAATTTTTGAAACCAATATTTTAGAAAGTAATAAGCGGTTTGCTATTTCAGTTTGATAAAATTTGTTACTTAAAATTACTTATATGGAGTTTAAATCAAAATAGATAAAAAAATATTTAGTTTGAAAGACCGTAGAAAAAAAAAAGACGCCCTGATTTTTTAAAAAAAATCTAGGGACCCATAGATAATGCAAATCTTCCTAGAGGGAAGATATGCATCTTGTAATGATTCTTGGAAAGCATAATCTTGTCCTGTTAATGAATACGTTAAATTCAGTAAGCATATTATTGAGTGTTAGAGGCATAGCCATCAGAGCCAAATGGGGATAGATGATAGTCTTGAGTGATGCCATGGAGATAAAATATTTTTAAAGAAAACAGCACAAAATGGAGAAGAAAATTATATTACCCATTTAATCTTTTTCTTGCTTACCTCCGTGATGTTACAATTTATTGAATTTTCACCCTTTCCACTTTTTGCATTAAAGCTCCAGTTTGGTCATTACCAATACTTAGGTTAGTGCATAAGCATATTAAACAGGTAACGACTAGTAAAAAAAGTATAATTTATACCACATTAACATTTTTTACTAAGCACAGTTTTAAAAGTACTTAATTTAGGGAACCATGAAAGCCAAAATTAGCTATCAACACGATATCATCAAGATATTTTGTAGCGTTTATAATAGCGAGCAGCATCATGAGGTTACTGAAATATATTTTGTGGTAATAGGATTTGGATCACAAATTTTATTAGAATTGTATACAATTTTTATTATTGGCCGGCAAAAGGGTTAACAAAGGAAATGATCTCAAATTATGCTTTTATACTTTCTCATAGTTATATTAATCTAAAAGAACAAGTCAAAATTTTTACTATTTTTGACTTTATATGTTTTTTGATTCAAAGCAAAGTTGAATTCGCTTAAAGAACTTAATTTAGAATTGACGAAATAAATTATTCTGGACTCAAATCTGGGTTGATACATGCCTCAATTTCTTGGATAAATTGCACTAGATTTCCAATTTTGATCTTGAATATTTTGTTCCTTATCAAACTGGTCCACCAAATTGGTTCCAAACCCTGAATGAGCTTATTAAAATGAGAAAGAAGTAGTAAGTGAACTATTAGAATTACTATTACGAAGCAAATCACCACATCCCTTCCATCACAGCAATCAGAATTTTTTTGTTTCTCTTCAAGTAATAGTAGTTTTTGAATAGCATATTATCAAAAACACATATTTAAGGTATTTTTTTAAAATACAGTCATGAGATGAAAAACCTTCAACTTTTGCAAACTATTTTTTAATAGAATAAGAATATATTTATATAAATGTAATATAGGCAAAAACATGTAGAATCATATGAAACAGACAACGACGAAAGGTCTCATAAGTGCCAAAACTTTTTACATGACACTTGGAAAACAAGCAACAAAAAACGCCTTTAGTTCATCGAACCGATACAGAAAAAAAAATTACATCACTTATGAATTCTGACACGAGCAGGCTGCTTCCGATTACACTATCAACAATGAGTTATTCTGCACTATTAACGATAATCAATAACCCCTGACGACAATTCTGCGTCCGGGTAACTATAAAAATACAAAAGAAGGGGAAAAAAAAGCCCACCGCTGGCATTCGGGATATTTTTTTCACCGTTACGATTTGGTAGTGAACTTGGTGATGCAAAACATTGAAGTTAATAAAAGAATGTTATCTAAATCTGATTCCTAAATTGAATGTCATGGTGACATCGTTTTTTAAAATAATAATAATAAAAAAGGCGTAAATGTTAACTGTCTGCATAGTTGACAATTTCATAGAACTGAATTTATGGAAACCATTTTTTGAAGCTGTTATCTACAATACGGTCATTTAACGTCTCGTACAATTATTGCTCCCTTCAAAATGATTTTATTTATAACATCTTTATGTTTACTAAATTTTATAATTTTGTGAAAAGTTTGCATTTTTTTCTTTTATTTCTCTAAATAGAATTCTAAAATACAAAATCAGATAAAAAACAAAACGAAACAGTATTTTTGTTTTCAATTACACAAAATCTCTCATTTCAACATAACAAAAAAAAAAAAAAAAAAAAAAAAAAAAACGACATTTCTTTGTATATACGTTCCCAAAGTTTTGTCCTCATTTATAACATTTTTACTGTCCATCTGAAATTCAGCCATTTTTATTTTACTCATTTTACATTATTATTTTTTAGTCTATTGAAAAATGCAAAAGAGGTTAATATAATGATCATGTAATTTCTTGTTTATGATATAATATATAAATAGATATTGATCATATGCCCTGAATTAGTTTAGACAGGCTTTTCGGATTTTTGTCTAATGCTTGAAAAAGTGTCTCAGTTTGTTTCTAATTTTATCTGAAAGTTCTGAATTTTAATGCACAAAATTTATTCCCATTTTTTTCTTTTCTCAGTTTCTTAATAAGTTTTTAGTAATTAATTAATTATTTCTGAAATTTATAATACTTTATCTTGCACTGCAATGATTAATTTTCTCTGACGTTCTCCCCAAGGATTGTACGTGAGGATGGATTATAGTTTACTTGCTTACAATATGTATTGTAAATCTTCTGTCAGGCATATTCAGGGAAATTCAAAATGAACAGAGCGATTACAAACAACTATAACTATTTAATGAAAAATAATTTATCGATAAGATTAGAAAATAATGTCGACGGAACTTCAAAATTTTGTATACATACGTCATAGATGTCCTATGTAATTGCCCTTGGTCACACGGATAATATCTAGGCGGTAGTCCGTTTCACGCCATACATTCTGAAGCATGTCTGCAATCTCCTGTACAATTGCATTACAAATGTGTACTTTGTGTGTCCTTCAACTGTTTGGGGCATTTGAAGTATTTGGGAAGCACATACATGCATATGTTCTTGCATGTGAAACAAAGTAAGCATTTGTAATGCGCTTGCGTCGGTGACTGCAGACATTTTTCAGAATGTATGGCGTGAAACGGACTACCGCCTAGATATTATCCGTGTGACCAAGGGCAATTACATAGGACATCTATGACGTATGTACACAAAATATTGAAGTTCCGTCGACATTATGTTCTAATCTTATCGATAAATTCTATTTCATTAAATAGTTATAGTCGTTTGTAATCGCTATATTCATTTTAAATTACCCTGTGATTGATTAACATATCCTTGAATAAACTTTACCATTCTGCACAGCCATATTTAAATCATAGGATTGTGAGTATTTGAACTTCAAAATGTTTGAATCATTGATTCTAAAAGTTAACTGCTAATTAATAAAATAAAAGCAATAAATCATAAAAAATTATACATTTCAGTTTTTAAGATTTTTTCCCTTTGAAAATAAACATTAGTCTATTGATACATTTTAGTTTTATTTTAGAAAATGTTCTACGAATTTCGTCTGGGAAAAATACATTTTTGATGGATTTTCTAGAAAAGTCCGCACGTTTGACGAGACAGAAAACCCATGATTTCATTCAGACACGCAAAGGTTTTCGACATTCTTCTTTGAACGGCTCATAGCTATTAATAAAACACACCATTTTATTCAAATTACCCTAGACAGGCCTATTAAGGACTTTGGAACTGTGGTTTTCTAGTTAAATTTAGATTAATTCTCTAGAGTCGAAATTATTTTTTATTTTTACTGTCGAATTAAATAGATTGATTTTCTTTTGGAAATATTTACAGCCACATTTTCTTTAAAATAAAACCAAACAAACCTATCTATTATTTTTCACATAATTTATGTATTTTTCTTTGAATATGATACTTTTCATTGATATACTGTCTGTAAATTGCGACATCTAAATATAAATAAAAATCATTATGGCTACATATGTATATATTTAGACATCTACTGAAAAACGGCCGATTTCAACCAAATTTTGCCAAATTAGGTTATATGACATAAGAAAGAAAATAGTCATTTAAAAAATACAAAGGTTAATTAAATATTCAATTATATTAGAAATTAAATGTCATTTAAAAAAATTTATTTTGAATTATTTTTTTACTATTTTTAGTTTTCTTTTCTTTTTTACCATTTTTAATTTTCTTTTTTTTTTACTATTTTTAAATTTCTCTTTTATTTTAAAACAATTTTTATTAAATTTTTATTGTTGTTAATGGCTTAACCATGATAAAATCGTTCATTTGCATGTTTAAGTATTTCATTAGCCATGCTTAATCCTTCATTAGCTTGATTCCACCTACGTGAAATCTTCTAAAATTTTAGAAATCATGAAATAAATTTGCAGTTCTTTTATAAGATGATTAAAAACTTAAGGAGAAAGGTAATATTGGTATTGGTGGTTTTTAAAAATTGTCTGGTTAAATTAATATAATAATTTTTTTAATTAAAAAACCGACCATAAGCAATGATTATATTATATTTTATTAAGTATTTTTAAAGTAATGAATGACTGCACACTATGCACATGTCACAATTTTATTCCTGAGCAAATAGTGTATGAATAAAAAGCGTACTGTTAGACTGCATATTTGAATCCAGATTTAAAAAAATTCTATGATTAATATACACAAAAAAAATAATATTGTAAAATTGTTCAAAAAATAACACCAAAGCATGATATTTTAAAAAATTTACATTAAAGTGGAGTTTTGTTATAAAAAGATGGTTTTTTTCGATTCCAAACCACACTGAAATAGTGTATGGTAATAATCAAAGTTAATTTTAGTTCATTGTTAATATTAGAGATAACAATTTCAGCAATATTAATAGTTACGAAATTACAAAAGCTGCCAAAACCAATTTTTACTGTCTTCAAGCTTGTTACAATTGCCAGCCAGAAATTTAAATTCTACATTAACCAAATGCAGAATTTAAATTTCTGCCTGGCAATTGTGACAAGCTTGAAAGCAGTAAAAATTGGTCTAAATAAAATATGCAATAGAAATATGACTTGACTTACCGCCAAAAGATCATTTGATTTTATTATTAGAAGAGTGAAGAAAAAAATTGCTAAGAATATGAAATGTTCTCTGGTACAAATTATTTGTGAGAGTTGTAATGCTAGTTTGATTGAACTAAGGCGACACCAAACTAAAAAAAAATCATCAAAACATCGATATTTTTTATTGTCTCATATGATAAATTGAGTCATTCTAAATGTGCTTGGAACATTTTAGAACCGTAGTTTATTTTTCCTTAAGTTATTGAAGAATATTTGATGGACGACAGGAAAGTAAACAATGTTGCCACACCCACTTTTTAGATTTAAGTACCTATAAAAGAAGCCCATTTGGCAAAAATATTGCCAATTTACCTTCATCAAATGAGCTATCAGAGCGATGTATTGGGCTCAAGACACAAAACTTCAATGAGACTCTCCGTAATGTCATTTGGGGCAAATGCTCAACAGTTACAACTGCATCGATCAAACAGAATAGCAGAAATAGTAAGGAAAACAACAGAAATAGCAAACGAAATAATACAAATAGCTATCAGAATAGCAGAAATGTGCATTTAATCAATTTTGATATGCGTATTAATTTTTTTAAAGGTAACATGATAAGATTTGTGAAATTTTGATCGTTCGTCAGTTTTTTTTTTTCAATATTTTCAATATGCAAATATAATTTGTTTCCTTAAGTTTTTGCACTTTTTTTAACTTCAAACATTTTAGAATAACTTGAATCACATCTTGTAAAAGTTACAGTCAAGTTACACTTCATATTAAGATTTAGATTAATGAAAACTTTAAATGCGCTTTTCTCCGTGTTCGTTTCTTGCTTATATACTACATTTCGAAAGCCTAAGGTTTTCTTAAAAATTGAGGTAAAAGTGTGGAATTTTTTATGAATATTCAGAAATGTAGGTTTTATAAAATTTGGAATATAATTAACCTTAAGATATGTAGTAATTTTTTTAAAAAATGTCTAAAGTCAGAATTCCTATATTTTTCAGATTTTTTTATGTTTTTTACAATAAAAAATTAAATATTGTTGGCAGGAGAAAATCCATACTAAGTTTCATGTAGCGTATTAATAGTTACCTATAAATAAAAATTTGGAGAAAAATCTTCATACTTAAAAAAGTCTTAGGGTTTTAAAAAATCTCACAACTTTTAAGAAAATTTAAATTTTATTAAAAATATCAAATTATTTTTTAAAAAATTTTACAAAAAAGTATAAAGTACTATTTTATTTAAAAGAAAAGTAAAACATAATTTTAAGCATTAAAATTTAAAGAAAATGTTTTAAGGTACTGTGTCGCCATAAAATAATCTAATTTTTAAGAGAAAGTATACCATTGTTACAGTAACTGATTATCACGCATTAACTGAAAACTCTGATTAAATCAGTTAAAATAATAATTTAAAAATTTTTTTCGCAAGTCAGACGAATCTTTATACTATTTTTCGCACGCAGAAGAAAAGAGCATTGGGAATTTGAAAGAGAAGCTTTTAACACTGGGTAAAAAAAAATTACAAAAAATGATCTAAAGATAAAGACTGTTCAGCTACCGGTTATTGTAACTTAAAGAAGATAGCGAAACATGAATTGCCGTTATTTGATTAAACTGAAAATTGACTATCAAATGTTATAAAATTCGGTGAGGCTTTGAAAACAATTCCTCCAACATCAGTTGAAGATGAAAGAATATTTTTAGCCGTGAGGTTGCTCAAAACTTAAGAACTTTGGTGTGTATATATGTTGCATACGTTTACTTAAATAATGTTTTAAAAATAAATAATTAATATATTTCATATGTATTTTATAGCCGAATTTATGAATATCCTAATTTTGCCGAATCAGTATTAATATAAATTAAAATTAGCTAAGTTTTAATGTTTTTTTGGGTTTTTTTTTATTTGGCATTTTTAGTAACTTTAGGAATGTCTGGATCTCCCAAAAATCCCTGCGAAGGGAAAAAGGACGATAAGAAGAAACTTTGGTTTAAAAGTTTCTCCGTTAAGCGATTTAGTACAGATAAACAATTTTATTGCTAACATTAAGAATCCTAAATTCATGTTTCTAACTCTTTGATTAACTTAGATATCTCATTCATATAACAATACAAATATTGCTACAGAATTGACAAATTGAAGAACTTTAAATTATAAATCATGGAAATTTCCATTGCTGGTAATAAAACAATATACTAAACTATAACTATACTATACTTACAATAACTATAAAACAATAACTATACTTACATTAATCTGTCTAGCCCTGTCTCTGTATTATCCTATTTAGACAGAGAGCTTTTTTATTTTTCACAGAATTCTTTCAATATTTATCACATACATAATTGGTGTCAAAGCTATATGCCGAATTGTATTCGCTTAATTTATTTCATTTTTTATTTTCTCATATACATAATAAAGAGAAAGCTTAGTAATTATCGAAAAAAAAATTCGAATTTAAGATTTTCCTGAATTTTCAAGTGTTAGACCTCCTGTAGTTTGAAAAACACGTTTTTGGAAAATGTCTATCCGCTACAAAGATAACTCAAAAACGCTTTGAGCGAGACGGAGCAAATTAGATGTACGGTCATTACATTAAATTTGCAGATTTCTATCAAATTTTTGAGTAAAATTCGCTCAGAGGAAGTAAGTCTATTCATTGTTTGAATAGCAGAGAACATTATGATTACACAACGAAAATAATTAGATGAATAAGATTTGGTTTTCGGATTTATTACAGATTTAATATCTATAGTGTAGACAAATGTCAAATTTTGAGCAAAATCCAACAATGGATAGAATGTCTGTCAGTCCGTATTTTCTGAAAAGCATAAACATAGTAATTCAGAAACATAACCAGTTAAAAATATGAAATCTAGTATGGGATTTTGTGACAGTGCCATACAAACGCAATTTTGTGTCAAAGCGTTGTTTCAATCGGTCTGGGAAAAAAAAAGTGTTTTAAGCACAAGTGCGATCTTCGGATATTATTTTAGGCTTGCTAGGAATTAATCGCCAAATACTCGACAAGGATGACACGACAGATTCAATAAAAATGTTAAAATCACGCCAATAGTTAATTTTTCATAAATATTGTAATCCAAGAATCAATTCATTCATGAAAGGTGCTTTCTGGTATGGGTAAGAATATACGAAAAATGTTTAGGGAGAAAATTTCAGCTGGTTGACACTCTGTGGATTCGTATTAACGAACTAACGGACAAATAAACATAATTCCAAAGGGTTTCTGGATATGGTCTAAAACGAATACATACATAAAAATCTTCTGTTTGAATTGTTTGACAATTATAATACTTTTTATGAATTTAGAATATCGAAAGATATAAAAAAAATTCGGAATAATTCATTATTAATATTAAAATGAGAATAAATACTACCTATAAAATGTTTTAAACTAATTATTACATTTATCAAATTTATTAAAACCGTCCCAAACCAATAAAATTGATTGAAGATGGCGGCAATTAAAATTCACAAGAAAAGTGAGTTCTACATATTAAATATTAGGAACAACTGAGATGTGCAGAAAATACAAACCCTGCAGATTCTTGGAAGTTGTAACCAGCGCAAATCAAGCTGCCACTAAAACCTATCTCCATCTTTCTAATGCGAAATAAGGACGTAAAATAATACCAAATAAAAGAACAAATAGATTAGAAAATTTTATCACAAGCCGTTTCAACGTTTTCCTTCCTTGATCTAAAACGAAACCTACTGTCCCTGGAGAAATGATACAAAAAGTTTCTGTAATATAAAATGTCTGGAGTCATTTCATCCATCTTAAAAAATATTTCATGGAGGTGACGTCTTCTTTCTTCCGTCAACAGTTAAATACGAAATCAAAAAGAAAAGGAACTCCTCAAAATAATGATCATATCAAAAAAGTTTCTTTCAGAACAAGAAGTTTAGTGTTATTCTGGGATTTCGTGTGGGTGGGTCAACGACTTCGAGCGCGAGACGCCGACGGGACTCAGTATCCATGGCGACTTCCAGACGGACCTCAGAGGGTCAATAATGTAAGTTTGGGACACAAGGCACACCTTTGGTGCCATTTTGGGTCCTCCTGAAAGTAGTAAATGCGCTTGGTATGTCTTAACTTTGCTTTCAGCTGGATTGCTTGACAGTAAACGCAAAGAGTTTATTTTTTAAAATTTCATTTCCATTTTGCTTTTAAAGATTCTGGGTCTGTGTATACATATTTTAATTTGGAGAAAAGTAAGTCATAGTGTCTGATCTATTCTATTCGGTTCCTTTCATGTGAAATCGATCCGATCTTCGCCGCCGGTACTCGTCTGTTGCATTGTAAGATAAAATTCGATAAATGTTCAAAGACTAGAAGGGCATTCCTTAGTTGAATACCAAGATTAAACTGAGCCAAACAATTCGATTTTAATCTTGTTTTTCAGTTAAATTGATTTCTATAAATTTTTCAGAGCTCATCTTTTCTTTCAAGTAACAATATACAAATGGTTTTAATAAAACCTTACAATAAAATCTGTTTGCAAGATGAATGAATATAAAATTGAGAGAAAAACTATTTTAGAATCAGTTTTTAAAGCAAAATTGTGTTCTATATTAGATCTTTTTGTCTCCTTCAGAAATTTACTACATACCTGCCTAATTAATAATACAATAATTTTGTACAGTTGGCTTTTACAAAAAAAAAAAAGATTCTTTTGTTTTTTGTTGTAAATAAAAGATTTCCAAAGGAGAAAGAAAATAGATTTGTTTGCTAAAAATAATTAATTTTCTTAACTAAATAGTTTTTGTTTTATTTCATTACAAAATTAGCTTTGGGGGGGGGACAACTTTCCTTTCATACAAATCAACAGTTTTTGATTCATCTTTCAATATGATTCATCAGCACGGGACTCATTTTGAAAAAATCAAGTTGCCAGATTAATGTCTTCTAATAAGTCTTTGTCTTGATTCAATTTTAATGGAAGAAATTTATCAGCTAATTTGAGAATATATGAATAACAATGAATAAAAAAAAAGCTTCGAAATAGTTATGAAGCATTACATACGATAAATGTTTTTCCTTCGCTGTGTTTTTAAATGAATTACACTTTAACTCACAATTAGAGAGTCGTTATCATCATTGCATCTATAATTAGAAGAAATAAGTATATATGCCTGTAGATATTCTACATGATTGAATATTACAGCAAGTATTTCTGAATTCGACTCACAATTACTTTCAAAATCAAAAAAGAGCAACTCAAAGATCAAAATATTAATTAATTTAAAACTTAGCCAAAATTTCCTCCGTGACTTTCTAAAATATTAGAATACAAATTTGGTCTTCAGTTATCTTAAAATTTTAAAAACTATTTTAAAACTATATCAGTGCAATCCTGTGTGATTGTTTATAATTAAAAATACTTTTTTTCTAAGTTTTAAAAATACATTTCATTGTTAAATTGAAAACTTACATTATTACATTGAAAAAGAATTCTGTTAATTATTCGAGTGGTTCATGATCAGGAATCAGATACTGAAATTACATTAGTGCAACAGATAACGTGTAATTTAAAATCGATGTGATACTATTATGTCGTATGCCCCGACATCATTAAGAAAACTCTTCTTTTGTTAAATAAACCATATACATTCAGATTCAATTAGTGATCAATATTTCTGATGAACCAGTTTGTAGTAATCTAGGGATTTTCTTTTCTTTTTTACGTAACCTGATAATTATTTGTCGCTGCTTTGTCATATCTGGCTGATCTAAAATATACACCTGTTTTCGCTTTCCCAAAATTGATCTTCACAAGGGCATTGAAAAATTTATCATAAAAGAATCTACTTCTACTGAAAGAGATTAACTATTATTATCGTTTACCGAAGCCCATTTGTGAACGTGTTGGATTAATTCATAGGTGAGGATAGTGAATTGGCGGTAGAAGTAATTTAAATAATTCTTGCATGTAAATAATTCATAGAAGCATACAAATTTTGTATGAAGACCGCAAATCAAATTTTATCCTTTTATTTCAAAACTTTTTTTAAATTATCGCGTTCACAAACAAACTTAGATCAAAAATTGTGCTTTTGATCTCGGAGAGGGGCAACATTTGGAGATTCGTCAAAATTTCAGATTAAAATTTTTTGACTTTCATTATACTTAGTATATATTTCGTATGAAAAAATAAAATAGCAACTTAGAAAAGTGTTGAGGAAAACCTTTTAGGAACAAACTCAAATATGAAATTTAGTCAAAAATTAACTTTAGTTATCTGAATTATTGACATTATGATATTCATACGAAAAGATAAGTGTATAGGCAAAGTTTTTGTTCTGATCGTTAAATATTTTTAGTGATGTTAAAAGGGTGGATTCTGAGTAAGCTGTTGTTTCTTGGTGAAACATTAAACTTATTTCTCTGTTTAAACACATATATTACCTGCACACTTTTGTCATTACTGAAGATAAATACTTTGCTTTTGATTTTGTTGCGCTGTTTTCTTCAGTTGAGTTTAGATTGAATTTATTACGCAGTATCTTTTGATTCATCTTTTCAAATTATTGCTATATTTTTTTAACAATTTATCTTATTTTATCACATTTTTTCTAAAACTTTAATGCACTCGATCATTATATGACGTGTTTTTTATCCAAATTTTAGTTGGAGTTTATTGAATAGAATTTTATTTTATTTCATTGAAGCACTATGAAGCACTTAAAGTACGGATCACTATGCATAAGTTAATTGTCGAAATGAGGCATAATAATCAGTTCTATATTGTTACTATAAAATGAACAAATAAGTATTTTGATAATTTATTTTAATTTAAGGAACTATCTTCAGCCACCAAAAATTCTTTTACATTTGTTTTAGCAAATTCTATCGATTGATTTTTCTTCCAGGGAAGAATAACATTGAAGAAACATAAGGTAAATAGATGTCTGGGCGTAAGTCAACTTATGTGAGTCTTAAGTACAAAAATAATTTTATGACATTGGTGTCACAAAATACAAGAATTCTGAAGAATGACAAACAAGTTAACTTACTTCCAGATGCTTCTTTTTTCTTCAAGAATTTATGCACCAGAAAATGAGTGTAATTTGAACAATTTTCGGAGTGATATTGTATCAAAATAAGATACCGTTTGCTCCTGATGAATCGATGAAGATAATTTAAAAAAAATAAAATTATGTTTATTAAAAAAATTATGTGACACTTGAACCAATGTTTACAAGAACATTATCAGTTTTGACGAATATTCAGCATTTATCAACTAATTGTTTTCACAAACCTGCTGTTAGAATTTTTTAAAATTATTTCATTGTTATTAGCTTTAGTACACCCGAAATTCCTTAAAACAGTAATAAAGAATACAAAGGTGATAGAAAAAAAACATTCCCTGACATCCTTCATATTCATTCGTTTTAATTAGGGCAGAGGTGTCCAAACTACGGCCCGCGGGCCAAACCCGGCCCGCCAAGTGATTTTATCCGGCCCGCGGAGGGTTTTAAAACATAATGATGTTTTCGCCCAAACCTTTTCATTTTCATAAAGGTATATCGAATAACTACGTGGCCAAAAAAACGGAGTTGTTGTACTTGACCAAACACAAATGTCTATCGCTCTGTTAAGTTATAAGACTAAATAAAAAAATATATTTTGGTAACTCAAACATAAAAGAAATTTTATACGCATGTGAATTTTGACAATAAGCATAGTCTTATTGTTTTGTTGTAAATAAGCTGCGTTTTGAAGCCAGTTGTTTCTGTAGTAAATTTTATTCGATCACACGCACTTAATCAACGGCAATTTAAATCTTTTCTTAAGCAAATTGAATCCGAGTACGTTGACTTGTCGTATTACACTGAAGTTCGATGGCTTAGTTGTGGGAAAGTGCTATTGCAGTTTTTTAAGCTAAGAAGTGAAATGGATTTATTTCTTGTAGAGAAAAAACATCCTGAATCACTTTTATCGGATGCTGCATGGCTCTAGAAGTTGGCTTTTTTTGCAGATGTTGTGACACACGTAAATACCTTAAAGTTCCAAGGGAAAAATAATTTATTTTGCGATTTATACTCTCAAATTAAAGCATTTCGAACAAAACTACAATTATTTAAAAGTCAAGTGACTGAATGTAATTTTACGCATTTTCCGTGCTACGACGAATTTAATAAAAAAAATGAAGAAAAATTTCCACTTTCATTTGCAGTAAAAATCATCGCCGATTTAAAAGAAAAATTTCAAAAGCGATTTTCTGATTTGGACATGAATTCAAAAGAAATTCGGCTGTTCCAAAATCCATTTGATTGCAACGTTGCTGAAATTTCAAGCCAGCTTCAAATAGAAATTATTGATCTTCAAGCAAACGAACAAATCAAGGACAAATACAAGGAAGGAAACTTAATAGATTTTTATAAATATTTGGATGCAAAAGAGTTTCCAAATGTGAAGAAATTTGCTCGTAAATTCATTTCAATGTTTGGGACTACTTACGTGTGCGAACTAACTTTTTCTCGAATGAAGTATCTCAAATCAAAATATAGAGCAAATTTATCTGATGATCATTTATAGTCATTGCTTATGATTGGTGTAACAAATTTTGATCCCAACTATAAAGACATTCTTCAACAACAACAACAAAAAAAAAGTTTCATCATTCGCATTAGAAATTGCATCAAAATATTTCAATTTATATAAAATAATTATATAATTATACTTTGTTTAGTATTTTGTATTTTCAAGTTACAATAAAATAGTATTAATTAATAGTATTTAATGCTACTTTACGCATAATGATATTTTTCAATTTGTATATACATGTGGCCCGTATAACATGGATCTAATTTCGATCCGGCCTATGCCACGAAAAGTTTGGACATCTCTGAATTAGGGGAAAAAAACCGACACAATATACATTATACAATTATACAATATACAATTAGGGAAAAATGTACTTATTTGGCTTTTTATGATTTCTAAAGAAAATTATTAAGACTAACATTTTTTTTTTTTGAATTGGACAAAAGTTGTTGAACAGAAAATGAGTTGGAAAACACTTGTGGAACAGAACATTCATATGAATACAATTCATTAAAATATTTGGCAAGCTATAGCAACGATTTTCTGTAACTGTATTCAAGTGAATAAAAACTGTACTAAAGTGGAAAAAATTTCAATAAATAACTATTAATTATCAAGATCAGTAATAGAGCATTCTAAATAAAGTTTAGAAGTGAAATTTTAACCTTCATTTACTATTAAATATAAGAAATTATTATTTTGCACTTTTACTCTTGAGAATGCTTGAATGAAGGAGTTGGAAATTAAGACAGCTGCAATTCTATTTTAAAATGATACTATTGCCTTGAGTCGATGAGGAACATGCAGTTATTAATTTTGAATTTCACGTAACTGTTTCCAGAATTGAATTGGAATCGGAAATGTTGCGAATATAATGAGCGCGATAATTTTTTTTGAATAATTCATAGAACAGTTAAGACTAATTATAATTATAAAGATAGATATATAAGGCTGTTTATATATTCGATATAAATTTTGCGTTTGTATTTTATATATTGGGTATGATAGAGTACCTGGTAATTTTGTTAATTTATTAAATCGTAAGGTAACTCATGATCCATAAACAATATACAAAGCCGACAAAAGTAAACTATACACTCTAATCATGTTTAGTAAGTTCTTTATTTCTTTCAGAAACAATATATATTAGGGATATTCCATTCGGTTGAATTATATAATACGAATGTGTTGAAAAATGTAAAAATGAACAGTGTTGTTGAAGGCTAAAAAATTTTCGAAAGAGTTCGTAAAATTGGAGAAAAATAAGGCTCGAAAGAATATTCATACTAATGCAATGCTGTTATTTTGAATTGCGAAATGATGTAAATATGGTTTTGTGCTATGATATGCTGTAAAATAATTGATGAAAAGCATTAATAATATTAGATAAAAATTTAATAAATTTTGAATAAATTTTTATTGAATATTGTCACCCAAGAAAATAAACCCTTGACAGAATCAGTAAAATCGGGGCCAAATCCCTTCTCTTTTGAGTAATTTCTTATTCATCATACCTGTTGTACGACGTAATAAATAGAAAGTAGGTCAGCCTATATTGTTGCTATATATTTAAAATTATGGAAAATTGCTTTCTATTTTCATCCACGAATTTTCCATCTATTATTTAAAACAGCTCAAAAGGTGGACGGGGTAAGGGAAAACATTTTTAATCAAATCTTGATGCTATAACACCTCAATATCCAGATGTTGCCGATTTCCGCCATTGGTTAATTGAAAACATTCCAAGAGATGACGTGAAAAACACTTATTATGAAATACGACTTCCCCCTATTTTCCTACAAATCCAGCTACTTACTCAGGCAAACTGTTTTTTAACTTTTTATCATCAGATGGCGCCACATTTAATATTGCATGTTAAGCCAATTATCTGTGTTTACAGTATCTAAGAGTCAACCTTCACTATAAAGAGGCAAGGCTGCAAGAAACCGTTTGAGGCCTTAATTTTTTTGAAAAGCGAATATAAATAAATAAATAAAATAAAATCTAAGCACATATTACTATTGCATACTTATTTAATGCGGGATTTTGCTTTTGCTATTCATTACTTTAGAAAAATTACAACTTTCTAAAAACTTTTTCTAATTCACATTTTCTAAAATTTTTATATTAGTGATTGATTTGAAATATAATCAGTCGAAAAACACTATCGATTACATTATTAAAAAATAGCATTCAAATTCTTCACCCTGGTTTTAATATAATTTCATCTGCTGCTTCGAAATATAATTTCTCTCTTTTTCGAATTGGTTGTTCAGTAAAATGCTCTGAAGAATTTAAATTACTTGCTATCAAGTTTGCTTCGTCTAAAAATGAGTTAAATTTTGTTCTTAAATTCTGGATATCAGTTTTCATTTTATTAACTAAATTAACAACCCAACCTAGGACAATTGTGTTTACTTAAAATAGTTTATTAATAATGCTAATTTTTGACAATATTGCATTATTAGACATAAAATAAATGCCATTTCCTGTATTGAATACAACAGATTTTCCAACTTCGATTACCATAGTATTATTACTATTTGCATCAATAAATTTTTCTAAGGAATTACAAGTTTGTTCAAACTGCATTTACACTATTTTAAAATTGAATATCTTTTGGTTTCCCAAGATGTGCTGCATAATGATTTAAGAGTAATATTTAAATACTTTTAGAATTTCCTATCTTTTTGTAGATGCAGACTTATATGCATTTGATCACATTTTTTATTGTCATTTTCGCTATTTTCAGTTTCAATCATATTTGTATAAATATATGTTTCTTTAACCCTGCACAGGTCGAGCGGATTACAATAGTAACTTTAAGTAAGTTTGATGTTTAAAAAATAATTAAGAAGAAGTGCCTTGTTATGTTTAAAGTTGATTAAAGAATGTTGATTAATTATTTTGGAGTTTTATTTTGATTTGAAAATGGACTACAATTGTAATCCGCGCGACCTTTTACGTGACTTTATAGAGCGCAACCGGTGCAGGGTTAAAGAATTTGACAGTTTCTACACTTTCATTGCAAGATTGTATATATAGTTTGAATGGAATCGTCTGAACAATTTGAAGTTTAAACTTCTGAAGTGGAAGCAGTTTCATTGCTCGAATTTCTTTTTTGACAAGAAGACAGATATACTTGTCTACGTAGACAAGGAGACAGATATTCTATGAAGTTTTGAAATGTAGCTTTTATTCTCTTTTTTTTCTGTTAATTTTTTTTTCTGTAACCGAGTTTTGACACTCAGACGGTCCTAGACATGATTAGTTGGAACAATATTAGCC
Source organism: Argiope trifasciata (assembly GCA_026543055.1). Lineage (NCBI taxonomy): Eukaryota > Metazoa > Arthropoda > Arachnida > Araneae > Araneidae > Argiope > Argiope trifasciata. The sequence continues at coordinate 2,796,399 of JAPMOQ010065374.1, read as the reverse complement.
ATTTCACAGTATGAATTAACAAAGTAATATATGCAATTTAACTTAGTAGAAGAGGTTAAATGACAATACTTTATGTTTATAAAATGTTGGGCACTTGCACTAAACTATCATATATTTTTAAACATCCCTGAGTTCAAAACACATCGATTGTTCCAGTTAAATTTCTTCATATTTTCTTTCCATCCTTCTATTATCGTTCAGAACATTATTTTAGCTCTTGATCATGATGGGATCCCCTCAATCGCTGTTCCCTGGTGCATAACAACCATCGCACCCCTCCCTCCCCAGATGACCGTCCCTGACAATTTCCGACTAGTCTTGTTGCATAAGGAAGCCATTGTATAATATTTTTAATTAAAAGTTCTGACACCCGTGTTTCATGATTAGTATTCCTGTTAAAGACGTGGAAGAAAAGCTTAATATTTTAATTGAATCAGAATTTTTGCTTTAGCATTTGTATAATTTCAAATAGGAGGATTAAAGAAATTATTTAATTTTTAGGGCTGAATTAATTAAATTCTGATATATTTTAAGCCTTTTCAAATGATTAACATTCCGAGATATTTCTTCCAGAAAGAAAGAGGACTTGTCATCTTAGAATAGAATAAGACAATACGCTCTTTGCTGACACTAAGACGTTATCGCATAAAAATATAATAAAATGTTTTTATTATACTCCGGAATACCTGAATACTGCAGATGGTTTCTATGCAGTATTTAGATATTCTATTCATTTATTAAATAATGTCATTTCATCAAACAATAAGATTGAATTTTGAGTTTTATTTATTACGAAGGATACAATTCGTTCCTTCGAAACTATTTTCATCCTTTTCAATCCACAAAATTTGATATTATCTAGAAAAGTTTAAAATGTAAGCCTACCACAATAATTTTTTCAGAAGTCAGCAATTAGCCAGTTTCAAAATTCTGCATTATTACGTCAATCTTTCGGTCCTTTTTCATTTAAAGACATTCATGCCAAGCACGTTATAATCCCGAGGAATATCATATGCATGACGTGAGATTATCGTGCGAATTCACTATCATTTTTTATTTCAAAGTAATATTTATTATTTTCCGCGAACTCACCCACATCCATTACTGTCAGATATCTATGTGGGTCAGGTAAAATTTTCGAATAGTCGGGAGGTAATTTTAAGCACGTGGGGCATGGATCGAAGTGAAAACACGAAGAATACGTTTTGAATTAAAAGAACTTTTCGCAAAGCTGTGTTTGGATTGTCACGTCAGCTTAACAGCAACATTATTTAGTACGAGTGATTGTTATTAAAATCGGCTCTTATAGATTTTAAAAAATCCTTATTGTATCCTTACATTTTTCAAAAGAATAAATAATAGAAATGAAACCAACTTGTTTGAATAAACATTTTTTTTTAATTTATTGTTTGCTTGCGAAACAGACAAAGAAAAAATATTGTAATCATCCAAAGCTTCCGCTTTGATATTTTTTTGAATCTCCACATTTTAAACTTCCTGAAAGTTGGTAGCATATCTTCAAGATATTGTCTGCCCTCTCAAAACAGTAAAATTTAGGAATGCAAAAGGCTGGGAAATTAAAATGTGGCATGATATTTACTTGAAATTTGTTGACATCTATTAGTCTGTTTATGTCCTTGAGAACATTATAATTTGAAAATAAAATAAGCTAGTTCAATAATCTTTGACCTACAATTTTATCACTAGAAACATTGATTTGTGTCATTTCACTAGTGGATAGATTTCCTGTCAATATATCTATTCCTATAAAACTAAATACGTATCCCCAAAAATACAGCAAGCTAGGTACATGGATTTCAGTCTGTGATTCACTGCAAAATATTAAATGCATCTCGAATTTTGAAAGAAATCAGTCTGCAGAAATAGGCCCCAAAAGCTCCATGATTTACATACATGCAAAACTTCCGAAAAAGTCAAGGGAAACTACCCTTTAATTCTATTTATCTTCCTCTGAATAAAATTAAATTGAAAATAATTAGGTTTTGCCCTCTACTTAAATAAATGAAAAAAATTGTGTGTTGCCATGCCCTCCCAGTAATTTGATTTCAATCAAAGGATTCAAATCCAGTAACATTGTTTCATTTTTTCGTATAAGAAATCGATTTACATTTATACTTATAATAAAGCTCAATGTGTGTGTGTGTCTGTGTTGGCGCTCTACAGGCCAGACCGTTGGACTTACAGCTACCACATTTGGTACATATATACCTTGTAGGTCGTGAATGTGCATCTCGGAGCCCTTTTTTCAAATTTTTAATTAGAATTTGAAGCAATTAAAATTTAAGCGAAATTTCGACGTTTTTCGACTATAACTTCCGAAAATATTATTGCACAAACATGATTTTTACATCAAGTTAAAGTTTAAAAAAACTAGCTTTGTAATGGTATCAGTGTTTTAGCATACAACTTAAACTTCTATTTTAAACGAATTGTTAAAGAAATATTTTAACCATATTTTCAACAATATATTTCGGATAAAACAATAAAATTTAATCTGCAAGAGCACGTCAAAGGGAAAAAATTAGGTTTTATCACCGTGTTGCCATCATTTTGACGGAAGTTCAAATTTTAAAAAATCAACTATTACTGAATATTAAATGTAAAGAAATGTAACTTTCAGCACGTGACTGGATAAAATAAAATAAATATAAAATGTGACATTTTCTTTAAACATTGCAAGGCAAAGGATTCTATGATCGTTTGCAATATTTAAATCATTAATTCAATAAGTTATCTTTATTTATACAGGATAAGCATTCAAATTCCGGTCCAATGGCCAATATGTAAAATATTATTAATAGGCATATATATTGTTTAATACTATTAATTTGATCTAAATGAAGTAAATAGTTACATTTTATGTAGCTTGAGTTAAACAATGCATTTATGAGTAATGAGTTTTAGATTTCTTCATACTTTCTCAGTGAACCATATTTTACAAAATATTTTTATTAATATTTTAAATAAAAGTTGCTACTTCAATCAGTCTTCTAAATCAATAATTTAAACTGACTGATTTATAAAATTAAAGAATATTATTAGGAAAACGTGTTCTTTTAGAACCTTCCGTCCATCGTCTTAAAGAAAATATTAATTGCAGGCCAATCAATGCCCGGAATTATTTCAAGGCTAATGAATATGTGATTTAGCTGAAAAGTTTAGAACGCATTATGCATGGCGAACCAGCTGGTCGCCAAAGGCGACTAGTTTATATATATAGGTATATATTTGGCATCAATGACAATCAGTGAATGTAATTTTAGTTCACAAAAGAATGCTATTTTAGCTCAGAGTTTTGATTGCTTTAAGAAACTGGATAATTCAAATCCCAAAAATTTAATATCTATTCAAATGGATTGACCGAATTCCCGTAAGTGATATAATAAATGTTTTTGCATTTCTTATTGCTATTGGTGTAGCTTTTTCTTGAATTAAACAGTTGTCCATTTAATTCTTCCCAAGAAAGTATATTGTAATTTATATATTTTTATTTATTAGGTTGTTCGGAAAGTAATTTCATTTTTTCCTGACAAAGAATTTAATTGCATTTTTCGCACCCAATTTCATACTTAAACCGCAAAATCATTTTATGTTTTAAGAGCTGATATAGCAAGGTTTGAGTGTGAAAAAGTGCAGCTGATTCTTCGCAGTAGTTTTTGGATGGTGCCCTTTTGAATATGGAGAGCAATAAACAGCATTTTCGTCATTTTTTTCTTTTTTGCTATAAAAGGTAAAAATGCTGTTCAAGCCAGCAATAAATTAGCCAATATGTGTGGAGAAGATGTGTTAACAGTACATCAGTACCAGAACTGATTTGCAAAATTTTTCCTTCAAACGAGGAGGCCAAAAAAAACCTCGATCAGTTTTTTTTACAGCAAAGACCAAAACTTTTATGAGCGTGTAATCATGTTACTACCAAAAATATGGCAAACGGTATTAGACCAGAATGGCAATTTTATAATTTAATAAATAATTTATTCATTAAACGAAAATTTCTTTTCATTTTGACACAAAAATACGAAATGACTTTCCGAACGACCCAATAGATTTATACTCAGAATTCTGTGCTTTCGACGATTTTATCTTTTGAGAAATAATAAACATCGATTTAGAACAGCACTTTGCCGGAGGTTTTAGCTAAGAGCATTTTTCCTTTTGTTATCCCTTCCACAATTTTATTTTTGGGGAAAGGATATTTGTTTCCCCAATTTTATTTATACTGATACAGCATGCACCTATATTATGCTTCATTTTATTGCCTATCAAAAAAGTTAAGTATATCTTTCGCTTTTTATCAGGTTAGTCCTATTTCGGTTAAATGAAAACAGATAAGCGGAAAGATTTTGTATCTGAAAATATATAGTACCGGTGTTTCAAACTTATTAAGCTGAAACATATCGCTTACTTTTAAATATCTAAGAACTATATGCAGATTATTTAACTGGTCTTAATCATAGAATTTTATCTACTTTACTCCTGACAAATTGTTAACAACTGAACAAATTTGAAAATTAATTATTGGTACTCACAAAATTAATAATTATAATATAGTGAAACATCTTTAATAATTATATTGCTCGTTAGAGTTTCTGATTAATAATTTATCTAAGTTCCGAGTAATTTCTGTTTACTTCATAATTAAAAAAATATGTACAACATAGCTGGTGATCTAAAATATCATGAGAAACGTGTTATGGTCATAAATTAAATAAACAGTGATTCAAGGACAGGTGAATTTAGCTGATTTGTTGTCAAAAATATTGGTTCTCGAGAATAAAAGAAATATGGAAGTATATTTATGGGAATCCAGATCAAAAATCCCCTTCCCTTTCTCCAGTCTTTTGTTATACAGAAAAGTAGGGAGAAAGGCCTTCAGTCTGACACGTTTTGTGATTCAAATATAATTCAGAAAACTGATTAAGCATTTTGAACCTTTTCATTTTCACAGTTTGGATCCGAAATTTCAGTAATTCATACAAAATTAAATACCAATTTACAAAAAGGTACTCTATTCCATACTAAATTCCAATAATCTATATCTTTAAGTTTTAAAGTTAGTTTTAAGTTTAACGTTTTTAAGTCAACTAATTTGTTAAAGACAGGAATCTCCAAGATCCGATTGCTGGACTATTAACAACTATTCTCGTAATACAATAAGTTGCATTTCATTGCAAAGTGTAATAATCTCAACGGAATATTTGGAAGCACTATTTTATAAATAAAAATGTTTTACATTTTCAGTTATATGCGTATTAAAAATTTTAGACATAAAATATTGTTCAGTTATTTATTTATTTTTGTTCTCTGTGGAAATATTTTGCTGTGTTGTCCGCCTCATTATACACCTAGAAATTTGAGGAACCAGAATAT
>JAPMOQ010065374.1:2722112-2790608 GCA_026543055.1 Argiope trifasciata | reverse complement strand
AAAATACTAAGCATTAAAATAGTTTAATATTATTGGACAAGCTCTGATCCATAATATTTTATACGTTTGAATGAAACCGAACTGTTAGGAAACAAAGTATATGCTTTTCTTTCTTTCCATCATTTTTTTTTACGTAATAAACAAAATCTTCATTTGAACCGCCTGCCCAAGTTATCGTCAGGGGAGACTGGTTTACTGTAAATATATCTATAAATAAAAACTATATTTTTTCAGAAAACATAATGGCTATAATTTTATTATATTCTGTAAAGAAAGGTGCACCCACTCTGTATTCTATCTATAATCTAAGACTATTTGTAACTGAACAAAGTTAAATTTAACAAATTTGTAAAACGCTTGTAATAAAATTATTTATTTACAGTAAGCATGTGAGTAAATAAGTAGATTGCAATGAAAGATTTAATGATATGAAATAAAACAGAAAAATAAATAAATAATAAAAACTTTACAGATTCATTTCTTCTTTTAAAAATGCAGAATAATAACGGAGTAGCGAGTCACGTGAGCATGAGCACGTGTTTATTTCAAATTACATGCATGCTCAAGCTTTCTTAGTTTCTCTATTTTTAAAAATATTTGAAGTTCTAGAGAATTTAATTAGAAATGGCGTTAGAATTGGTGTGCTTATTTTTTCTTGTTTGCTTTTCGAGGATTTCCGCAGTCAAAGTTGATTGCGATCTAAACAAATTCCGAACAAGTAATATTGTGCCAAAGATAATACCTACAGTTCCACACAACCCTTTACTGGTAAGTATTCATCTTTGGTTTGGGAAGCTAATGTAATTCGAGAACTATCAATAGTAAGCAGTCGTGAATGATTTGGAAGTCCCAATATTAAATTGTTAACTTTTCTCCACCAAATTTATCAACGGATTTCAATCTTTAAGTTTATTTTAACTACATTCTTATCATTGTAAGGATAAATAAGAATAATATTTTAAAGAAATAACATTTTACTAAAGTGTTGTTGATTAATAAGTTGTTTTTCTTGTCGTCATAAGGACAAAACTTAAAACTAGTATCCGGTTTCCTTCTTCAAAATTGAGCGAACTATCCAAAAACTGGCCAAAATTTCACCATCTTCAATGACTATATAAATTGATATACTGGCTCTTGTGTCTTTAAACCAAGCCATACTAAATTGGTAACAAATCGCTTTTAATATTGCAAAGAAAATTTTTAAAGTTATTATAATACGAAATGAATTGAAAGAAAAAGATTCATCTTTGGCGGACTGTAAATCCTATGCCCTACCGCCTGAAATATAGAACCAACATTGAATCATGCTCATTGAAATAAATAATTGGTTTACAATGCAAATTCTCCGGCTTATTGGGCACAGGTTTTTTTTTTTGACCCTCTGGAGTTGTATATTCTGGAGAGGATGGAAGAGAGAATTCTAAAAAATAAGACACGATAGAAATTCAATTTTGAGATTCTAAAAATACTGCCAGCCGTTGTCGATTCAGCATTTTGACTAATAATTGATTTGATGCCAATTTTGGGTTGTACTCGTCCATTACTAGCAAAAACTCTGCATTAGGTGCATTTCTATTACTAGCTAAAATGGCAAAAACAAAGAGTCTAATATAATTTGAAAGAAAGCTGGATCAATTATGAAATATACCGAATTTTTCACAGAATAAAAAGCGTACTATACTACTTACATTTACAAGATAAATGAATGGCCGTCAAAGTTTAACTTGCAATAATATCAAGTTTGGCGAAAATGGCCTTCGGGATAATCCCAATGTACAAAAATGGTTTTCGGTATAATCACAAAGTACCGATTTCATTTACTAAGATGTATAGTTTGTTTTTATAATTGAAACCCTTTTTGATTGTTAGAATGAAAATAGCTACTAAGTTTTAACCCTAGGATTATTTTGTAATTAGCTGTAATATTCTATCTGTTATATCTCGAAAACATGAATAAGGTGAAAAAGTTTCTTCTAGTTACTAAGGAAAGACACTGGGCGGTATCATTCCTTATATAATGGCATTCTATGTATTCTCAAGGTGAAAAAAAGTGATTCAAGAAATATCTATTTAACAAAGGAGCGTTGAAAATTATCTCATTCTGAAAACAAAATTGGGTAAAATCCTATTTTAGCCCACCGCTGGCGACTTTTTCAAAATATCGCCAATTTTTCAAAATCTTGCCAAATCGAAAGTATTTTATTAGTGGGTTGGTATTAGACTTCGCAGCGATCGGACGTACAAAATAAGCGCTCTGTAGGGTTGCAGCATTTCTCTTCAGATGTTGTCAGGGTTGCCATTTTGGAATCATTATCTTTGATTATTTGACGAGATTTTGAAAAAAGTCGCCAAAGGTGGGCTAAAATAAGTTTGACCCCAAAATTGTAATATATGTTCTTGTTTAAAACTGTTACTTCACTTTATTCTTTATTTTATTTTATTTATTTATTTTTGTATCATAGATAAAATATAATACGAAAGCAGTAACTTGTGGAAATGAACTGTCTCGCGCTGATACGAAACAACATCCTACGGTTGTGGATTTTACTGCGGACTTGAAGAAGTTATACACTTTCGTTATGATTGGTAAGAATTTTTGAAACAGAAGGCAAAAATGCTTTTTGGCACTATTTTTTTTTAATCAAATAAAAAAAATGGTACTTTTCCGTTGAAACGAGAAATTGCCAAATGATGTAGAATTCGCACAAATTCCAGCCTATTTTGTCATTCTCTTCTCTTAGCGACTTGGCTGGCGTTTGGTTCACATTGGCGATATTTGTGCCTGAATAACAGGAAAAGTATCAAAAAGACATATATCGTCAAGGTTTTAGAAAGAAAAGGAAGGGAAAAAATTTACTCCGTCATTGCGGAAAAAATAACTAATATACGTGGATAAAAAAATCTGGGTGTGGAATTTTTTTAATTATAATTAATACTGTTTTTATTGCTGGCTTAAGAAATCACAGTTTTTGGAAGAACATTAGTTAGATTTAAGCATGAGGCAATGTCCCGTCTTAAGTTTCATGATTGTTTTCTTCCACCAATCTTTGTTTCACCTGTGTTAAATCGAAGGTAAAATCCTATTTTAGCCCACCTCTGGCGACTTTTTCAAAATATCGCCAATTTTTCAAAATCTTGCCAAATCGAAAGTATTTGAATTAAAAGGTTAAAAAAAAGAATTCTTACCTTTCGCCAAAAAATTCTTATTATTCGCCAAAGGTGGGCTAAAATAAGATCGACCCAAATCGAATACCAAATAATAACGGGATACTAATTATTTTTAATTTTATGTTAAATCTATAATTAATATTAAGTGTTTCATTTGAGATATCTATTTATAAGCTTTAATTTTCCAACAGTAATATTTTTTTGCATGCCCAACATATTTCTTGAATTTTTATTATTATAAGTATTTTTCTAGCAGACCAAATGTGGAAGTCTCACTTTTACATAGTAAAATTCTTGATAGTTAGATAATGTTTATTTTTTCTAATGTAAAAGCAGTTTAGATTGAAAAGGGTCAATTAACACTTTTTAGTTATTCATATTATCATGAATGCTATTGAAGCAAAGATTTAGATTTTGAAAAAGAGAAAACAAAATTCTAGGTTTCCTCGATGAATTCCAAAGACTCCAACCTCGCCTCCAACTTTCTACCAACTGACATCAAACATAAAAATTTAAACGATTTTAATTTTATGAGAGGTTTAAATAATTTATTAGTGCGAAAAGAACAAATACAAATATATCATAAAGTGAAACAAAATCCCCCTTCGGAACGTGAGACTATGATGAAATTTTTTTTCATATTTGGTACACTTTGAATGGAAAATTTCATATAATTGTAACATCAAATATAGTTGATGTTTAATCATCCAAAAGTCATGTTCTTTGAATCTTTATTTCTTCTTCCGTGACTACTGAAAGCAATTTCTGGACAAAAATTAAATTCAATGAAGTAGACTGAAAGCATTGTCATCTATATGAGAATTATAATCTTTACATAATAAGCATTTGTTATAAAAATCAATAAAAAATATTTTTACGGCAACATTAATGGTTATTATTCTCATTTATCTTCTTGTACCTATTACTTGTATATTTTTTGAGTAGTAAAATTTGTGAAATTAGACAGATACTAAAAATTATTTCAGGTTTATGTTTAAATCCAAGCTTTTTAAACAGAAACAATCCTGAACATTTAATTCAGAAGCAGGAAAAATTTGAGGAGCATTTTCAGCCAGGCACAAAGTACGGTCATTAATGACACCTGGTGTCTTACGTTTAATTCCATGTCTTGCAACAGCTTTTACAATAAAGGAAAATCAAAGAGAAAGCAAATTCATAATAATGAAAAGCAATGCAGGCTGCTTTTCAAAATACATAATTTCAGGCTAGACTACAAATTTAAAAAAAGATGGGGAGAAGGGGGTATTTAGGAAAAGATGATCTCTGAAATACTAACGATTAGAAAATCCCATTAAAATACCTATTTAGTATTTGACTGCTTTGATAAATTTAGAAACACTTACTTACAATTTACTCATATCTAAAGGTATTATCTTTCTAAATTATTAACTTATTTATGTTACATTCGTAGTTAAACTTTTTAAAAAAACTTTCATTTATTGCAACTGTAAACCAGATTTGAAAAAGCTTTCAGTTATGGAAAAAAAGTATATATTCATCAAGGATCACCATAGTTGTTTTTATTTACACTTATACTTCCTTTATTAAGATTATATTTATTCCATGATAATTCAATAAAGAACACGAGATATTAACGAATACTTTTCCATTTGTGGACATGAAATAAATGGCGTACAAAATCTTATCCATAACTACTGTTGCAAATTTGTAGGAATAAATGATTACGAAATAGCTCCAGCATTCAAACTTTGTGACGATTAGAATTTTATTCTAGAATAATAACTATTGAGTGATGTCAATATAATTTTAAAAGGTACTTTTCCGTTTTACAGGCACAAAGAAAAAAATCGCCAAATAATCGTTAGTCTGAAAAAGTAAAAAGTGAAATGTAAAAGTACGTCAAATTTCCTGTTCGAGCACATTTGCTCAGCACTCGCACTTAACAACTTTATTCGCGTTTAGTTCACTTTGGCGATATCTTGCGCCCGTATAACAGAAAAGTACCTTTTAAAAAATGGTGAAAAGATCGATTTTAATGAATTTGGGGATTAAGAATTGCAGAAGAATGAGACTTAATTGGCACATGTAAATAAGCTTCGAATCACTTGAAATAATCTGGACTTAGAGGAAGTACAGGAGGAGATGAATTCTATCAAAATTCTAATCACCTATGCCAGATATCCTTTCAATGTAATGATATTCGACTTAGGATAACTTTTTATGGCATTTTTCTCCATGGAAACGTTTCTTAACGCGATCAATCAGATTGTATGCTTTCAATAATTTCTTACAATACGAATCTTCGAGTTGTGATTTTAGAATGCTTAATGAACCGAGGAATACTCTGAGAGGATAATGATTTCGTTTGGACGTTGAAATGTATGTGATAATTCTTGAAATAACTCACCATTCCCCGCCCCCTCCATTCTTTTTTCGAGAGTACTATTCTATTTCATATCACTGGTATAATATCTACAATTAAAGCAAAACGAAAACTTAAGATATAACAAATATTTGCTTTTTAGATCTATTAAATTTCATATCTTGACTGTCATTAATCCGTTTCAAAGTAAATTACAAAAATGTAGTGCTAATTAAGTTTCTTTGTTTCGCTCGGAACAAATATCTTCTCTTGACAGCAGGTAAATACTAGTTTCTTGAATTATGTTGTATTTATTTTTTTGAAACTGTTATGAACTAAGCCTTCTATCTTATTGAAAATGTCTCATATTCATGAGATTATAATAAAACAACAAAGTATTGTGTTTGAGCATGACTACAGAATATACTGTGATGATAAGTTCACAGAACGCATCACTACATTACCTTTCTACAAGAGTGTAGTTCCTCTTAAGGAAATCAGGAAAAGATCCTTTGTTCGCATAGTTAGCAAGATCTGGTGAAAACAACAACTGTCATAACAGTTTTATTTTGACTGCAATCCTTGTTTACCATATTTAATTTCTAATTAATAAATTATTTTTAAAATCTGCTTTAGTTAATATCGTCAATAATTGATTTTTCCCCTGCTTTCATTAGATCCCGATGCACCTACACCACAGAATCCCAATCTCGCTCTTTATCGCTATTGGATGTTCGAAAATGTTCCTGGAAATATAATACAGAATGGAGACTTGGTGACATCTTATGATGCACCACAAGCCCCGGCTTTTTCGGGTAGGTTTTTATTCATATTGAACACGAGTTCGCAATAAAATACGGACACATGGACACATAAAAAATTAATTTCAATTAATATGTTTTATAGAATTTTGTCATTAAAGAATTTCTCATTTCGTTTCTACTTTTCATCAAATACCTAAATTGTTTTTAGATATACCTTAATTAATTTTCGATTCATGGGTTTTAAATAGAGAAAAACCATCCCAGGACATGTTATTTATTAATAAAAATGAGATTTGTCAAAAAATAGATAATTTAATTTTGCTTAAGAATGACACTTAATATTGAAAACGCGCGATTCTTTAAAAATATTAAAAGTTATACACAGGTGACTTCAAGAACCTCTCATATTGTTACACATACTGATTGATATACTAAACATGAAAATATTATTTTCTGAATAAACAGGAGTGTAAATAATTGGAATATACATAAACACATTTATAAAATGAACACTTTCTTTTTCCCTTTCAAAACTGAACTAAGAAACTAGCTTTCAAAATAAAGGAAGTGACATCACTGAATCTCTGGCTCTCTCGAAGGAACACGGTTGATAAATATTGAATGACCTGGCCCAACGGCTACTGTACAACCCTGCCGAAGGAAGTTCCTTCCGCCATCGATAAAAGCAGCTAGAGAGCCACCTTTTCATGTATTCTCCAGGTTGGTGAAATCCAACCATCATGCCTGAAATATCTCATCCTCATTTCAAGGCGCTCCCCAGTGAGGATGCTAAGTTAAGAAAGTGCAACTAAGTTAAGAAGTGATCAATTTCAGTATTTTTTTCTCTGCTTTTAATTCGAATGTAACAAGATAAAATTTGTATGTTTTTTTCGATATTACAGTAAATTCTGCTAATGAGATTTTTATGCACGATTTTTATTGACATTGGAAATAAAATAAAATTTCTGCTTGAAACCATTTTAATATTCGTGAATTGTTTACTCATGTTTTAATTATTTATCGTGAATTCAAGTTTCAATCTAAACGTAATCTCTATGTTGAGAGAGGGAGAGCTGTTCTTTAGGGAAAAATCATTTCGCAGTTTAGAAGTATTCATACAATGATTTTGAAAAGAAATAATTTTGTTACATTCAGACACCTGCCATTAAAGTCTTGTTTCAAAAACTGAAAATGAATTTACAGTAAACACTCTCTGATGTTACACTATTAGTACATATTCCAAATTCTTGATTATGTTGAGTTTTCTATAGTTTGAGAGTTTTCGTTAAGTGGAATGTAGTGGTTCTTGAAAAAGGTTTCAAGTGCCCAAACCCTAAATCATTTGCATGTGATTAAATTTTAAAAATAATGAGTAGTACAGTAACTGATATTGGGTAAAATAAACAAATTATTTCTGTATACTAATATAAATCATTTGGACGAATCACCTCTAATCTTTCTCCCATACTCTATAGTAAAAGAATTATCCTCTTACCCTTGGAATCCCTTAAAATGTGGAAAAGTCAAGGGTGGTGACATTTTTATTTTCAATGTCTCATTCATAAGAATTTTGTGCTTTACAATGAAGTAAAGAATAAAGTTTAGAAATGTATTCTTTTTTTCTCTCTCAATTTTATTACAGAAAATTATTCCTTAAAAGCATAAAGTGTTACTTTTTCAATATTTTATTCCTTCAAAATGGAAGTATTTTGCTTCTTAATATCAATTTCTTTGACACATTTGTTGACATTTATTAATGTTTATTACTGATTTGTTCATTTAGAAGATTAATTAATAATCGATTTTTTCTGAGGATGCTTATTTGTATACCATTTTTGATATACACAGTTGTTTTACATTAACTTTATTCATTTAACTGTTATCCATATTCATTATAATGCTGAATCATCTAGTGAGCTGTTGCTTGAATATTTGCAAGTATACTTTCACAAATATAATGATCTTTTGAATTTTTCCCTCACCGAACCGTAAAAGGGAATCGTATCACATGGAACAGGCTAATCATTTTGGAACAAAATATCATTATGCTGACCATTTGGATGCAATCTGGAATATATCTTCAATTTTTGGGTTCAATATTATATTCAAAATTTCATTTATTTATCTCATTATGATTTTCATTTATTAAATTTGTAAGAAGAAAATACACACATAAAATGCATGACGGTGTCCTTACCCTCCGCAACAAAGGAATCTTCAAGTAGGTGTTTCCGGTTCAGGGTTCCAATTTTGTATCCAGTTTTGATTATTGCCTCTCAAGAATAGTTCCAACCTAATTATTGCCACTCTGGTGGTTATTCAATTCCCCTGTGCTTAGACTGGGTAAAAGTAACTCCTATATGACGTATGACAGATTTGTCCCAAGCAGCTGTAATTTTTCTAAAGATCAATTATTTAAATCTGCTATTCCAGCGTGCCCTGCTTTTTGAGTTATTGCATGCACATGCAATAGGGCAAATAAATAAATGTATCGTTGAATTTAATATTTTTAATAATCTGTCAATGATATATATTTATAATAACGATAAAGACAATAAAAATTTCATATTTTTAGCTCATTCCATTTTTGAATTTATTTAGTCCAAAATAGTTAAAGAAATATTACTTCAAAAATGGAGATCTAAAACACGAATATTCATCAGAGCCTCGATTCTGATTTTTAGGTTATTATTATACTTTTGATTCTTCGTATATTAATGAAATCAACTCCATCGTTATTTATTTTCAGATCCTCACAGATACATTTTTCTGGTTTACGAACAACGAGGAAAGTTGAAGGATGATTTCGAGGACAGGAAACGTACCAACTTCGATCTAAAGAAATTTGTGCAAGACCGGGGACTTAAGGGTCCCGTTGCTGGGAATTTCTTTTACCTTAAAGATTAGTGTTTCTTAATGGATCTCATTACTTACATTTATTGACTCAAACTTTGAAAATTTAAATGAAATCTGAAGGTGCTATAACATTAGTAAATGATACAGTTTAGCCGAAAAATTATAATTTTCTTAAGCGTATAAATTTCTTATTATTTCCTACTATTGGACTTTGTCTTTGATAACTGCCCTGTTTTAAATTCTCAACTTAATAAAAATTTTCTTTAGTCAGAGTGATGCGTATTTATTGGATTGTTAATTTTCTGATTTGATCCAAAGAATTCCTTTAAGCTACGCAGAACACATTCGCACATCAAAAATAAATAAATAAATAAACCCGCTCCCAATGGACTGTATTTCAATGCGTGCTGTATTTCAAAACTTCTCCAAAAGGGATCACCTGGAATATGAATGAGAAGTTGCTTTATAAGTAAGAAGATTCTATATCCCTTGAAGAAATGTTTGCTGAAGAAATGCATCTACTAGTATATTTTATATTCCCTTGAAGAAATACTGAGCTGAAGAAATGTTTTTCAATTCATGCTATATTTACAAATATTTTTCACCTGCAGATCACTTGGCATATAAAATGTTAGACTTAGAAACAGTCTGTTTTTCAAGCTGAAAATAAAAGGAGTTTATTTTTAGTTCTGAGTTAAAAAATTCTAATTATTATTAAATTCAATAAAATAAATTTTGTATCAATAAAATAAAAAAAGAAAGTATTCTTATTCTTTTAATAGAGGAAATAATAAAAAAAATTTCCAAATCTATAAATTAAATTTACTTATTTCTTTTAAAAAATTTAATTAGGAAATCCTTGCCCATGCAAATTACTAAATGTGATTAGTCACATAAATAACACCGAGAACGATTATTATTTTAAAAGCACAAATAGATGGCGCCATGTTAGCTTTCGAAAACAGGAAATACTTTCTTTGCACCGGTTTTAATATAAATAAAAGTCAATCGAATTATTTTGTTCACACTTATCCTTATTTCGTCTTAAACTACTAGTTTGAAATCAAAGAAATTTTAAATATTCACACTTTAGGACAACTAGAGGAATACTGTCAATTTTTTTTACAATGCAAGGAGTTAATTAGATATCCGATTAAGTTAAGTCAATCGGAATTTTGCCGCTTTTCTGTAATAGTTTAAAAGCAAACTATCGCAAAAGAAATATTTTTAATTCCTTAACGTTCCAATTTTTTTCCTTTTCAACTATATTGATTTTGTTCAATAATCTTTATCTAATTTTCTAAGTTTGATAAATAACTGATTAAATACAGACGATTTTAAAATAAATAAATTTACATGTATTCCGGCAGGCTAGAAATGGCAAGACTGAACTTTATTTTGTGATTTCTTTCACTTAATTTTTAAATGCTTTTGAAAAAAGTTTTTTATTGATTTTAAAATAATTTTAAAGTTTCACAGAATAAAACATATGATGGAAGATTTTGTGTAGTATAATCTATGCATAGAAAGTATAAAATGAAGCCTACTGAAAGTGTATTT
This sequence comes from Argiope trifasciata, assembly GCA_026543055.1. Taxonomy (NCBI): domain Eukaryota; kingdom Metazoa; phylum Arthropoda; class Arachnida; order Araneae; family Araneidae; genus Argiope; species Argiope trifasciata. The sequence goes on along the minus strand of JAPMOQ010065374.1, from coordinate 2,779,916 downwards.
ACGTGAACCATAAAAAGTCAAGAAATAGTTAACTGATATTGGATATATTTATACCATTTTGTAGATCATTTAATGGTTTATACCATTTTGTAGATCATTTAATGGAAAGGTTTTAGTATATTAAAGCCATATCAAAATAATAAAGGGAGTTTTATTACTGCGATTTTAATTATTCATGGCATGTGCGGAAACTATGCATGTGCAAATAGCAAGAGTTGTGCTATGCATATGTGATACATTTCTTTGTTTACATCTGACTTCAAACAGCGATTCAAGTCTCATTATGTACAAAAGAAGGTAATCCGATCTTGGCCGGAACTTATTAAATGTCAAAAATCTCCATTTGTTGCGCTATAAGTAAAATGAAGGGGAAAGAAACTTTCGGGTAGCGAATATCAGAGAAATAATGAACTTAGGAAAGGGTACGACGAGAGTTTAATCCCCCTCTTGGCGCAATGCTCAAAAATCACCAACTCGCCAATCATGGTCTAGCGCCATATTTTTCCGAGAAATAAATTTCGAAGATAATAGGGTTGTCAGACTAGAGAAAATGCCAGTTTTGGCTCATTATCGTCAACTTGGATGCTATGCCACGGGATCGCCGTGAGGGGATTTCCAGTATTTTATATAAAATAAATTTTGCATTAAAAAGCTATTAACTTTTTAATTAAAGGTAAAACTTTCCACGTATTAAGTGCCAAATATAAAGAAAAAAAAAACCTGTTAAAAATATACGAAACTATTAGAGGATATTTGTATATTGATTGGTAATCGCTGAACCGAACAATAAGTTTGAAACCACGAATTTTCTATCGACGATCATCGTAATGGTTGGCAGATTCGATGAATCAGATTTGCTAGGACGACAGTTAAAGGATTAGAAAGTGCCCGTTTAAGGAAGTTTTGGGATTCCGAAGAGTATTAATTAATATTAAATAACCATTATTTTTCCCTTATAAAGTGTAATTAAAATTTATCCCATAATTAATAAAGTATAAGAAAGCTTTTATTGTTTTGCTACGTAAGTAAAATTTCTCTTTAGTAAAAAGATATGAAACTCTCCTGAATTATGTGATACCAGATGGATCTAGCTTCTAAACATATCTATATATAATTCTGCTTTTTTTGACGAAACACCACGCTTTTCAATTTCCTGAATTTCAAAAAAAGTATTTTTGAAAAATGCCTACGATTTTGTTTCATAATAAGATAATTCAAAAATGTTTGAGCTAGACGGATAGAATTCGTTATGCTGTCTGTACACCAGATTTGTTAATTTCTATCAAATGTTGGGCAAAATCCGTACAGAGGAATTTTATTTGCCCCTTTTTCGATTATAAGTTAACTCGAAATCTATATATTGAAGACACACCTAGATAGAGAGAATTTGGTATTCAAATTTACTTTAGACCATTTATAAAGTCTGCGCCAAATTCAATAAGAGGTTGACAGTTTGTCGGTCTGTAGTTGCAAAATTTTGTAAATCTTGTAATGATAACTCAAAAATGTAATGACTTAAATACAATAAATACGATAAAAAAAATTTGTGACTACATGGGTAGTTTTATGTCAAACTATTGTTTCACTTGGTTCAGAAAAACACATTTAAGGTACAATAAGTCTTCAGATGCTATTAAGTGCGTGCCAGGGATTAGTCAAAAAAAATTCATCAAGAATTCAGTAAAAATATTAAAGTCAAGCCGATGGTATGCATTTTGTAACTACTGTACTTCAATGCATATCAGGTGTTTTCTAGATAACACTGTAGTAAGAAAGTTTATGGGAAAGTTTTGGCTAGTTACCTTCTTATCTATGAGGAATAGAGGTATTGAAATTGCTAAAAATTTGGAATTCGAAATTCTGACGAATCACATCATTTCAGATCTCCTTCAGTTCCAAAAACACAATTTTATAAAATATCTATTTGTCTGTCTACGGCAAAGATAACGCAAAAAAAGATTTGAACTAAATATTTAAAATTTGGTTAATTTTTACCAAATGATGTTTATATGGTTAAAATTTATACCTATCAAATTTTGAGCTAAATATAACAAGGATTGACTAACTGCCGGTCTGTACTTTCAGAAACATGCGAATCCGATAGTTCAAAAACGCAAGGATTTAAATATATCAAATATGGTATGGGATTTTGTGACTACAAGTGCCGTTTTGTTTCTGTTTTTTTTTTTTTTTTTTTTTTTTTTTTTCAATCACTTGAGAGAAATGCGTCTAAAACAGAAATTTGGTTTTTGGACTGTATTAACAACATGCCAGGGATTAATTTCTAAAATACTCGTCATGGATGATACGATAGATCTAGTAAAAATAAGTAAAAAGTTAAACGCGTCTTTATATAATTGAACTTGGATAGCGATTTTTGCAGCGACATAATGACCTTCAAAATTCATTTCTGAATAGACATTTATATATAGAAGTATAGAATTATACACGATTCAAATACACAAAGAAATGACCAGTGAATTCTCTATGTACAGAAAATCAAAAGGCTATCTTCAATTCTATATCAAATCCTTTTATTTTAAATGAATAAAAAATATTTGAATTACTAAATAATTAAATTCTGAAAAAAAATTAATATAAGATATTGTCATCTAAAATATGCACAGCATGAGTAGATAAGTAGTAAAGCAATATATCAGAAATTTTTCAATAAGTGGTAAAAGATATCAGGTGAATGAAGGCAAGCACCATTTCTTGAATACATCATCAAATTTACACACAATAGTATTGGTAGTTGTTACTTATTTGTATTATTTAAGGGTATTAAGAATCGTCTAGATCCGAATATAATCAGTAAATTTCAATATAAAAATATTTTTTTTAATTAATAGTTTCTATTTATAAATTCTTTAAACTAAAATAACTGCAAGTTATTTTCAAAACATTTATAAAGTACAAGAGAATAAACTCATATACTTCAAAATTCGCCCAAATCTCTTTAACATTCCAAATAATAACAATAAAAATATACTGGTTATATTGGTTAAAAAGTAGCATTTTTTGTCTTTCTTTTTACATGGTTTCAATAAAAATTTAATCAGTTAATATAAATCGAGAGGCAAATGCTTTGTTACCATAATAATTCAGTCGTCTTACATTCGGCGAGGAGAGAAAAAAACAGTGAAATCCACAATCCATACAAATTTTCCTCTATCATATTCTTGGCTGTTGAAGTTGGTATTTCCCAAAATAGTTAATTTTTGTCTAAAATCAGTAAAATACAACGCCAGATTCCCTTATCATCATATCCATCGTTCTGTGTAATCTAGTAGAAATTACAGTCCGAAAAATTACTCTTGTATCAGACACCTAATATTTTGTCGATTTAATGTCAGCAATATCTTTCTTAACGATTTCTTAGTCAATTGAGTAAAAAAAATTAATGCGATATTTGATTTAACTTAACTTAATGTTAGTTAATTTGCCAAATGAGGTAACTGAATGATTGAAAAAACAATACAGATTTCAGTTGAATCAGATTTTCGATATTCTGTCGACAAGACAGCAAGTTTATTTATCCTCACATTGATTATACTATCAATAGAGTGGAAATTACAGGCTGAAGGGGCAACCTTGGAATCAAATATTAGACTTAACAGGCGTTAATCGAGTCGATAAATTCTGGAAAAATTCACATTTTTCGAGCTCTTTTTATATAATTAATTGAAGGCGGATTTTAATTTATCAGATTATTTGGTATGCGAATGATTCTATGATTGCTGCATTTCCTCTGTAACGAAAAAAATTTAACCGACGAGACTCTTAATTTCATGTCGATGGAGGGGTCTAGAGGTCTAAAGCAAGGTGATAATTGACCCCGGTTCACCGCCGCTGCAGTAGATGAGTATACAAGAATGGTTTTTTAACATACAGCTAAAATGTCTTACGAAGTTTTAGAATAGCATTTTTAAGCATGATAATTATTGGATATTAATAGACAGACACTGATTCGTGATTTTATTTGTCCGTTTGATGGCAAAAAGAAAAAAAAAAATCTGAGACATCAAAATATAAGCGGAAAATCTCTTCACTTTAAACATAAGCACGGATAAACATCACAGACAACTGATTTAATTAGAACTATTACAAAAAAAAAGTTCAATTTATTTACAGTAGATTTACCAGCTTTCATTTTATTACAATTTTCAAAGAAGGAGCATATTCTCTTTTCTGTACTCTATGCTATTATCTAAATCTTTGGTTAATGCGATTTATTGCTGAATAAAGTAGCGTGAAAAAATTATGAAATGTATACAATGAAAATAGCCAGTTAAATGAAAAACATGTATAAGAAAGTTGACTGTAGTGAAAGATTAAATTAAATGAGGTAAAATAGGCAAATAAATAAAAATTTAATGGAATATAAATGGAAATGGAAAATTTAATGGAAAAACTTTAATAATTAAAATTTTTCAGTTTCATTTTTATTTATAAAAATGCAGATAATGCAGGGTTTACATTCGGCTAGTAGGCAGCGCATGCGTAGAAAGGCTGAAAAATGTTGTTTGGTCGAGAGCAACTAACTGATCGAGGGGACAATAATATGCCGCTGTTAAGTTTTTTTTTTTTTCCTTACTGCGTTTTTTGGCGTGGAAAATTGATCGCTAATTACGAATTAATTCCGACATTTTTTGCTCATTCTGATTAGAGTTTTTTCCTATAGTTTTCCAAATTCAGACATGCTTATCCTCCCTTTTTTTTACTATGCTCATTTGTGAAAATATCTGTCATTTTAATACGATACGCAGTGAGGGGGGAAAATGTCATGGACGCCAAACCAACAATTTGTAGCCAAGCATGGAATGCTTGAATCAGTCTTATGAGATTGTGGCAAACATAAGTCAATCCTTTTCTACGCATGCTCTGCCTGCAGGCCAAGTGTAAAACCGCCATAATAGTAAACTGAAGAGTCTCGCAAAGCTATACATGTGTGGATTACATTATTTTAAATTATAAAATACAGTAATATATTTTTTCCGTTTATAGATGTTCAAAAGCATTGAAAACGTTATAGAATTTCATTAGACATGGCATTAGAATTAGTGTGCTTAATTTTTCTAATTTGTTTTTCGAAGATTTCATCGATTGATGTTGATTGTGATTTAAACAAATTTCGAACAAGCAACATTGTGACAAAGATAATACCTATAGTTCCTCACAGTCCTTTACTGGTAGGTTTTTGCATTTTTGTTTTTAAAAATACCTTAATTTGTAAAATTACGATATTAAAATAATCGTACGGAATTTGGAAATTCACTGATTGAAATGTTGTCTTTTTTCCTCCAAAAGTATTAATATATTTTAGAATTTAAGTTACTTAAATATTGTTGTTGATAAAATCCTATTTTAGCCCACCTTTGGCGACTTTTTCAAAATCTCGCCAATTTTTCAAAATCTTGCCAAATCGAAAGTATTTGAATTAAGAGGTTAAGAAAAAAGAATTCTTACCTTTCGCCAAAAAATTCTTATTATTCGCCAAAGGTGGGCTAAAATAAGATCGACCCGTTGTTGTTCACTCCAAAAATAAACACAAGCCATGATAAAAATATTGTTGATTATAATTTTTTTCCTTCTGGTGGCTTAAAAAGTCAAATTTAAAATATTCACTGCAGTTTCAGCACAAAATTGTACTAATTGTCCGAAATCCGCCAAAAGTCAGCTTCCTGAATAGTTACAAGAAAAGATATTTAAAATTGTGGTAAGAGGGATTGCCTTTGGAGAGAAATCTATAAAAATGTCCAATTATAGCAAGAAAAAATTAAACAAATGAGCCCGCAGTAAAGATAGAATGATAATTATGCTATAATGAAAGTTTACTGTGTACTTGCTGGTTGTAACGGGGACCAAAAAAACAATCAAGAAAAAATTTCGCCAATTTAGCAGTTTCACTTGTCAAACTATATAGTATGTGATTCGCATGATCAAAATTTTTCATAATAAATAATAATATATTTTTATATTTTAAATTTATTAATAATAATATATTTATATATTTTCATTATAAATAATAGTATATTTTTATAATTTGACAAAAACTTTTGTTGACGTGTTTTAATCATTTGTAAAATTTGCTAAATAAAAAGAAGAATTACACAGATATTACGTCAATCTTTACAAAAGATGTTTTTCCGTTAAACGGGAGCAACGAAAAAATCGCCAAGTAATCGTTAACCGAAAAAAGTAAAAAGTCGTCACAGATTGTAAAATTACATCAAATTTCTCGTCGTCACACTTGGCGACTTTGTCCGCATTGGTAACATTTGTTTTGTCATTCGCTTCGCTTGGAGACTTGAGTTGCTTTTACCTTACGTTGGCGGCATCTTGCGCCCGTATTACGGAAAAGTACCCTGCAAAATAATGGAAAATTTTACAAATATTCACAAAAAAAAATGGAATTAGGTTATCATATTTAAAAATTTAGGTACTTTTCCGTTATACCGGCTCAAATATCGCCAAGCTAACTTTTTGGAAAAAGCACACAATCGCATTTTGGGGCAGGCGACAAAATGACTTCCTTTAAAAATGTAGCGGCAAAAGGTTACCGGCGGCGATATCCGTTTGGAGTTGGTTGCATCATTATTGGCGACTTTTCGCCTGAGCTGATATAATGGAAAAGTACCAACATTTATCAATTACAAAAATAATAGTTTGGTATTGTTACGGATTTCCAACTATCCTGTACTACTAAATCCGTCGGGTTCTTTTTACCTTGTATAGTGGGTGTGTATGGTGTTAGAGAAGATGATGATGAGCACACAATGATCAGTCCTTTAGTAGAAATTACAACACAGACGTTTATTTACAGGACGAATACAGGACAGCACAAAGACGACAAATATTTACCACACAACTATGTACAGGAAACAACTATATACAGCCGAGACAAACACACAGGGCAGCACATTGAAGATGGTAATTCACAGGCAGAAATTCAGTAATGACAACGTCCACAGCTCACAAAGCGGCCAGACAGAATTCAGTAGGAGAGGGAATCTTTAAGGGATTCTTTTCTACGCTCAGATAGGTCTCTCCGGAACAGGCTGAAACTATTTCTTTGTCTCTTCTTGCCTTCGCTACCGACTCACTACTTCGCACAACGGGACCACTCCTCAGTTCAGGACAGCTCAGTTCCCGACGACGGCACAACGGGCTACGACACACGACGCAGGCTTCATCAGAATATGTCACACAGAAGTCCTCCGTTCAGGACTCCTCAGTTCAAGACCTCTCTTTTCAGGTCTTCGCATTTCTTCAATTGATTCACCTATGTTGCTTCTCGCTTGATTCACACGGTCCCGCTTTTTGTCTTCTCTTCAAGAACTCTCTATTCAGGTGTTCGCTATTTCCCAGCTTCATCCAAATGTGATATTTTCTTTTTAAAAAATGCACGGCAAAGGATTCTACGATCGCTTGCAATATCATTAATTCAATAAATCATCTCCATTTACGGTAAACCTGATTGAATTAGGCATGATATGCATTCAAATTACGACCCAATGGCCAATTTATAAAATATTAGCAACATGCATAGGCATTATTTAGTACTGTTAGCTTGGTATAAATGAAGTAAATGATTACATTTTATATCGCTTGAAACAAACAATGCATTGATGAATAATCAGTTTTAGATTTCTTCATACTTTGCTCAGTGAGCCATATTTTATAAAATATTTTTATTAATATTTTAAATAAAAGTTGCTGCATCAATCAGTGTTTCATAAATCAATTATTAAAACTGACTGATCATTTTATGAATGTAATAAACCTGACTACTATTTTATATATTCATTGCTCAGCGAATAAGGAATGAAATAGTCTTTCATATGTTTAATCCTTTTAAAACTAATATAAATTTCTTCTAAATATGTTAATTTGTAGATATGTTATACCAGAAGGCAATTATACTGTAGAAGAATTTTGCTAAAAGTGAAATAAATAAATATTATTGATATCCATTAAAACTTGAATTTAAAATATTTTTTGTGAATTTTATTTTTATTTCGTTAAACAAAGCAAGTTGTACAGTAATCAGATTAAATAACATGATATGATAAATTAATCTGTATTAAAATATAACATTATACATCGGTTTAATATTACGCGTACCAAAATTTAAAGTTTTATAAATTTTTCTGTATGACAAACGGTTTTGTTCCTTTTTTATGATTTTTTAGAAACAGAGTTCTCTCATTTTATTTATAATTTTCAATAATGTATTAGTCGTTTGTTTCAAAAGATTGATAATTACTGCTCTTAGTATCTTCTCACATGTAGGTTCAAGTTTTCGAATCAAGGGCATTGAATGTCATTTTCACACTGACAATAATTGACTCCCATATATTGAATGTTGCTAATACGCTAAGATGAAATTTATCATGTACCAATCATTTTAATGTTAGAGCACATATAACGCTATCTAGTGGTATCTTAATAAGCCAACTCACCCTCACTTCCAGGCCACCAATGTGGCGAATTGTATTTGTGGTGTCATGCCAAACTGGAGACTGAATTCTGCCAGGGATCGAACTCGAGAACCTTACGATTCGCAGCCACGTAACATATTCGCTAGACAGAAGTGATCACCAATGTCCAGAGGTTATTACTGCCTTATTAAGATATCACCACAATTAGTTAATGAGTAAGCTCATTTGCACACATCTTAAAAATACACTTCATAATACTCATTGTAAAAATACATATCACATGAAACAGGAAACATCGTTGAATGAAACACACTTCTTTATAATAAAAAATCTAGTATCTTCGTTGCTAAAGACATATTTTTAACAAGTAACTTTAATAAATAAATACACTTACATGACTCCTATTGAAAATGCTGGAATATTGCAGTAATATAATCGTAGTCCCATTACCATGATATATACTCCACCATGTAGGCAATGAATTCTTCAACACAATATTTTTGATAATATAGGTGATCATAATATTTTTGATCATTCCAAGGACAAGACATGTATTCTTGAAAAATCATTGTCATGGGAAATGAATGAAAAAAAAAAAAAAAAGGCAAAGCATGAAGAATTCCGTTAAAAATAAGAAATAAAATGAAAATGAAAAATTGCAAAATAACGACAAACGTTTAAAAAAAAAAACCGAGCAGATTTTTTTTTATTTTCTGTTCTGACAAAATTCGTGAACAAACGATTTTAATTAAAGTAAATTCTTTTAGTAAAAATTGCAAAAGAATACATCTTTTCAGCGCGTAGTTCACATTAAAAATAAAAGTGGGTTCACACGAGCCTTATTATTGCCCACAAACGTTGCCTCTCTGCTGTTGTTCCTGCATTGTTTTCGTTTGAACATTTTTTTTTGAGACAATGCGGACAACGTTTGTCCTTACAGGACAATTATTTACCATTGTTCCGTTGTGATCACGTGATTTTCCGGAAGTAGGCGTGATCTTCTATTGCGGGTAATAATAAGCCTCGTGTGAACCCAAATTAACTCCAGATATTTTTATTAACAATAAAAATACTTTTAGTTAAAATATATTATTTAACTAGTCATTAATTGTAATTTATTCGGCAATAATTTTTAAAATTCTTTTCTCCCAAAATTGCTGTTTTAAGAGCGTAATTGAGCAAGCAAAAATAATACTAAGCAATTCAGTATTAGGATTTCTAGAAGAAATATTCCATTTACTTATTTAGTTACTATATTGACCACAAACTTGAAGGTCTTGATAACTTAGGATACAACCAAAATTTCACAAAAAAAGTATTTTAAACAATAACTTTTTTTCTGACAATAAGTTCATTTCTGAAAATTTATTTTAATAAAAATTATCTTTTCGAGCTTTTTGTTATTATGTGTTTTTATTTCATACTAGCCTTTGGCAATCTGTAGGTTCGCTAATTTTAATGCCCGTTAAAATTTTAATAATTAAATATTTTATGTAATTCCTATTCTAATAGCTTCTTCATCAAAATATTTTAAAGTTTCAAAATTAGATAGTCATATAATTCGCTCAAAATATTTCAAAGGTTTTCATCCATAACGTAATATACAAATCCCTAATTTTCTGTTGCCTCCAGCAGAATTTATGCTTTAAATTAAAGACGTAATGATTAATCTGCAAATAATATAAGAACATTTTTTTATTGAAACGAAGCATTTTTTTTAAAAAAAATATGAGTATTTAACCTGAATATTTAAACTTTATGGGTACTAAAGGATATCTTTCTTAATTTATACAATATCTGAAGAAGTTTCCAACAAAATTTTCTCAGATTCATCATGAATAGATCGGTTAATTAATATTGTTTAGCTTTAAATGCATCAAGCACTAAGAAAATAAACAGGATTGTTTGAAATAATCAATCGAAAACATGTTAAGCCTTTAAAACCAAGTCGGTATCCGTTGAAAATATTTGTTAACAATCAGAACACAATGCACATGGGTGAATTTTCAACGCCAGCTGGGGTAACGTTAAGAAATTTTTAATTTCCTTTTTTTTCTGTTTCATTTTAATTCAAAAATACTTCAGAATGAATGTGAAAGATCGAATCATTAACAATATTTAATTTTAAAAGCATCAAACTCTGAGAAAATAGATAGAATCGTTTGAAATAATTGGCCGAAAAAACATTAAGCCTAGCCTCGTTATCTTGGGGGGGGACTTGGGGGGAAGCCTCAATTATTTGGCCGTGGGGAAATGGAAAGAATTTTTGGCAGTTTTGTTTTTAATCAATAATTAAAATTCTAATTAAAAATTCAAAAAACTTCAGGTGCACATATCCTACCTTCAATGCATGCATATGCCAAACTTGAAAGCTGTAGGTGGGACGGTCTGGCTTGTAGAGCACCAACATACACACACGTACACACATACAAACTGAGCTTTATTATAAAAAAACTGTTTCAAGTAGACGGTTTATTTCCCGAATAATTCATATCCCAGTAATTAATGATGGTGGTTCAATTATTAAACTCTTAATGAAGAAATTATATTCTTAGCATTGAATATTCTACATCCAAATACATATTAAATTTTATAAACCGATTTTGTCACAAATCCCACCACGTACATTTTCTATATTTCGTGATTCTGGTTTGTTCCAATGTATTTAGGGTATCACTGTGGTAAAAGAAAATACGACTTATGAAAGTATTAGAAAAGGAAATTTGACATGTTTTTATCTTCTATAATGTATTGTTTGTTTTCATTACTATAATACTTTTTACGAGTTTAGAATGAAACTAGTTTTCGGAGGCGATTATTCTGTAATTATCAGAAATATTATGTCTTATGATGCACCTAGAATTCCTTGTATAGTGTCAGTAACACTTCGTAGAGTTCATATGGTAAAGATAATCAGTTATTCGAATTCTTATATGATGCCGTTCTAATTAATTTTTGAATGAAAAACAAAATTCGAAAAGTGTCAGATCAGGGTAACAAAGTTCGAAGTTAATAAAATGGTATAAAATACTAGCTTATTATTGCTAAAAACAAAACACTGTAAAATTTCTTGCAAAATATTTATTAAATTCATTTTCTTTGTTTGAATATGGTAGGTAAAATTTAATAATAAGGCAGTGACTTGTGGAAATGAATTCACACGTGCTGAAACGAAACAACAACCTACAACTGTGGATTTTGATGCCAGCATAAAGAAGCTATACACATTCATCATGATTGGTAAGATTTTATGGAATAGATGTTCACAGAATTAATTTTGGAAATAATTATTTCAAACAAAAGAAGTAAAGCAAATAAACAACTTATAACCAACAAAAGAACTTTGATTATCAGATAAGAAAAGTAAATTCACTCCTTCCTTGAGGTGAAAAAAAAACATTTTAAAAAGAGAAAGAAACGAAGAAAAAAGTTATCGAAAGCATGGAACTCGGTATATTGATAGCATTTTTTTACGTGTTGGTTTAAAGGATCGAGAGTACTGCTTTCAAAAAAAAAAAATATTTGCCTTAATTGTATCGATTGAACTTAATAATGTTTCAGTTTCAGTTACATGACACCTTTCTTCCACCAATCTTAATGATGATATACCTAAGACCGAATAATTAATAAGTGCTAATAATAATTCTGTGTTAAATCCAAAACCAGTACTAATGCATTTCAGCCCAATTATCATTAGAAAAACTCAGCATTGCAGCAGTAAAGATTTTCTTGCATCTAATAGGATATTTAAAAAAATTTCAATATCATGAGAATTATTTTTGCAGTCGAAATAGGCAAATTTTAAGTTTGAGCTATAAATTTCTCATTAGTTCAATAGCATTTGCTCTCGTCTTAATTGCAAATGCATGAGAAATCTTCTCTTTTTATATTCTGAAGAAGAATGATATAATAAATATTATTGCCAATTTTTCACAACCGATTTCATGATTTTCAAATATACAAATTTAAATGGTCTTATCGCCGCTTTTATGAGAGATCTATTAAAAAGTAACTGTATTATATAGAATACAGTTCTAGCTTTTAAGATTTTCCATTAATCTGATAATAATCAAATTTGGGCCGAATATGTCAACATTCTTATGGACGAAATTTATCAAAATGTGCTCTGAATGCGTCAAGAAAAGCAACAGTTTCACAGCGCATGTGGGACCATGATATAATTTCTGTGTATTTCAAGAATGTGTTTAAATTGTCCTTTATGAATCATCATGTTTAAAATCATTATTATTCTTTTAAAGGAGATGTTCTATAATTGTAAACATTTTAGAAAGAAAGACTTCTTAATACAAGTGCTTGAAACTTATCACAAAAATACACATTAAGTATTTGTTTCAATGAATTAAAAAAAAAACTTAATTTAGCATTTCATTTTGATTGCAATTCTTGTTTATCTTACTCAATTTTTTTTGTTTTGCTTTTATGAATATTATTAGTAATTGATTTTTTTTAATTCCTGATTTCACTAGATCCTGATACTACTACTCCACAGTATCCCGATCTCGCTAATTATCTTCAATGGCTGATCGAAAATGTTCCTGGAGATGTGATACTGAACGGAGATATTGTGACACCTTATGATCCACCTCAAGCCCCAACCTTTTCGGGTATTTTTTTTTCTCTCACCAGAAATGTATTTGAAAACATTTGAACAAATATTTGAAAAAAAATCTTTAAAATCCCATTTGATTCCATTAATTCGTATGAAAGCATCTCCCTATTAAAATATTCTCTATTTTGTTTCACTCTTCAGCAAATATTTACATTTTTATGAAATATCATTTTAGTAAATATTAGATTTTGAAGCCTTTGAAGGAAAATAATAATTTTGAACATAAAACAATTATAAAAATTATTTTTAGATTAAAAAATTGATCTTTTAATTTCAATTTTTAACAAAGAAAGGCACTCGGCATTCGAAGTTAAAGATTTTTCAAAAACTAAATGACAAAGTGCGATATGTAGGAGAGCTCGAGAACCACTCATCTGTTATTTCTATTGATTTACTAAATACTAGCCGCCTTTGGCGACCAGCTGATAAGCCATGAGTAATGCGTTCTAAAATTTTCAGCTAAATCACATATTCATTAGCCTTGAAGTAATTCCGGGCATTGATTGGCCTGAAATTAATATTTTCTTTAAGACGATGGACGGAAGGTTCTAAAAGAACACGTTTTCCTAATAATATTCTTTAATTTTATAAATCAGTCAGTTTAAATTATTGATTTAGAAGACTGATTGAAGTAGCAACTTTTATTTAAAATTTTAATAAAAATATTTTGTAAAACACAGAGAAAGTATGAAGAAATCTAAAACTCATTACTCATAAATGCATTGTTTAACTCAAGCTACATAAAATGTATGATTTACTTCATTTAGATCAAATTAATAGAATTAAACAATATATATGCCTATTAATAATATTTTACAAACTGGCCATTGGACCGGAATTTCAATGCATATCCTGTATAAATTCAATCCTGCATAAATAAAGATAATTTATTGAATTAATGATTTAAATATTGCAAACGGTCATAGAATCCTTTGCCTTGTATTTATTTTTTTAGAAAATATCACATTTCATATTTATGTTATTTTATCCAGTCACGTGCTGAAAGTTGTATTTCTTTAGATTTGATTTGCAACCATAAGTGTTTTTTTTTATCTGTCGTCATTGTTTTCTTTTATTTTATCCAGTCACATGCTAAAAAAACATGGTTAAAAAATTTTTTAAAAATTCGTTAAAAATAGAAGCTTAAGTTATATATTAAAACATTGAAACCATTAGAAAGCTAATTTTTTTAATCTTTAAATTGATGTACAAATCATATTCGTCCGATAATATTTTCTGAAGTTATAGCGGAAAAACGTCGAAATTTCACTTAAATTTTAATTAATTCAAATTAAAAATTCGATAAAAGAGCTCCGAGGTGCACATTCCCGCCCTCCAAGGTATACATGTACCAAATTTGGTAGCCGTAGGTCCAACGGTCTGGCCTGTAGAGCACCAACACACACACACATTGAGCTTTATTATAATTATAGATTTAGATTTAAAAAAAAAATAAACCTAGATTTTTTAGATTATACGCGAACATAAATTACTGATTTAAGCATATTACAAGTTACTAATATTTATATAAGGGACGAGTTTTTTCTCCTTCAAAAAATTGAATTTACTTATTAATATTCAAAGAAAATATGCCCAAAATTTGATAATCTTATATTCAATTTAATTAGTTATTAAGTTGAATGTAACTAGATGCCATTTGCACCTTTTTTCGATGTCGCAATGCATTTTAGTTAATAAATTCTTCATAATGCTATTTATTTGAAAATAAAATAACAAAAATATTGCCAGAGACAGTTTTAGTGTTTATGATTTAATCATTCGAGAAATTATTACTTGTTATTTTAATTACTAGAATGATGCGATTTCAAGCTCGAATACAAATGCAACCTTCTTTGTAAATACAAGAGGATAATGTTCCTATTGTCTTTTTAGAAGCTTGCATATAATAATTTTTTAAAAGAATTAATCTAAGGTATAATCCTACTATCAATTTTTTTTTCAAAAATTTTAAATGTTGCTGTTTGACGATACAGATAGTGTTACATAGTTAGTGTTACATATAATTCTAATTCCTGGCCAAGTTCAGTTTTCTAAAAATTGCATAAGTGGAATGTAGGTGTTTGTAAATAAGTTTATGAGAGCAAAGGCCTTTTTCATATGATATAAATATAATTTGAAAATCATAAAGTCTGCACAATATGAGTTTTATGGATGCATCAGATGATTGATAAAAATAAACAAATCATTTCTAAATAATAATACAAATCCTCGGGAATGATCTTCCAGAATTTTTCTCGTATATTCCGTAATAAATGTGTTAACCCTTTATAATCGGGAGGAGGACCTGATCTATGAATTTTTGGTAAGGCTAAATGCCACGAGTGTTAATTTATTTTTAGAATCCCGTGAAGGAGTGTTCTTAAATTGCGTAGCAAATTATAGAATTCCGAGTGGCACATCTCACTGAAATTTAAATCGAACATGGAATTACAGTTACAGTTACATACCAGTGACATAGCAATTTTCATTTATCTAAATCGTTGCTTTTTTCAGTTATCGCACTTATATCTATCTGGTAATGCAGATCAAATGTCGGTAAAGGCAGACTGTGTAATAAATTTTATTTATTTAACTCTGTATACTTAGCAGTTATCGTGTTTTCATATACTCAGACAGTCGGTTTTCTTGTAAATGGATTGCGATCTTTCTTAAATCGACAAAAATCTACTACCATAACGCAATCCTCACATACTAAATTTCTTCTATTTAATTCAAAGCATTTTAGATTTATCTTGCTCATACATACGCATAATTCCAAGAAGTGTTTAACATTTTCAGGGTGATTTGAAATCAAAAAGATTTGTTTAAATCACAATTTCGATTTTTTTTTGCTGTAACAATATTTTTAATTATATATGAGAAAGTAATAAAATTAATTCAGTAATTAGCTTCAATAAAAATTAAATATTTAAGATGTACATAAAAAATAAAAACTCGTGCTGTGGCAATCAAAGGTCATATCTTTATTACTGAAAATTATCTCTTCAAATTAATAAGTAATATAAAAAAATGAAATTCCATTCCTACTTAAGTCATTGATTATAAATTTTTTATTTTAATTACTTTTTGCTAAATTATTATTTAAAAAAATTTATCGAAAAGTCAATGATTTTTGCAAGATGTGAACTCGCATTTTTCATTTTCACGGGAAAAATAGTAAAACCCTTGCATTTTACCGATTGGGTTACTTACTGCCTGTTGATTTCGATTTTCATTACAAGCTACTAAAACTCTATTTACAGAATTAAAAATTAATTAAATTTAATTAATGTATTAATATTCGAAAAAAACTGTATTCACATCAAGTGTCATACACTACAAATTTTTAAAAAAATGTATTTGAACTTGAGTAATGAATAAAAAATATTTTTCGATTATTGAAAATTTGAACAAGATATAAAAATAAATATATAAAGGGTGAGTGTGAATTAATTGCAAGAATTGATAAAGCACATTAATTTATCCATATTTCAAGAATTTAAAATAGAAATATTTTTTTCTTAAAATCAAAGTAGATTTTGTTAATATTTATTTATGCTAAGTATTCATTTGTCCATTCAATAGATTAATAACAAATCAATTATTTTCTGATGAATAAATATTTATCAAACGATTTTTTAAAACAAACAATTGTTAACTAAAAATTAACACCATTTTGGATATTATCAGATCAGTTTTAAATGAATTTTTATCGTTTGATTGTTCTTCATACGTATTATGTGCCAAATTCATTCAATGTATAATCAGTAAAATTGTATCTGAGATATTGGTTTGGGAAACAAAAAGTAATTCAAATTTTCTTCCCAGAAGCTGACTTTCCTGTTAAAAAGTTACTTCCCGTGCAGAGGGTTAGCCTGGATGCAAAATGAAGAATTCTGCCTTTGTATCTGGAGACAAATATCAGATATGCCTTTTCGTTGTCTTTTATTAGATTTGTTCATAGAACAATCTTCCCTCCAATATTTGCTAAACGAATGATTTAATTATGTTATGGTTGAATCGAATGGATGGATTAGGGAAAACTATATTTTGCAGAGGTATGCATGTTCGTAAAATGATCGACAATCAACGAATCCAATGTAGAGTTACATATGGAAAAAGTTCAACTAACTCAATAACAAAAAATGATGTTCATTCTCCATTGGCACATAGATGACAAAAGACAATTATAATGTTTTTATATCTGTATACTGATTAAATTAACTTTATGGTTATTTATTTTCAGATCCTCACAGATATGTTTTCCTGGTTTACGAACAACAAGGGCAGCTGAAAGATAAATTTGACATCAAAAAACGCACTAACTTCGATCTAAAGAAATTTGTGCAAGATCGGGGACTTAAGGGTCCAGTCGCTGGAAATTTCTTTTACCTTAAAGATTAATGACTTTTGACATAATTTATAATTTACTTGTATTGACTCGAAATGAGAGCCCTCAAATGCGACCATCACATGTCATGACCTCAGAATTTGATATAGTTTAGTTGAAATGATATTTTCCTTACTTGTAAAAATTTCATAATATTAGGTTTAGTTATAATTCTAGTCTTTTTTATTCTTTGATATTTGTAATATTTTAGATTCCCCTATGAATAAATTATTAGTCAGATTGATACTTTCTTAATTTTTTTTGTATAATTAATTTCTATTTTTCCTTAGATAATTCCTTAGAAATTCGCAACGTAAACGAAACTATCTGGGAGGCACTGTGCTTCAGTAATCACGTTATAGAGACTGTGAAGCATTATACGAATATTAAATTATTCAATACTGAGAAGTAATATACAATTTTACGAATATTATTTAAAATCTTACAACATTATACGATATATCTGTGCTACAACTTATTTAGACTTCTTCTTTTTGCATACAGGCGTCCACCCCGCCACCACTGAACGTAGCAGGGTGCTCGGCTGTATGGAAGAAGAAGTCTATATAAGTTGTAGCACAGATATATCGTATAATGTAGTAAGATTTTAATAATATTCGCAGATTTGTATATTACTGCTCAGTATTGAATAATATAATAACTTATATAGACTGTGCGACTTTTCAGTCGGGGGGGGGGTATAGATATTCTGGAATACGAAGATAAAAAGTTACCATATATACAAGTTCTAGACAATTTTAGGAGATACAAGTTTTACGGCTGATCGTTGAAGAGGGATGTACTAGTATCTGTTTGTATCCTGCCCGTAATAAAGCCTAGTAATGTTAGCTTAATTATTCGTTATTAAATAATAGCGCTACACGGCAGTCTAGCCATTTAAGTTTGTCATATGTACTACAATATAAGGCAAGTTAACTCTGTATGATATTTGCAAGAATTATTTAATTTATTCAGTTATTTTATAATCTAAAGATATGAGGATTACCGTTGTAAAACTACCGAATAAAGATTTAAATTCTTATTTTTATAGCGAGTGGCATATACAATTGTTTGCAGAAAGTACTTGATCTGAAACCTAGTTAATTTTTCTTGGGTATAATTTTCTACTAATAATACCATTTATAGTATAGGAAACTTGCTTAACACCAAAGCAATTAGCTTACAAATGCAAAGATTAAAAAAGTTATTTACGATACATATATTATGCAGAAATGCATCGTCTTATTTTTCTCAATTATTAAACTCTTATATCTTTATTTGGTTCATAAAAATAGCCAAGAATAAGATTTATTTTGTTCAAAGTCGTTATTTCATCCTAATTTAAAAATGCGGATAAATTTTTAATTCGATGATGCAGAACCCCATATGTCAATGTACTTTGATAATTAGGGAATCTGAAACACTTTCAAGTATTAAGATTAATAAGTTATTCAAAGGAGATTTAACGAAAAGAGAGTTTTAATCATTATCTAACAATTTATCTTTGATGATTAATGCGTTTTTGAAATAAGTAATCCAATTAGAACTGTGATTTGTACTTTGATTCGACTGTTTTTAATACATTTTCTATAACAAAATTACTTTATATAGAGTTTTAACACTTAGAATTTATTTATTACGTAGAGTTTTGATTAATATTATATTAATTTTAAACATTAAATCATTGATAATTAATAATTTTAACTAAACGTATCATTTATAATTATCAATTATAGAAATAATTTCAATAATTAATTATAATAAATTTTTATTAATTATGTGGATTTTTACAGCTCATATTTACCTTATATAGAATCTTAATATGGGCAAAATACCCTAAATTTGTACATTTCATCCTGATGTCACAACCAGCAACGTTTATCTGTTTTTTAAAGGTTATTTTTTCTAATGTGGTTGCTGAAAAATGTGGATCGAATTCTTAGCTTTTAAAAACTTCTAATATTAAAATGGTGAAATTTGAAGCTAAACTAATTCTTAGTTATTCTGTACGCTTCAATTTTTATTGTATTATGCCATGTTATAAAAATGTATATATATAAATGTCTGGGCAAAATAAACATCAATATTCATTAGACGTGATAAAATAGCATGCAAATGCCATTGTCTCTTAGTTCAAGTAATCGACATATTAATCTAAAGTTTTCTATTCGTTATAGAGATGGGGTAGTTACTAAACTGAATATAAGCCTTCGGAGCATCGAAAACTACAAAGGCTAATACTGCAATCGCTTCTGAACTACAGTAGCGAAGTTTGTAACAACATATTGCATGTATGGTAAAGGAACTTAAAAGTATTGGCGGGAAAAATCAAAGCTTAGAGTAAAAAATAATCGTACATTAAACCTGATTGTGTGTAGTCCCAAAAAGAAGAAAACAGACTCCAAAACTCAAGAACAAATAGCATCGCATATTTCCGTTTTAACAAAGACAGATGAACAAACAAAACAGTTATGACGGCAAAGCAATTAGAAAGTAATTTCTGACTAATGTGAATGCAGAATGTCTAAAATGAAGTCATTAGTCAAAAACTTGAATAAAGAGAATAACGCATGGAAGAAAGTTGTATATTTCGACGAATCATTGTACATTTTTTTCGGACTACAGCAGATATTTTAATTCTGGAAAATACCCTAAAATAGAATTGTTTTGATGCAGCAGTGAACGAAGAAGGCAGCTGTAAATTTGGAGAGCTATCTCTTCGTTTTGATTGGCTATATCATCACTTTAGAATGGAATATTTGGTAGAGACAATGTGAACATCTCTTGTAACCTGTTGCCTCCTATAAGGTAGAACAAGTTTTTATTTCGAAATATATAAATTTTTTCGTGATGACAAGTGTATGTTTCATCTGCAAAAAGATACTTTTTTATGAGAAAATTAAGAGAATATTTTTGCTCTGAATCTATAACTGTTATGCATATCCATACCCTGCATAGAGTTTTCACGGAACGATTGAGTATTCCTTAAAATATCATTTAGAATTTCTAAAATTTAATTCTCCAACGTATTCAAGTCGGTATATTTTCTGAAGTTAGGCTAACTTTTTATTAATGAGTGTTAAAAGCCATTTAATAAAATTACGTTTTATTAATAGTTTTTATTCATTCGCTTGTGGTGTTTCCATAGTTTTGATCATCATTTGCATATTAATATTCTGCTTTTTTTACAGACAATATTCATTTTACAAAAGAAATAATAAAAAATTAGTTAATATGAAGCCACAGGATGTCACGCTTAGAGACATTCTGCTGTTGGTGCTTAAAATAAAAGAAGTAAAATTTTCATTCTAGATTTTAAAAAATTCTTGATTATAAATAAGTTAAATAAAATAATGGTAAGAATTTAAATAAATTATTCCTATGGATAAAAATTTTTAAAAATTAATTTATTTTTATTCTTAAAATGAGGAAATGTTTTAAGAAATTTTCAAAAGTAATTAGGGTTTGTTTAATTAATTATTTTCTTGCGCATTTCCAGAATGCTATTAAATAATAAAATAGCATTGAGAAAAAGTTTTGTTTGAGAGCTCCTATAGATGGCGCCTGATTAGCTTTTTCAACACGAAAATAAATCTTTGAAAATGTTTTAATATAATTGAAAGCCAATGTTATTATGTACGCATGTGTTTATTCGACATCTCCTCTTAATAGGTAGACTCTTTATCTCCTCAACAAAAATTTTCATACTTAGACATAATAAAGAATAATGTTACCTTTTTATAGAGCAAGAGCTAATCAATATTCAAATAATTAGTAATCAAATAAAGAGTTCAATTTTTCTGTATTAATTTTGGAACGAATATTCCACAAGAAGTACATAAATTTCACAAAATAAAATACAAAAACATAGAACTAATCAAAAATCTTTAAATAACTATTATATCTATCGGAGACTACTTTACATAATAATAAATTTTTAAAATGTCTATAGAAAGTCGTAATGCAAGATAGACTTGCTAAATCACTTATTTATGACAATTAAAGTTAATTTCAAAAACGCCTTTACTCGGGAGTTGTGTGATTCCGGAGAATATTAATGACTTTTCTTGCATACGCAGCTCGCAGGCTATATCATTTCACTCACTTATACCATGTATAACCTTGGAAGGTAGGAATCAGAATTTAAATTAATTATTTAAGCTAAATTTTGGCATTTTTTCTCTATGAATTACAAAAATATTGCTGCACAAAAATTAATTTAAAATCGATACAATTTTTTTGAAAAAAAAAAAAAAATCCTATTTAGTAATATCCACATAAAAAAAAGAGGAAAATTTTATTGAATTTTGACAATTATTAATTTTTTTTTGTATTTTCAAACAATAGATTACATTATTGCCCAAAAATTAAAACCATTTTCAGTTTTTCATAAAGTACTTATCGTATGATTTTTTTCTCTGTTATTGACAGTTGTGGAGAAAGAATTATGTCAAATACATGCGCAATTCGAAACATGAATAAAAAAAGTTACTGGGGAATTTAAAGTATTATTAAATTTAGAAGATTGATGAACCTAATATTTACATTTTTAATAGCTTATCATCTTTTGGGACTGTTCTTCATTAGAAATGTTCATCCACACGAAAAACAAAATTTAACAATGACAAAATAACACGATATTAATGTCAGATATTTCGGCGGAATCTTCATAAAAAACGCTCTGATAAATCGTTGTTTATAATTTTATAACATGGGCATGATGTACTTTTCCTATTCTTTTATCAAAGATAAAAAGAATTGAAAAAGTACATCTGAAATGTATGATGACGCTCATTCAGCGCATTGGTTTTTATTTTATTTTTCTTTTTTCTAAACTTTTGAAGCCTTTTTTGGGTGAAAAATCATTGAATACAAAAATATTTTTCATGAAAAAAAAATCAGAACAGATATGTTACAATAGAAAAAATTCTTTATTAACTTTTAATATGTTTAAATATTTTAAAGGATCAATTTTTCTCTCAGAAAAGATTTCTGGAAGCTACGTATAACCGACTAATATATGCTACGTTATTAAGATTAAAACCATTATCGAAATGAAATTTATAGTATGCTATATATTTAATTTTTTACTAGTGGTTTGAATCATTTTTTTTTACTAAGTATATTCAAAGCAGTAAATAGAAATGTAAATATTTCAATAAATTCAGAATTTCAACAATTTCGATTGAATTAACTAAACACTGATGTACTGTGTATGAAAATCTGTGATGTACGCATTGCTGGAATTCGTGATTTCTTATTTATTTCATTTATGCATAGCAGCATTATTTAGCCATCGAACTTTTAAAGCCATTTAATATTCATCGAATGACTGATTTTAAAATTAATGGAAATAAATCTCCTTTCCCAAACTTTCACAGATTTACAAGTTATATATTTTCTACTTTACTATTAAAAAGACAAATATACAATTTTGGCATATAGACTAATCACCAAATTTCATCCATCCAGTTCATTAACCTTTTCACAAGCAAACTAAAATGGCGTCAAAAAATTAATTATTTTTAACTAAAATATGTAAACATTTAGAACATTCATTTAAACCCCGCGTTTAATTCTTAAATCCGAAAAAGAAAAAAAAAAAGAAGTATGAAGAAAATTCTCCAGTTTTCATAAATTGAAACCCAACAGCCCTATTTTAATTTTGTTGCTCATTCATTTCTCTAATTTTTTGACTTTCTTCCTCAAATGTCACCAAATTCATTTTGATATTTTAAAACTACATATAAACAAATACAAAAATACTACAAATAAAGCACAAACGCTAAAACAAATTTTACTCCAGGTATTATAACAGAGCCTCCTGTATCCACATACTGAAGAGTAAATTCTTCGCTTAAAAACAGTCACTCTTGTTCGTTTATGGCTTTATACGCAAATAAAAAAATAAAATCAGCAAGAACTGTTAAATTTATACAGATGGATATTAAAAATCTGCCTTTTATAGCTTTCAGTCAGGCAGGTGGAGAGTTTTCTTCTTTCACTTAACTAGTACATGAAAATAAAAATAAAAGGCTCAAAATTGCGCATGCGCTGTTCTTGATACTATCTTTGATGACTACTGCTGACTTAGTATCTTTGATATACATAAAACTATACGCTACATTTTAGCTTCATTTTGAACCTTTTTTTACCATGGCATCGAAATTGATTTATCTACTGTTTCTTATTCATTTGCCATACATTTATGCCCAGAAGGATGTGTGCAATTTTCGATCAAGTGGTATTGTACCAGATAAAGTATATTCTATGCCTGAAAGTGTCATGAAAGTAAGTAATTTATATATTACTTATCATTTTTAAAAGCGAAAAAATACATTTTTCTGACTGCTTTTTGGGGAAATATATATTACAAATAAATAAATTTGCTCAAAATTCTGCTCAGAATGCGGGATTCAAACTTTAAATTTATTTACAAGTCGCCTTCGGTGACCAGCTGGTTCAGTGGGATATCAGTTATATTTAGATCCAGTTAAATAGCTTAAATTTTACTTCATATCCATCATGCCGCTATATTTTCAGCCATTAAAGCTGTGTTATTTTAATTGTCTCCCATATATTCGGTTCTTCAGTTCATGAATAAAGACAAATTCCAGTTGATTTGAAAAGACAAATTTACAGTTGATTGTGAAGAATTTAAATATTTGAGCTCTATTCCAGAGATAAATATTAATAGATAGTACAACCATCTTCGAAATAACTTAGTATTATAAGTTTTTTTCAACTTGTAAGCTGGACAAATACTAAACAGAATCTTTCTACTTCAGTTCTCAACAGTGGGAAAAAATCATGCTATTAAATATTTTTTTAAACAATGTAAACGGTTTGAATTTCAGGTTCATAATGTAATCTACAGTTAGAAATTAAGAAAAGTGAATGTTCCCGGTTATAAGATCGGTATATTAAATTGGTACAATTAAAAGCACAACTTTTAATATTTTGAAACAGTGTGAAATTCCTTTTTGTAATTTAATATTTCCAGGAATATATCGAAAAAAATAGCAAAATTCAGCTTAATTTTAAGTTAAAACTCTGATTAAATTATAAAAAAATGTCTTTCTATCCCTTTGAGGTGCCCATTTTTAACATGTAAGTATATAAATGCCAGATTGTAGATCAAATAATCTAGTTTTTTAGGCCGCCAACACATATACTTTCATACGGATGCGTATTCACCTTTATTGTTAATATAAGTAGCTATAAAAGGGAACTTCAATGGTTTCATAAAAAATATGCTGTTGCAAGATTCAATAGATTTATTTTTAAAACAGTTTACAGTAAAAATATTTTTAAAGTTTATTCATTTATGAAATTTTATATAAATAAAAAAAACTTAATAGAAAAGTAGTACTTGTGTATTGTTTGCTATTTTTGAAGCTTTTACAAAAATGATAGTCCAAATAATTTAAAATATTTTTATGATTAATTTTAGGAATCGGAATTAAGTAAAGGTAAATAGGAATTTTAAAATTTCAATTGTTTTCACTGGAAATATGAAATAAAATTCTAAACAAACCCTTCCTTATGATTTATAATATTTCTGTGAAGGATTTGAATGTAATTAGCGTGGGTTCAAACACAAAAATGTAATGAATGATTTGAATGTAATAGCGGGGATTCAAATGCAATTAAATATATAACTACAACATTAAATATAAATGAATGGAAAGTAGTGGGAACTTTTTCCAAATTTAAAGGTGATAGGAAAATGCTAAGATTAGCATTTGATTTATTCTTATGCAAAACATTCTTGTGATCCTTGAACTTAGATTTTTAAAATTAATATGCATGATATTTATTTAATATTTACAGCAAAATAATGATTCAAAGGTAGGAACGCATTTTCTAATATTTTAATATTAATTTCATTTAATGGCATTTATCCTCATTCAAAGTTTTGAATTCTAAAAATAGGGATTTATTCTTTAATATTCTCTTCTTTATAATTTTATAATAGGAAGTCTTTTCCAGGTAATAATATCTTGTGTAATATCTCTAGTCGTTTTGTCAGATAATTCTTAAGTACTTCCACGATTAATATTTCAAAGCACAACTTCTTACTAAGTAATTATATCACCATTTATTATTTTATTCAGTTTTTAAATATGGAGGTGAAGAACTCTGTATTCAAGGTTACTATGAGCCTTCCTGCAAAACGGTAAATTGTCTCATCAAAAATTATTCAATAGAAACTCTAAAGAAAACATATTGATTTTTTGAAAAAAAAACTTTTAAAATTAATTTATAAAAAAAAAATTATTCAGAATAAATATAATTTTTAATTGTCTATTTTTATAAATATCAAAACACTTTGATACAGTGTCTGGCAAAAAAATTTACCTTTGATATATCCCATAATTTATTATCTTTAAAATAATTGAAAACAAAAAGAATGAATCCTCAGATCTAACCTCTGGTTCAATTTCACCTCTTTGAAAGTTCGTGACACCAGATTTATTATAAATAGTCGTCTGTCTTACATTACTCTCAATTACCCCCATTTTTAAGAGCTATCTTAAAAAGCTACTTCATCTTATATTCTCAAAGGGGATAAAGCATGGTAGAGTTCCTCAGTCATAATCACAGCATCAACTTTATCACATTTTATGCCATGTAAAAGTTTGTGAAACCTAAATATATCTTCATTGGTTATCTACTAAATAAAAACTTACAGGTGTATTTACTGGAAATATTTTATCTAATATATTTTGCTACATTGCTAATTTCTGAGCTGATGAGTTCCTCTTAAAATATAGAACGAACAGTTTGAATATATAAAATGTACAAATCCTCTTTTGCAAATTAACATGAAAAATTTATTCCACAGAAATAAAATTTTCATCTTAATATGTATATATGACCTAGGTTGAATATAACGGTGTGCCTGTCATTTGCGGTAACTTGTTAAGTCGCAGCCAGACAAAGGATCCTCCAACCGTTGTTCAGTACAAATCTGATCCAAACAAGCTGTACACCTTGATCATGATAGGTAAGTGCTTTTTTTATTATTACCATTGAAATTACTGGCTTTAAAAAATGTTATTTCACTCGTTTTATAGCTGGTAGTAATTTAAGTAACTAAATTCTACGGTTTATATCTTCCGTCTGTTTTTTTATAGTGATGTTTACAGAACTTTTCTACAATATTGCTTATCGAACAAGCTCTGAATGTTGCAGTAAAAGCGATCGTAATAATTATGAAATCAACTTTGGAATTAGAAATAAAATTAAGTGCTAGCACCAGTCAGTTGATTTTACCAAAATTAAACTGAAATAAAAGATGGAGGAAACAACATTCTTCCTTATGAAATAGAATGTAGAAGTCTAGAATTTAAGTTAAGTGGAACAATTCATAAGAAACTGAGCTTTGGAAAAGAATAACTTTAAAAGGAATCCACACATTTAAGAAAGAAGTACAAAAAAAATATCTTGATATTTTCGTATCAAGATAGCAATTTTGTAGCAATCAAGATAGCAAAATTTACTTAGCAATTTTGTCCAAAAGTGATAGGGGTAGGATACTGAAAGATTTTAATTTATTGATATTAAGAAGTTATTTTAAAGAAAGGTATACTAGTAATTCTTCGAGACACACTTTGGATTTTTCACATCGTGTATCGAGTTCATTTACTACAATTTGTTTCTTTTTTCATGTGAGAAGAGCCAAGGAAATGATGTATAGCAAAATTGTAAAAAATTTCCTAGCAACAATGTAAAAAAGATATAAAATGTTTTCAAAGCTTCTACTTCGTTACAGTCCCGCTTTAAAACATCATCAGGGTTATTTTAGAATTGATCATGTAATTTTTAACAGCGATCGATTGTTAAGGATTATGTGTGAGCCGGAATTTATAATCCATTAAATATGCTTTGTGCATTTTATCTGAATTGCTTTTTTGCTTTTAATTTGTGCTTCATTAAACCTCCATTGTGTACTTTAATTGATATACATTTTTCGTTTAATTTATATTCAATTTAATCACTCATTGTGCGTTTTATTTTTTCTTGAGGTTTTATTTAGAACAGTTTCTTCAATGAACATGCTTTTAAAAGAAACCGGAAAAAAGAAAAGAGTTCAGGTTTGATTTAGTGATGACGCCATTACGAACTATATTTAGGGGTGCCTTCAATTTACAGTTTACCGCTTAAAATACTTTTCCAAATGCATCTATCTACTTGGTCGACTGGAATTGGGGACTAATCAACAAGCCCACCAAAAAAATATTTTAATTTAAACACCACGCACACACACACATATAATATAAACACAGATTTTTAAAGCAGAGTCATGGTCGAAAAAAGAGCAGACACTTTTGTTATTTTGAAATTCCATCCCGGGAAGAATAATCTATGCAAAAAAGCCAATCCACAGAGCCGTACAAGAGCGAAATACCTATCCCCGGTCATTATATACCATGCGATTCTTATTGGGCATGCATTTATTTAGGAAAGGGGAATTTAAGTATCTTTTAAAAGAATTTGTTTAGGTTGCAGATTTTTATCCCTTCACTCTAAGTGTGGAAACCGCTAAATTAAGTATTTTGATTATGTAGAGCTTTGGTTGCATTAATTAAATAAAAAAGGTAGAATGGGATCAGGAAACAAAAAAACATTTTAGAATGAAAATAATATGGGTTAAATTAAGATAAAAGTTTGAAAATTAATTAGGATTTAAATTTTATATATATATATATATTGTTACGGATTTCCTATAACCTAAAATCCGTCGGGTTCGTTTTTTTACCCTGTATATATAGTGGTTGTGTATGGTGTTAGATGATGATGCACAAAATGATCAGTCCTTTAGTTGACGAACACAACACAGACGTTTATTTACGGGACGCGGACAGGACAGCACAAAGACGACAAATATTCACAGCACAACTATGTACAGGAGACAACTATTTACAGCCGAGACGAACACACAGGACAACACAATGCAGATAGTAGTCCACAGGCAGAAAATCCGCAGTGACAATGCCCACAGCTCGCAGAGCGGCCAGACAGGATTCAGCCGGAGAGGGAATCTTTAAGGGATTCGCTTTACACCTCCTGGGGCCCTCCAGAACAGGCCGAACTATTCCTTTGTCTCTTCTTGCCTTTGCTGTCGACTCAATACTTCGCACAACG
Source organism: Argiope trifasciata (assembly GCA_026543055.1). Taxonomy (NCBI): domain Eukaryota; kingdom Metazoa; phylum Arthropoda; class Arachnida; order Araneae; family Araneidae; genus Argiope; species Argiope trifasciata. The sequence continues at coordinate 2,751,301 of JAPMOQ010065374.1, read as the reverse complement.
GGACTACTCCTCAATTCGGGACAGATCCGTTCCTGACGACGACACAACGGGCTACGATACACGACGGGGGCTTCGTCAGTATATGCCGTACAATAGTCTTCCGTTCAGGACTCCTCAGTTCAAGACCTCTATATCTCTAGGTCTTCTCGATAAACTCCGACACGTTACTTGTCTTCTTCGTTGAACACTAGATCGTTCAGCTTCGGCTTTTCTCCACTGCCGCACTTCGGCTTGACTCCACTGGATTCTTCCTCAGATCTCCTTTCCCTTTTTTTCCGCTACTTCGCTTGGACTTTATCCGCCTCGATTGATTACACTGACTTCGCAGCCGTCTGCCTTATATATATACCGGTGGTAGGCGGGGCTAACATCTTCTGGACCAATCAGGAGCGTTCTGGATGGATCTCGGCTCCTTGAGGACGGATCGGGAAAATTCTCAATGTTTCGGATACTTTCCATTTTGTTGCCAAATTCGTCGCCAAATTTCCAAATGGTCGCCAAGTTTGTCGCCAAGCCTTGGGACCTCTGACGTCACACCCACTCACTATTCAGTACACATTACTGTCAATCTGTCTTCCTTACGATGACAGTATTAGCGCGGGAAAGCAAAACCACAGGTTCGTAACAATGTGTGTGTGTGTGTGTGTGTGTGTGTGTGTGTGTTTGTGTGTGTGTGTGTGTAAATTAGTAAAAAACGAAACGAAATATTGGAATCAAAAAAAAATTTCGGAGTCTAACAAAATTTAAAAAAAGGATCATTGTATTTAAAAAAATTAGAAATAAAAGTCAAGTTAAACGAAAAACAATGGAATTAAATTAAATCAAATAGAAAAAGAATCCGGCCTGAAGAATTTTTAAAGGGTCTTTTCTTTATGTAGGGATTCAATACATATATACATAGTGTAGCATCTTTTTTTATTCGTTTTGTATTTTCTTGCACACTTAATTAAAGAGAGGTAGGAAGATAAATTTTTAAGAATTAGTGATTGCATTTCTTTCATCATTGTTCCCTCCCTCAAATTTGTGGTATAAATATTATTTTTTTAATTTCTTGTTTGCTTACACCAGATCCTGATGTTTTTACTCCTCAAAATCCTACTGCCGCTGATTATCGCCATTGGCTAATCGAAAATATTCCAGGAGACAGTTTGGAATCTGGAGATGTGGTTTCTCCTTACTATCCCACAGCCCCACCTTCTTATTCGGGTAAGTTTTGTTTAAACAATTTGCCTAAAGGTGGCGCTTCACTAATGTGTTGAAAATCCAGGTGGAAGATCAGCGATACTTCAATTTTAAGCAACAGAAAAAGAGGACAAACACTTTTTCTATGGTAGGAAAGATATGAAAAAATAGTTTTTTTCTTTCTTTCTTTCTGAGGCAATGTCAGCTAAATAAATATTAAGTGTCTATTTAATTATTTTCCATACCAGAATTTTGAATGTATTTGTAAGAAACAATAAGGTCGATGTTAGCACATGGAAAAGGATATATAGTAGTCAAGTATAAGATATATAATTGTATACACTTAATAATAATGGTATTGTTGTATAGATTTGTGTGTGAAAACAGAATTTGGAGCAATTTACAATGCACTTGGTGGAGAACATCTGTGAGAAGATATGACAAGATAATTGCATAATAGCATGGGATTTTAAATTTTGCGGTTTTCAAAACCATCTAAAGAATTTAATTTAACAGATTAAAATTTTCAATTTTTCCAAATAAAAGTCAATTTATTTTACTTGGAAATGCGAAGAACTAGTTTGTGATTTAAATCAATAAAATGGGCAATATAAATATGTTTGTAAACAAAATCGTGCTGCATGGTAAATGAATATTCAGAGAATATAACCTGCAGCATTCAAATATTTATGTTGATAATAAAGATTGCAATCAAGTGAAAGTGTTCAGCGATGTTACGATTGGTTTCAAATACGTGTTCGACAGAGTAGAATATATTTATAAGCAGATAATTCGAGAGTCAGAAATCGGTGTTTGATGTAAAAAATCAAATAATAATTTCATAATGAACTAATATGCCCGCAAATAACGAAATAGAAGAATAGCTTGTGCATCATATTTTTTATTGTCTGTATAAATGTTCTTCGTCCCAGACTAAAATGAGAGCGAAATATTCTTCCCAGATTCTTCTCTTAATAAGAAACTTATTTAAGTGAAATTTAAGTTAATTCGGTTCTAATATCATTTGGATAGAAAAATTTATTGGATATGGGATGCTAAACATTTTGAGAGAGATTTCTTAAACTCAAAATCACTGCAAATAAAAAAAAAATCAAAAGAAGAAAAATGTCAGGAAAAAAATGAAAAACAAAATGTTAATTTTAAAGTTGTGTTTGCTTCTTTTTATATTAAATATTTTGCGACTGACATAACTGTAACTAAAAAAGGGCCACTATTCGTTTTAAAAATATTTGTAAATTACGTTATAAATTTCTTGTGCTATATTTTCCTACACTTGAAAAAATTTAAATATAAAATGAGTTTTCATTAAGATAATTTAGAAAAATTTATTATATTTCTATATTTATCCTTGAATTATTTCACAGTGTTCATGTTGTTTCATTATTCTTTTCAGACGCTCATAGATATATATTCCTCGCATATGAACAACCAAATGGTCAAAGATTGAACGACAGTATGCCCAACGAAAGCGAAAAAAGAATGTACTTTGATCCCATGAAATTCATTAAGGAACGAAACCTTCAAGGACCAGTAGCGGGGAATTTCTTTTATTGTCATCATTAAATTTAGTAAGCCAATGTCCTAAAATACTACAAAGTATTTAAACAATTTGTATTGAATAGTAATTGTTAAAATATGAATTATTGTTTGAGCTGATCATCGTTATTAACACTTAATTTTGAAGAAGGTTTCGATATCAGAAAAACATTCATGTTTTGAAATATATATAAAAAAGAGTGATTTTATGATTGTTTATAATCTCACTATTTTTAGACATACACTTTGATGAATGCGAATTAACCAGCGGTAGCTATCCCCTCAAAAATTTCTCGTTCTCTCTCTGATAAATTTGGCATACTAGAGAACGTCTTATACATCACTGGCGCACAATAGTTACAAAATATTCACTTTTGAAGTGCATTTAGTATTTTTACTGAATGTGATTCTTGGCGAGTTATTTGGTGATTAATCCCGGACATCCGTTAATAATACCCAAAAACTGAATTTCGTCAAATTTTCTCAACCGATTGAAACAAAAATCAGACACAAAATTGTACTTTCAATCAAAATTTTTTTTACTAAATTTGATATATTTAAATCATTGCTTTTTGAATTATCGCGCTTACTTATTTTCAAAATTACAGACTGTCCCTTAATCGTTGGATTTGGCTCAAAATTTGATAGATGTGTACACTAAAGATGTCAAATCTGCGAACCGAATCTTACACTAGTCGAATCTAGCCTTCTTAGTTTTGTAGTTATCACATTGCTTATATTTGAATAGTTGGATTCCTCTGAGAAGATTTTACTCAAAATTTGAAAAAAAAAATCTGCACATTTGGTGTATATATATATATATATATATATTCAATGGTGTATCTAACTTTTGTACACTTGTGCTAATAAAATTAAAGGAGAGATCAAAAAGAAATCCTATTGGGGTTCGATCACCCCAATATACAGCATTCTAGTTTTTTCGGATTAATTCAAGTGAAATAAGATAGTAAAGATTTTACTTTATAATTGAAGGTTTTATTTATGCATATTCCTATTTTTTCTTGTGCTTTTATTCTTGTGTTTTTACTAATTTGATTTTGATTGTTCTGAAACAATTCAACTTTCCCTCTTTTTTCAACTCAAGGTATGATTAAAATGTTTGTGCTTTTTAACGAATGATTTGTCTTACTGAAATAAACATTATGGAAAAAAAATTTCGATTATTTTTTCTCTTTCCTAAATACAACTTTTTATTTCTTTTAGATCTTTAATCAAGTTTTAATACTTGAAATCAAGATTTGCTCGATGAATTCACTGTGCAAATAATCTGTAACTGCATCACAATGATTCTGTTAATATAATCTATACTTATAATAAAGCTCAATGTGTGTGTGTGTGTGTGTTGGCGCTCTACAGGCCAGACCGTTGGACCTACAGCTACCAAATTTGGTACATGTAGACCTTGGATGTCCGGAATGTGCACCTCGGAGCCCTTTTTTCGAATTTTTAATTAGAATTTGAATTAATTAAAATTTAAGCGAAATTTCGACGTTTTTCCGCTATAACTTCCGAAAATATGATCGCATAAACATGATTTTTACATCAATTTAAAGATTAAAAAATTAACCTTCTAATGGTATCAGTGTTTTAATGTATAACTTAAGCTTCTATTTTTAACGAATTTTTAAAAAATATTTTAACCATGTTTTTTTAGCACGTGACTGGATAAAATAAAATAAAACAATGCCGGAAGTTCAAATAAAAAAACAACTATCATCGCAAATCAAATCTAAAGATACACAAATTTTAGCACGTGACTGGATAAAATAAAAGAAATATAAAATGTGATATTTTCTAAAAAAAATAAATGCAAAGCCAAGGTTTCTCTAATCGTTTGCAATATCTAAATCATTTATTCTATAAATCATCTTTATTTACAGTAAACCTGATTGAATTTAGTCAGGATATGCATTGAAATCCCGACTTAATGGCATATTTATGTAATCGTTTGCAATATCTGTATCATTAATTTAATACTTTTTTTCCCTTTCTCGCTTTCTTTAAAAAAACATCTTTAATATTTTGGCAACATCATCGAAATTTTTTTTTATTAATATTTTGGAAGCATAACCGATGGTTAAAACTGACTGATTTATAAAATTAAAGAATATTATTAGGAAAAGGTGTACTTTTAGAACTTTCCGTCCATCATCTTAAGGAAAATATTAAGTTCAGGTCAATCAATGCCCGGAATTACTTCAAGGCTAATGAATATGTGATTTAATTGAAAATTTTAGAACGCTTTACAAATGGTGAACCAGCCGGTCACCAAAGGCGGCTAGTGTACAATAATAATGTATGTATATCTGTAAGTAGATCTCCATCGTAAATCAGAAAACTGTGAAAATATATTAAACAGAAATCCTTTTTCATATTAAATGCAATTTTGTTTTCATAATCTAGAATTTTATTTCCAAGACCAAGAAAAATTTTCTTTTTCTTTTCTGATCTTCTTGCCTGCAAAAGAACAGCAAAAACGGATAATTTATGCATTTATTGAAAAATTCAATATTTAAAAGAAACTAATCAACTCCTTATATGGATATTTTTGCTGTGATGTACATGCAGTAAAATATGACACAAACACTTATAAACACAGAATGATGGATTTCACATCCGCTTTACAAATACGTTATCAGGACCCTAAACTGGCTTTTAAATAAATATGGAAGTAAAAATGTCAGTATTTGAAAAATTTTCGGGATTATTTAATCATCCATCGTTTTGTCAGGCAGATGCTAAAATACAAAACATAAGAAATTACGAAAAATGCATTTTCATTTGTCCTCATTTTGCTATACAGAAATTAAAATAGCAAAAATTTCAGAGAAGGATAATGAACACATTATCTGTAGCAGCACATATTATTTCTTCAAAGTACACCAGTATGCATCCAATACAGGGACCTCCAAATTAGATAGGTGACATTTAGTTTTCACTTTTAGGGAAACTATTTGCCCATTGAAGGATTATTATCCTGAACATGCAATTTCAATTTCTTAAGGTAAAAAGAAAATTAATTTTTATTTTTACGTTAGTAGACGAAATGACGCTTCGGAGCAATATTTCTTAACAGGGCTAACTACGATCTTCAATATACACTTTCAAGTGGATATGGAATTAATATGGAATGCATAAATGTGTTTTAAGATTAATAATTCTTATTGCAATCATATGAAATTAATTGAAAATTAGGCAGTACTACTAAAAATAGTATTTGTGCAATAACTTTATTCCTAAACTGCTATTGTGGAATTACACAATCATCACACATTTGGCTTGACATGCTTTCAGTCTCTTAGATCTGGAAAAACCTTTCGATTCACACTGAACTCCAAGCCATTATTCGTTTAATATTCGTTTATTTATAAATTATTCGTTTGGAAGGGGGATAGTAATTGTGGGACTCCCTCTTTTAGGAAAGTTAGGTTCGGAGTTTTGTCTTTATAAGTGCACCTGTTTAATATCCTAACAGCTAAAATTGAAAAACGTTGTTATTGTTGTTTCTAAAGGCACTTACCATGGACAAGTCCGCTGATGAAGTCAGCGATTTTAAGCCGTGGCAATGACTCTTATTTCAGTAGCGCCAATCAGGGTCAAGACTATGTCTTAGCTATTCACACAACACATTCGCTTGTCAGAACTCCTTATTACAGGGAGACATATCCAAACATCTCACAGATAGAATAGATGAAGAACAACCATGCCCAAGCCGGAATCCAAATTCGGAAAGCCCAGATCACGGGAAAAACGCGGTATCGCTATGCCAGGATGGCGGCTTGAAAAGCATTCAAATCGCGTGATTGCCGACGATGTTCAAAATGATTTACTAACCACTCTGATATTCGAATAATTTTTGTGATAACAAATCTTAAATAGATAATGAGGTGTACGGGAGGCAAATCATCTTGCCATCTCGCAGAAAATCTACCATCTTGCAGAAAAGTGTAGAATTAATTCAATTTCCCGGATGAAGAAGATGAAATGAGAAAATTAAGTATACATACGACCAATACCGGAACATGTCATTAATTCCAAGACAATTTTTTCAATAAAGAGTTAAGGACTGCTGATGAATGATTAAACTGCCCAACTTAGTCAATTTTATAACATGCAACGGGATTCACTGAGGAACATGGGCGGTTTGCATCAAACCGAATTCGGCAGTTACGATTTTTGACAGAGTCATTCAAATGAAAATGAACCTAGTTCATTTCATGGCACCAGTCAAGGTCTTTCGTCATTATTTGTCAATTGAGCAATGAACATCAAATAATATGCTTTTTATACCTTATTATCATCAAAAAGCAAATGCTGTAAAGCAAATTAGAGCATGTTCCCGTGCTATCGCTTATACATTAATATAAATGCACTTGGTGCATTCTACTTCACTAATAAAGTTAAGCTGGTTTTCAGTCTTTTTTGGGTTTAATACTAAATATTCTGATCTCATCAAAATGAAACACCATTTTTCAAAAACTTGTAATTTTAAACGTCTGTAAAATTTTAAATTAATCTGTTCTAAAGGTCTTAATTTTAAAGATAACTTATACTTTTTACCTGTCGGGATCCAGCAGAAAAAGTAATTTATTTACTTCCTTGATAAAACAGCTTAAAAAATAAAGTGTGACTTGATAAAATAAGTTTTAATACGCATTAAATGATTCGATGCTCGTGAGAAAATGCTTGGCTCCTTCTAATACAGATAGAAAATGTCAAGAAATCTGTAAATTCTTCATTCTGCAGCGCCATTTCTTCAGCAACTTTTTTTTCCTCCTATAATCGAAACCGCATACTCAGGAGGTATAGGGAGAAATATGAGTGAAGATGAAGCTGTTAGTTTTCTGTCAAAACGTAGCCTAAGTATGTAGTTATTTTTGGCTGTTTCTTTGCTGCCCCCCTCATCCAATCTGTATCTTGCAATTGGCAGCAAGTATATTAACATTTAAATTTACAAAAAATTCAAAAATTTAAACTCCAAATAAAAATTTTGCCCAACATCTATAGTTATAATAAAGCTCAATGTGTGTGTTTGTGTGTGTGTTGGCGCTCTACAGACCAGACCGTTGGACCTAAGCTACCAAATTTGGTACATGTATACCTTAGAGGTTGGGAATGTGCACATCGGAGCCCTTTTTTCGAATTTTTAATTAGAATTTGAATTAATTAAAATTCAAGCGAAATTTCGACGGTTTTCCGCTATAACTTCCGAAAATATGATCGCACAAACCTGATTTTTACATCAATTTAAAGATTAAAAAATTAGCTTTCTAATGGTATCTTTGTTTTAATGTATAACTTAAGCTTCTATTTTTAACGAATTTTTAAAGAATTATTTTAACCATGTTTTACAACAATATATTTCGGACAAAATAATAAAATTTAATCCGCACGAGCACGTCAAGGGGGGAAAATTAGGTTTTATCAGCATGTTGCCATCCTATTGACGGAAGTTAAAACTAAGAAAAAAAACTATAATTACAAATTAAATCTAAAGAAATGCAACTTTTAGCACGTGACTGGGTAAAATAAAAGAAATATAATATGTGACATTTTCTAAAATAAATAATGAACGAGCAAAGGGAAAAAAAGCTTTTATTAAACTGTTAAAATCATACTGACAGCAGTTCAAATTAAAAAATAAATTAACTATGACTGCAAATTAAATCGAAAAAAAAAATTTAACATTCACCACGTGAATGGATGAAATTAAATAAATATTAAATGTTATGTTTTCTAAAAAAGAAATACAATACAAAGGTTTCTATGATCGTTTGCAACATCTATATCATTAATTTAGTAAATCAGTGTTACGTGACTTTCGAAGTTTAAATATATCTGGCAGAGAAATTATAAAGAGAGCAGGGCACATAAGTATTTAATTGAAAATCTTAGACCCCATTACTCTTAGCGAACCAGCTGGTCGCCAAAGGCGTCTAGTTTTAAATAAAAAATGCAACTTTGAGAATAATAACAAAAAGTTTAGTGTAAGCATCAATTTATTTTTTAAATTCATATCAAAGGTATAGTGTTAACGCTGTCTGATTTTCATTTCTGAAAAGGCCAATCCTTCGTTTTCTAGCCACTTGTACCAGTGAATAGCCTGGAAGTCGTTCTCTCCTGGACTGTAAAATCCATTGAGATGCACATACGCCCATTCGAAGATCCACCAGGGTCCGTATATAGCTAAGACAGCTTGGTAGTTTCCTCTGTCTTTAGTAGAAAATGGCTGACCATTGTGGAATTTCATGCCGTCACCTGTAAAATCAGAATAGGAATTCCTCATCTCATCATTATAACAACAACTTCTTTCAGAATTTATAAAATTATTAAAAAAATATTTCATTAAAGTTTGTTCGAAATCTGTATGGGACAAGGAGAAATTATTTTATAAGTTTTTTTAAATATGGTATAGTAAATAAAATTATTTAAATAACTCTATTTCATTAGATTTGTCTCAACGAATTCTAAACATAATAATGTTACAAATATTGCCTTAAAACGGTGAAACTTCACCATCACCTGTGTAAAAAGTTTTAAAGCTCTCGAAATCTGAATTTTTTTTATTGTAAAAACAATTATTTATGAATGAATACAATTCCAATATACCTTAAGCTTGATGAATGAAATTTATTACGTGGTCTTTACTTCATAATTTTAAATTTGTGCCAAATTTTGAACGAAATCTATCGAATAATAAAATGCGTGTATATAACTGAAAAGAAAAAACTTCTATATATTTGACTTCTTTTTATTGCATTCCGAGAGGATAATTTGTAAAGAAAAAAAAGCGGTAAGTCTACATCGCAACACAAAGGTAAAACAGACAGAAAGTTGTTACTTCAGCAGTGATTTTATTAGAAGATTTTGGAAGGATTTTTTTTACACGTGCCGATTTACGAAAGGAATCTTAGATACCTTTGAAAGATATGCTGTAAGCATTAGTAATTTTGATCAGTGATCTCAAAACTTGGAGACAAACGAGGCGACTTGGCAACAAAATGGATAATGCTGGAAACTTAGAGATAGGTGTATGGTGCTATAGAACCTGAGATGCGCCCTGATTTGTCCATAATGTTCTCAGCCCACCTCCTGGGAGCTATAAAAGGCGGATCAAGCTGAGGAAGTGAATTGAAGCATAGTGGGAGTCGTATACAAGTAATGGATTTTCGAGAAGATAGCGAAACAGCGGCGGAGTGACAGGCGGTGCTCAGAACTCAAGCTATTGCTGAACCAAGCCGTTTACTGAGTCCTGTTGTCTATTGTGGAAACAGCATAAAGTAGTGTGTGTAGTGGCCAGTCTTGTGGTAGTAATACAGCTAAAGCGAGAGACAGTGAGAATTCCGTTCATTTGGAGAGACCGTAGAGCGAAGCTCTGAGGATCCCCTCTCTTCCTGGATTCTGTATGGACGTTTTGTGATACTACTTGTGGCTATTACTTACTGTAGTGTACTGATTTATGCTGTCGTATGTTCGTATCGGCTGAGTATATTTGTCGTCTGTGTATTCGTCTCTATGTCTTCGTGTTTAAAATAAGCGTCGTCTTTATCTTCTACTACGGTCTGCTGATTGTGATTTCACACCTTACACTCACTGCAAGCAAACCCAGTAGAATCCATAACAATATAGAGATATCGTCTTTAGCATTTTGCATGAATGGAATACACTACATTTCGCATGCGGATGTAGCAAACTTTTAGACTGTAACAAATTTTGGACCTATCCGCTAATTGGAAGGGACTAAAATTTTCTTAACAACGTTTCTAGTTAAACAAAAATGTGCTATATTGTTAGAAAATATAAGAAAATCAAAGGCAGACAACTCAGCTGACTTTATTGCTACCGTTATCTCTCAAACCCTGAACCGGAATTCAACGGCTTACCTGCATTTCCGCTGTATCCACTAATGTGCAGAGTGTAATCTTTTTTCTCATTATCGATGTAGAAACTTTTGTACACTGCATAACGACGGTTTCCTCTCACATCCGCCAGATCGAAGCGAATTTCCACAGGCATGAGGGTGCTCAGGGTATGGATGTTGTCGTTTCCTGGGAAAGATAAAGATCACAGGATATTGCTGCGAAGGAAGAGATTCGACAATTTTTTTAAAGCACATGGTTCTCCCGATACACTTACCTAACCAGAAATCCCGGTCGACGTTTCCAAAACCGTGTTTGTAATCATTCCAGTCTCGATAAAATTTCTCAAGTGGTGTAAAATTTCCTCTTCTTTGTATTACCTAAAATTTAATCAAAACTTTAATAAGAAGAATAAAATATGAATACATAATTTTGTTATTTATATCAAAAGATTGAAATGTTGACCATCATTGTTTAGATGTTGATAATAAAACTAACGAAGAGAAGGTGGAATTTATTGCAAAAGCGAAGCTTATGTAACAACGACGTATCTGGACTGAAACGTGAGATTTAACTTCTGAGTCTAGATAGGACATCATAATTTTGAATCACCGTCAAATAATGAGGATAATACCTTTGCTGGCACGTTCTCTTTAAATTTCCGCCCCGCAGCAACTAGAAGACATTTAGCCCCGCCTTATTCCATGTACATAGAATCTACTCATACGGTTCTTCAGTGGTCTGAAGGTGGAACTGTGATCAAAATGCAATATTTCTAGTAATTCAAATTGTTGCTATCATTTTTTTCATTTACTTAAAAACAATTTTTGTTTTCTCTAGTCCAATATATACAAAAAAAAACAGTATAACTGTCAAAAAATTTTGATTTTGAAGTTTTAATGAATCTCCTCATTCCAAAGTGAGTTCATTAAGAATATAAATAATATATATTGTTACTATATATCTTCATCTGTTTGTCTACAAATTAAGCAAAGAAACATTAGACTACAACGATGAAATCTGGTATACAGTTTTAATTTCAAATTTGTAGATTTCTACTACAATTAGGACGAAATAGTTTATCAAATCGTCTGTATATATGCATGTAAACTTTGTATCTATGAAATTTGCTATGCAGGTTAATCATCAAAATTCTAGATGCATGTAGTGATTGGATTTTGAAGAGTTAGGAAATAAACGTTCATAGATGTAGCTAGACAACTAGCGAGAGGGTAATTAAAATAGTTATGTCTTCGAATATTTGCTCTTGGAGAAGGAGTTACTGAGCAGAAACACTCGAACGAATCTGCAATAAATTTGTTGTTAAGTTTTCTATTTACCTATTTATTCAAAGCACTCACAAACCATCCACGACAATGCATATAACTGTTTATTTTGTATTATATGAACCAATAACTCAAAAGTGCTACGAATTATATGATCGAAATTTTGTATGCCTTTTTTTGATATATATATATGTGTGTGTGTGTGTGTGTACACTGAAGTGACAAAAGTCACGGGATAGCAATATGCAAATATACAGATGGCAATAGTATCGCAGCGAAAAAGTATAAATGCGCAGTTCGTTTTCCAGAGCTTTCATTTGTGTTTAAGTTATTCATGTGAACAGGTTTTTCGTGATTTATGGTGGCACGACGAGAATTAACAGACTTTGAACGTGGAATGTTAGTTGGAGCTTAGTTGGAGTTAACGACCGAGACCGCCGACGTCTGTGTAGAATGGTCAATGTTGATAGACACGCAACACTTCGTCAAATAACTGCAGTAATCAATGTGGGACATACGAGGGACGTGTCCGATAGGACTGTGCGGCGAAATTTGTCTTCCTTGGTCTATGACAGCAGACGACCGACTCGAGTGCCTTTACTGACAGCACGACATCGCCTGCAGCGACTCTCCTGGGCTCGTGAGCATATCGACTGGTCCCTAGACCAGTGGAAAACCGTGGCGTGGTCAGATGAGTCACGATTTCAGTTGTTACGAGCTGATGGTAGAGTTCGAGTGTGGCGCAGACCCCACGAAGCCATGGACCCAAACTGTCAGCAAGGTACTGTTCAAGCTGGTGGTGGCTGCATAATGGTGTGGGCTGTTTTTACATGGCATGGACTCGGTCCTCTGGTGCAACTGAACCAATCATTGACTGGAAATGGTTATGTTCAGCTGCTTGCAGATCACTTGCAGCCATTCATGGACTTCACGTACCCACACAACAATGGGATTTTTATGGATGACAATGCGCCATGTCACTGGGCCAGAACTGTTCGCGATTGGTTTGAAGAACATTCCGGACAATTCCAGCGCATGATCTGGCCACTTAGATCGCCCGATATGAATCCCATCGAGCATTTATGGGACATCATCGAAAGGTCCGTTCGTGCCCAAACTCCTGCATCATCCATACTTTCACAATTATGGACGTTTATACAGACAGAATGGCTCAATATTCCTGCAGAGGACTTCCAACGACTTGTGGACTCCATGACACGTCGAGTTGTTGCACTTCGCCGGACAAAAGGAGGACCGACACGATATTAACAGTCATCCCATGACTTTTGTCACTTCAATGTGTATATATATATACATGAAGGGTGTATTCACACTTGTGGATTATCATGATTTTAGAGCGGTTGAGACTTCTCTTCCTATATCACCCTAAGGGATGTAAAGGACAAAAGAGGAAAATCAAAAATGAAAATATATTAAAATAAGCATAGTAAATATATTAAAAATTCTAATATAATCCTAAATATTTTAAAAATCCTAGGGTTGGTCCTATGAAATATAATCATTAAAAAATCCTTGGGAATCAAATAAAACCTTCTCGTCGACTGAAAATGATGTTTTAAATGCATTTTCTTTCGAAATACTTTTCCAGTACTGATCATTTCCGTATCTGTTCATCAGAGAACGATTTGGGGAGAGTTGAACGCTATTTCTTCATCCCAGACTTCTGTTCTTCTGAAATCCTATAAAAAAACCCTCAATTCACTATAGCAATGAAAATAAATTCCATTCTGTTGGTATCACATGCATCACATACCATCATGATCACACATTTGGTAACGCAGAATAATGTAATTCCGTAAAGTCACAGAAATAACACTAATTATGGTATTTACAATAAGGGTGCACTCAAATCACACTTCCACGAATTTTTCTTCAGAGTTTACCAGATGGCATTCTATTGCAAAAAGAGAAATATCAGATGGCGATCAACAATAATTATGATCGTTTGCTGAGTCATTATTTACGACAGTATCATTTGGATGATAAAAAAATTATTAAAAATTCCTGTAAAACATGGTTTAAACATGAAACTTTTGACTGCTGAAAAATTGTATTGTATTTAAAAATTTGAATAAAGAAATTTGAAAAATATCTTTATAATTATACTTCATACTGCTCAGAGATTATAAAGTTTACTACTTACAGTCCAGCCACCTCCATCAGTATCCATGTCACAATATACATTTAAAGATTTGGAGTTGGGGAAGATAGTGTAGATTCTGCTTTCGTAGTTTCCGTTCATCAAGTGATCGGAGCAGTCTCTTGGTTGGAAGTCTGAAAAGTGAGGTTTGGGTTTCAAAAAAGTGTTCGAAAATAATCCGTACGATCAGATATGGAAGCTTTGCATTGTTGCATAAAATTGATATATACTTAAATAAGTTTATTTTCGACTTGTGAATCAATATGTGAATTGATGCATTTCTGTAGACTGCAAAAAAAACCCAAATCTTCGCTTGAGTAAGATATTTATATTATAATGGATTTTAAAATAATCTTATATTTTAAAAGTATTACTCAGGGAATAATATTAAACTTATCGTTTTTCATAAAGCAATATGATTAAGATAGCAATGCTATTTCTTTTCTCAGTAGAAATCTGAAAAAAAAAACTTTACACAACTCTTGACAGCAAATGTTTTAAATATTACATTTTTATTCCATAACATAAACTTTTTTAAAATTTGCAGTTTATTTCATTAAATCAAATTTATGCTTTTCAGATTGAATGTAAAAAAAAAAACATATTTTATAATAATCCTTTTATTGTCCAAAGATAATGATTAATCACTAATCAGGTCGAAGAAACTAGTCATCAAAGGTGGTTAGTTTAATGTAATTTATCCGGAATCTTATTTGTAGTACAAAGTTCAATGTTCAGTACAAAGACTGCAAGATCTGTGAACCTCCCGACTCCGCCATTAATCCGCATTATCAGTTTTCTTTGATAAAATATTGCTTATTTTAATGTCGCAGCCCTTAAACTATAAGATCTATAGTGATAAATACACCAGCATTTAAATATACTTCGCAGCAATTAAACTATAAGATATGGTGATAAATGACCAGCATTTAATTAAACATCGAATTTAGAAACAAAGACTGCATCGCAAAGGTAATATTTTTTAATGAATAATATATATTTTTATAATATGTAAAGTATTATTGGCATGAGAAATTTATTATTCATACACAGGATGTCTTTTCATATACAGGATGTCCCAAAAACTTTGACAGCGGCTTTTATTATTAAAGTATTGATCATACACATATAATGTAAATTATAAAGTTGTGTAAAAAAAAGATGCAAAATGTTATGAAATTGATTAAAACTTTAAAGGAATTAAATTTAAAAAATACAAAATTTAAATTTTTATACGGACCCTGTACAAAAAAAAATACCAATGAGTAAAATGTATCCCATCCTTTAACAAGATTATGTACAAAATTTCTGAATTCATCATGAAAAGTCTCAAAGATATGTTTAAAAAAGTAGGTGAAGGGTCTATCACAAATTAAATTAAAATGTTTACAGCCTCAGTGCAGATGACGCGACTCAGAAATGCAACCTAAAGAAATAAAATACGCTTGATAGCTTTAATTTTGAATACAAATTTTTAAATTTATACTTCTTGAAAAATACTTTAAAATTTTATACCAATAATTCCAGAATATAACTGAAAAAACAGCGCAGTCAATGAAGTTGTAAAAAAACATGTAATCTGTCCTTATGTAAGCTTTCCTTTAGGTAATATTCCCTTTAAGTTATGTAATCTTTCTTTTAAGTTACTATTTCAGCAAATTTTTAATATTTTTGAACCAATAAATAGAAAAAAATATTATTTATTTATTAAATAATTACTTTCTTTGTTAATCTGTGTACTGCTCCTAAAACACGAACATCCGACATGATTTTTTCTTTTTGCGAACTCATATCCAGGTATCGAAAAGTGATTTAAGTCAGATTTATGTAGTTTCATATCTTTGAGACTTTTTACTATAAATTGCTGAAATTTTGTACATACCTTTATTAAAGAATGAGACGCATTTTTATACATTGTGAGTTTTTTGTACGGGGTCCTTTTTAAAATTTAAATTTTGTATTTGTTTAAAGTTTAATGCTCTGAAAATTAAAATTGATTTCATAACATTTTGCACCTTTTTTTACGCAACTTTGTAATTTGGAGCATACGTCTATAATCAATATTTAAGGAATAAAAGACGCGGTCAAGGGTTTTGAAACATCCTGAATAAAATATATATAAACAGTGATAATATTTCTAAAACATTTCTGTCTTACCGTCGTCATCTTGTCCCTTTGAGTGCTGCGTCAAAAGAATTAAGAGACACATTCCGCAAAGAAGCAAATTCCACCTAAAAATACAGTGGCTTAGATGGTATCGATTAAACATCTTATAATAAACTATCGCTTTCACCGATTCATTACAATAAATAGCTGCTTTCAATTCAATTTTGGAATGCACTCCAGGTTGAAATCCAACTCCATTTGACAAAATAAAAGCATTTTTTTTTTTTTTGCTGAATAAAAAAATTAAAAAGAAACTCTTGTCTAAAAGATTGGAGCGTAATGATGCATTATATTTGATTCATTTATCTGTATTTCATTTAAAAATTGTCTTTATTTATATAAACAGAAAAAAATTCTCTTAGCATACTTTAAAGTTTGTATACAAAGCAGCATGATTCGTCTTTCATTGGAATTAAAAATATAACCTCTCGGTACAAACCAATGGGAGTGGGCCTCCCCAAAATAAATAATAAATCTGGGATAATATTTAGTAAGGATGTTATTCCAAAAAAGCTTTTCATAGCAGTGATTTGAAATATTAACCTTGGTGAGTTATTTGGCAATTAATTCTTGGCATGAGATTAATAGCATGCAAAAATCTAATATATCTTTAGTCCCTTTTTTCTTAACCTGGTAAAATAAAATTTTGGCACAAAACTGTACTTGTGGACACAAAACCACATACAATATTTGATATATTTAATTCATTGCATCTTTAAGTTATCATGTTTGCATATGTTTAAAAGTATAGGCCAACAGACAACTATCCCATGTTGAATTTAGCTCAAAATTTAATTATTGTCTAGGCTATAAATATTAATTATTTGTATTGAATCCAACTGATTTGGCTCATTTCGTTGTGCAGTTATCGTGTTAACTTATATTCTAACAGTAGGATAGACAGACATTCTCCAAACGGATTTTGAACAAACATGATAAAATTCAACAAATTTGGTATAAAAAAAATCATATGCTGAATTTTACCCAACTGACTTAAAAACATTTTTGTGTTATCTTTGTCATATACGGACATTTTCCAAAAATATGTTTTTCGACCTCAGGAAAGTCTAAAACCTGGAAATTTGTCAAAATCGCGAGTTCGAATATTTTGACACCTGAATTTCAAATACTTGAATACTTTTTTTTGTTTTTGGATTGATAGACAAAATAATAACTGTAATTTTTATAAAAATTCGACATTACAATTTTGAGGATCTTATGATGGCATTATCTTTGCCATCATAATTTTCTATATCTACAATCATAACCATCTTTGATCGGAAACAAGGATTTCTGGAATTTGTCTGTGCGTCTGTCTACTATAATGCATGTGGTAAAAGTCTCTCAGTATAAATCAATAACGCACATTAGACAGAAATCGCGCTTATTACTTGCCATAGAATGGCAGTATTCAGATATTAATAAACCTTATACGACTGCTTTAATTTTTACAGATGCATTACATCCAAAGCTTCGATCAGCTAATTAATGAAGCTGCAAAATATTATTGGAAATATTTTGAAGATGTTTCGCAATTCAACCAAAAAGTGATTTGAGGCAGATGAAAGAGGATATAAATGAAATAAAGCAACAGATTTTAAAAAAATTAATCGAACCCAAAAACAGCTAAACCATCTGAATGCATGTGATCGTGGTAAGGTTTTAGATTAGGTCTCGACATCAAAATCATACCAATCATCCAAAAACTCACCTAAAAACTGCTTTCTTGGTGGATACTAGAAAAGGTAACAAATGACTTTTAAAGATTGAATAAAAAAGGCGACAAATCGCCTTAAAATATTTCAGTCTTGGTGATAAAACATTAACTTGATGAACAATGGTTTTAACCAGCAAGAAGGGTCTCTCCAAAACTTCTCTAATAAAAGTTTTATCTTAACGAATGTCTTCTACGGCAGTAGCCACGAAATATTAACCTTTCGTGTTAGTTATATTATATTAATGCCCCGTTTTAAAGCAATACTAGAGCTCGTAATTTTGAATCGCGTTGAGATGACGAAGACATGCTGGCATTCCCTCTCGCCACCGTACCAGCTGGAGGACGTTCCGCCTGATGGATTTAACGTGAAACAGACCCCTTACACGACAGTTCTAGGGTAGAATTGAGTCTCAAACCTGAAACTCTCCGGTTCCAAAGCCGAAATCTTACCAGCAGTCCGCCGAGGTCCATCGTTCATGTGAATTTCGCATATCTATTAAACCTATGGTGTCTTCTGGATTAATCTGTTGTATGCTGTTTATATTATCCGAAATTAGAAACTGTGTTTTAGACACCCTTTTCAACTGACGGGAACAAAAATTTGACACAAAACTATACTTGCCACAAATCCCATATCAAATTCGGTATGTTAAGCCATTCCATTTGTATCTACGTATTTCTAAAAGTAGATCTATCGACTGTCAATCCTTTTCCGCATTTAGTTCAAACTTTCAGCCGTGTTTAAGCTATAAACATTAAATCAGTGTACCTAATTTTATTTATCTAGCTATTTTAGTTTTACAGTTATTGTGTTAAATCATATTCGAACAGTCTAATGGGCGGATTTCCTCTGAACGGAATTTGCACAACATTTGATAGAAATCTACAAATCTAGTATAAAGATAGAATACCAAATGTTATCCTTCTAGCTTAAAACGTTTTTGAATGATCTTTGTCACAGACAGACATTTTCAAAAAATACGCTTATCGAAATCAGGGATCTTTAAAAGGTAGAGATTAATCAAAATTTCGAGTTCATAATTTTTAACGATTACAAAATTACGAACTGTAAACTCAATGTCAAAATGAACTGTCAACTCAAATGAATTTTCTCTATATTACACATACGAAAAAGTAGTAAATATCATAGTAATGGAAATTACAGATATGCAGAGTACTTTAATAATTTAGAATGATGTTCTAAGATTAGTGATCCGTGTTTGTAACAACCAATATCCAGGATTTGCTCCTACATGTACTGAAATATTTCGAATCAAATAACATTTGTATTAAATTCTAGGGTTGCCTTTAAAATACAGGAAAAAACTGGTTTACGTTTATAAGTGAACTAGCGGGTACCTGCCGCATTACTGCAGCAGAAGAAATAATTTCGAAAATATCTTTTGAAATTTAAAATAGCTTTCTTGTTTGATTAAGAATGATAGGAAGAATATTTATTTTCCTCTCGGCAATGAATACATTAATTGAAATTGAATAATATATAAGGAAAAAATATAAAAAAATATTTATTCTCTATATTTTGTAATTTCTTACTCAAGTGTTTTAGAGTAGACAATATTTTTTGTTTTCCAGTCTGCAGCAAAATCAAATAAATTTCTTGGCTCTCCGACTCGTGAACATTCAGTGTACTACTCAACTGTTAAAATTAACAGATTTTCTGTCAAGAATAGATGTCTCGATGACATTCGGGGTCAGTTTCTTTACAGCGAGTCTTGTTCCATTACAAAATTAGGGTGTAATAATGTTCCGGAAAAGAATAATGGAGCAACGTAACCGCAACGAAAAAAATGTAATTTACATAAATGTAACAAGAAAGTCAGGTCTACCATATGAACGCTCATATATCATAGAGTCCTGTGTATATTCAAGCATATGTCGTTGGTTGTCATTGAATGTTGCTTGAAAGTTTGCCAATGTCTGAAACATTTCCATCATTACGATCGAATACATTCTTCTAAACACAATGATTTTTGATGTAAATGAATGAAAAGCAAGCGTACGTTTTTGGCATACATGTTTAGTACGTAATGATGTAATAACTGACGTCATTGCAGAATCTAATTTGCTCCATTATAACATTATCATTAATGAAATCTAATTTTTGATAATAGAATTTCTCTTCTGATATTTCACCGACTTCCTGACATATTGCGCTTTGAGAGTTTTCGCAATATATGTAAAAATTATATAAAGTAATACAAATTTTATATTTTTGGAATACAATCACCAATTTATAATTAATTCTATTAAATTTAAACTCCATGCGGATAGCTCAGCTGATAAGGAAAATTTTAAAAAATATATTTCCAGATTCCATGATATTTATGATAATGAATTATAAACCCCATGAAATCTGGAGTCTGCCATCGAATTTATCAAAATTTCCCATGGAATGTGAATAAAAAGAAAAATTTTAGAATAAAGTAGCTACTTTTTAATGATGTAAACGTTGTTTTTACGAATTAATTTTATTGGAATTTACTCCGAATTATAGATTTCGAATTAAACTTCCAGACCAATAGACCGAATATTTTTATTGATGTCATTAGAGAACGCTTAAAAAGTAAACAAAATTATGTTGACTCCGCATTATAAATAAAATGATTATAGGGATAAATATGAATAGCTGAAGGGAGGGCATTCTTAACTTACATTCTATACTTTTATAAAGTATAAAAATAATAGAAACAAAAAATATTGAAATCTGCTATTGCAAATTTCAAGTTATCATGTGAAAACATTATTATTTTTTGAATCATTACTTGTCTTAATTAATTTAAGTCATTAACCAGTTTAAACCGGTCCCAAACAATCACAAGTCTTCTCAATCCCTCTCTTTGTATATATATAAGTATACATTATATAAATATAATGATAATTTTTTAAGCTTTCATTTTCAATTTTTTTAGCTAGCAAACAAAAAGCTCGGCCGTTTTTAAAACTGGAAAAAAAAAACATCGTTTTTTTAAACATATAGTCATGAGTAATATGATAGGCTCGTGATAGTTTCAGATCGATTTATACTGGTTAATGACTTAAATTAATTAAGACAATTTGTAGAATTTAAAGAATGAATAATTTGTAAATCAAGTTGTAACTTTAATTGGTGATAAATTGACAGCTTTATGTATTATTTTCCTATATCCCTAAAAGCGAAAAATGGAAGCCTAAAAAGCGATAAAGCGCCAATTTGCTGCCTGCCCATTTTGAGGTTTCAAAAATCTCAGGCCTAAACAACATCATGTTCTCACATGATAAAATAAAATCCACTTTCAAAAAAAAAAAAAAAAATTGCGCCACTCAAACACTCGGCATAAAATTAAATTAAACAAATGACAAACGCAACATTTATAACTTGAACAGTTTTACAGCTCGATAAACCAACTTTTTTTTATCAAGTCACCTAACATAGCTTCTCAATTATCTAGAAGAAAATAAATTGAGCTACTTACATGTTCAGCATTGTTGATTGAATATAGCAATTGGGTTAAGGATGTGTGCATATATTGCAATTTTATTATTAATGCTTTCAGAAGTTAAATCCTATGGGGTTTTCAAGAATTTTCATCGCTCATAAATTAATAAATTTCGTTAATAGCCTTCTTTTCTCTTTACAGACTTTCTGAAGAGGTATTCGCTGCTTCACAAAATTTATTCTATAATATTACAGACACCAATGCAAAGACTTTAATAATACGATATTAACCGCTAAATGCGACTACCCTTTTGTTGAAATTATGTTCCTCACAATTTGTTCTCAGAAGATATGTTGCAATGCATTTCATTTTCCTTCCGCCAACCAACGGATGATCAGTCGAACACTTCTGAAAGGAGATAAAGAGATAAGATGAGTTTGCTGACTTCCCCTAGAAAAACTCAAAAATTGAATATCTATATAAATAAAAATGAATCGCCAAACATGTTGCTAAGCTCAAAAATCGAAAACGGCTCGACCAATTTTTATTTTCATATTTTCGTTAAGGCATAAGGAAGGTTCTTATGGAAATAAAAAACGTAAAAAATGTGAGGAAAATAGCAAAAACACCACCTTTCTTTTCACATGGAAACCACAGAGTCAATTAAAACATCTGTCCCCAGCTGTCAAACATTTGACGTCAGTCAAAACAAAACAGTCGCTGCCCGTTAGGATTGTCTTTTGAATGCCTGGAAATTGATTAGGCTGTTTAGGTATTAATCGATACCTGACGAAAATGAAGTTTGAAAAAAAGGGGAGAGGATTGCATGTCATCAAATAAATAATATTGCTGACCTACGTACGTGTCATCAAAATTAAGGGATCATTAAATTACCCCCTGTGCGTGGCCTTTTCTTGATTGTTTTTAATTTTTTTTTCTCTTAAGAAACCGATTGTGTTTATGTTTGGAACTATGCCACCTATAAGAAGCGGGCGCAGCAATTTTGGTCGAAGAACTCTAAGCGCTACAAACTAGGCTAATTTTCAATTTAATCGCTCTACACAGCAATGCGAAGAACAAAATAAAATTGAAAGGATTAGGATACAACAATCACGTGCAACGCGTCGTTTCCAAGATGCTTTCAATGTTTCATAAGGGCTTTCAGATACAATGTTGCAATTGACTACAGTTCCATCCAATGTGTTGCGAATGGATCAGTTTGCGTTGCTATAAAAGTTTGCTCACATTGTAAGACATTGAAATATAAAAATGAAGCAAATGGATTGTTTTGCGCAAATGGCAAAGTGAAATTAATGCCATTGGTTCCACCATTAGAACCATTGTACCAATTGGTTTTAGGAGTTGGAACGGATTCCATACATTTCCTTACAAATATACAAAACTATAACAACTGCATCCAAATGTCTTCATTTTGAGCAACAGATATTAAAAGGGACAATTTCATGCCAAAGGATATACAAATCAGTTGATTGCGCAACTAACCAAGATGATGTCGTCAACTACCCACCAGAATTCTTGAACTCTCTGGATTTGCCAGGATTGCCACCTTCTTAATCTTCAATTAAAAATAGGATCGGTGATCATAACGTTGCGAAATATCAATCATCCGCGTCTATTGTAAAAGCACGCGACTAGCAGCATAAATATTACTGAACAATTTAATCGAAGCAACCATTATTAAGGGAAAATATAAAGGGAAAGCTGTTTTGATACCCTTCTTGCCAATGGTACCTACTGACGTACCATTTGAATTTAACCGACTGCAATTTTCAGAGGCTTGCTGTTGCTAAGGCCATAAATAAATCCCAGGGTCAATCATTGAATGTTTGTGGCATCAATCTCGAAAACCCATGCTTCTCTCATGTTGCTGGTTCCCAAGTAGGAAAAAGTTTAAATATAAATTAAGTGTTGATGTAAAATACATCAACATATTTCATTCTTAAATTCAAATCATTGCTATAATTTTTTCAATATCTTAGCCCTTTTTTTTCTAATGCTAGATATGAAGTAGATAGATAGATATTACTGGTTAATGATTTAAATTAATTAATTAATTAAGACAAATAATGACTTAAAAATAATAATGTTCTCACATGATAACTTGAAATCTGAGGCCGTAGATTTTATTTATTTATTTTACAATCTTTAGAAAATTCATCTCTAATTGTAATCACCCTGAGCAACTTCGATAATTTTATTCCGAATCCACTCATTTTAACACAGCATCATTATTCACTTAAATGTTCCAATCGAAGTTACATTTTTTTTGTAATTAGCATTAATTATATCTATCTTTGCTTTTTGTATTTTTAATTTTGGATGCCCACAATTCAAGGCAATAACAATTTATGTCTTTTATCGTCATTTAAGATAGAGTAATATCATATCACGTCATCGTATAGAGTAATACTCAACAATTCCTTCATTGATCATATATCTTGGTTTATTTTCTATTGCGCTTTTTATTATAAGAATATGTAGGTTAAATAATTCTTTTTGATAGAAATTAAAAGAACACTTGATATTCTCAGGGTGATTTTGAACAGTTTATTGTTTTGTTTTGAAAGGTCTATTTAAGTTTTGTTTTGATAAGTTCCAAATTATCATCGATAGCCTAAACTGAATCAGTCAATAAATAATACATCAAGAGTAATCTGTTCCGATTAATAAATTTTCATATAATTTAAATGTATGCATATTTTTCATCATCCCTCCAGGACGCCTTGGCATCAGAAAGAACATAGTACAAAATGTCGGAATTAATCTACGATAATTGACGAACTTTTTCACGCCAAAAATATCGCCAAATTCTACAAAGGCATGCGCAATAAGAGAAATAGAATCGATACTTCGGCATATTGTTGTCCCATTTGGAAAAGTACCTGTCACAGCATTGTTCAATCTTTCGACGCCTGTGCTGCCTACTGGCTGTATTATAACCCACCTTAATATTATAATCATTGGATTCCTGTTTAATCCCCACCTAAACAAATCCATCTTTTGAAGCCCATTTCTTGAATTATTAGCTTCAATCTTAATTTATTCGCAATATCTTTTCTTATGAAATATTTCCCAGTACCAGTATCACACAATTTTAGTGTGGTTATTAATGATTTCCACCAATTACGTAGACGAAATCTTCGGCGGAAAGAAAATCTTAGCATTTAGATCAGATGGTTTATCATGCTTTGATTGATTTATATTTGAATACATAATACTTCTATGCTTTCTCTAGAATATAATTCATAACAATAAAGTTCTGGAAAACTTCGAAATGAGATTTAATTTTTTGAACAGACAAAGCACGCTCTTTTCTTCTTTAATATTTCTTCCCCAGTGACAAAACAAGAACTTTAACGCATTCTCATTTATTATAAGGAAGGTTTGAGGTTTCAGACCCAATTCCCCCGAAGGTCCGTCGTGTAAGCTAGTCTGAAGCAAAACTGGTTAACGAAACGAAATTTTATTGATATGGTGCGAAAACCTAGAGTGGAGAGGGCCAGCCATTCTAACGCATACACAAAAACGTGGAGTTTTAGATTAGTTATACTAACGTTTCGCTTTAAAAGCAACATTAGGACTACTTTTTGACGGGCCTCGTAATTTTGAACCATATTCGGATAACGAGGACGACAGCTGAGCAGATACTTCCTCTCCAGATTTCCGCACCACACCAGCGGGCGAACGGTTTATAGGCTTTTCGCGAACAATGGTAAAATTTATCTTCGGAAACAATACTATCATCATCGATCTTTGTTTTTGTTTCTAGATCGAACCAATTGGTTATACCCCCCTTCTAACTTCCAGATTAGGAAACCGAAAAGCTCGCTTTGATTCATTCAATGGACAGGGAATATTAAAATTTTCTTCATTTATAGCTGAAATCAAATCAATGATACTTTTCTGTTAATTCAACGCTATTGAAAAATTCACTTTCTTTAAAATTTTCAATTTCGGACATAACTCTAATTTTTTCAACTATTTGGAATATCCTAAAGCTTTGTCATTGAAATTCCTCTTAATACGAGGGGTGATCCAAAAAAATAGTTTGCAAACAGCAGTATTTGGAAAGTAGAAATTGATGAGGGGAATATTATTACCCACAAGTGGAGACACATAGCACGAGTTGTCTTGACCAGTCGTTCGGGCAGATAGTGTTAGTACTGAGATCTGAAACAGCGACAGTTATGACAAGATTTCTGAGAAATTCTTGCACAGCGGTGCGAGTCGTGATGCTATTTCTATGGGCCAAGATTTTGTCCCCATCGACATTCACAGAAAAATCGTTGAGATGTAATAGTGTAGTTCAATAAGTAGACAAAAGGTCGAGAAATGGTGTCATTCTTTTAAAGCGGACAGAGAGATTACTGGAAACGTTTAGGTAGGAGGTCTGGAGTTCTCCCCCCATACCGCCCCGATTTGGCTCTCAGTGAATAATTCCTTTCCCCGGCATTGAAGAAACACTTAACACTAACACAATAAAGGGTAACTCGAATTTGCAGTTATTTTATGTAATTCAGTAGATTTTTCAACAAAATTTTAACTTTCAAATTTATAGATTTGCGTATGTGAGTACGTATACGAGTGCTTGTGTGTGTGTATGTGTGATTCAGACTATTATCAGAAACTTTGCGCCGTTCATTTGGCAATGCATTTCCCTTATTTCCTGCCTGCTCCTCTAAAATTTTAATTTGATGATTTAATTTGATGCTCCAGATGAAAGCGTTTAAGGGTAGTCTGGAGTCACCCCCTCCCATATAGCTCCAGTTTGGCTCCCAGTGAATGTATCTAGACATTGGA
This sequence comes from Argiope trifasciata, assembly GCA_026543055.1. Lineage (NCBI taxonomy): Eukaryota > Metazoa > Arthropoda > Arachnida > Araneae > Araneidae > Argiope > Argiope trifasciata. The sequence goes on along the minus strand of JAPMOQ010065374.1, from coordinate 2,725,094 downwards.
AAACACTCATCCGAAACAAGGTTCATATCAGACGGCAATGTTCAAAAGGGAGCAGTGAACTAGCACAATCGTCAGAGACTTGATTATTACCAAGACGGGTTAAACAAATTGGTCCAGTGGCGTGATAAAGGTCTCTACAGGTTTGGTGATTATGTAGAGAAGTGACATCCACACATGTCTCTTATTGACCATTTGTATTCTGAATCTATTGTTAATGAAGCATTTTTACTATACCTTGTAAAAAAATTTTGGATCACACTTCGTAGTCAGTAGCTCAAAATTTGAATCAGCTGGATAAACAATCTAGACGCCAAAAAAACGGAGTGTTTGATGAGATTTTGCATAGGAATTCTATGTCTAATTGTAATAGTTAATGAAATAAACGTTAGTTCACCTTTTTACTTTCTTGTATGCGTAGCATTGAGAAAGTACTGTAATTGTCAAATTATACAAAAAATGCCAAACTCAAGATTTTGACGAATCTTCTCGTTTCAGATATCCTTGAGCTCGAAAAATAATCTTTGTGAAATGTCTATTGAACTGTTACGGTTATGACTAAAACCAATTTTGAGCTAGATAAATGAAATTTGTTTTTATGATTTTTACACCTCATTTGAAGATTTGTTTAAAATTTTGAGTAAAATTTGTTCTGAAGGAATCCATCTGTCAGGCTTTATGAATATAAGTTGACACGATAACTACAAAACGAGAAAATATCAATAAAATTCTTTACACAGAGTTAACATTTGTAGTGTATAGACACCTCTCAAGTTTTGAGCCAAATCCAATGATGGGCTGATTGTCTGTCTGTCTGTACTTACAGAAACATGTAAATGCGATATCAAATTTGGTGTGGGATTTTGTGACTAAAAGTTCAGTTTTCTTTCAATTTTTTTTTCAAACTGTTGAGGTATTTGAGATTTTGGGATTTTTTGCGCAAGAGCCCTAAACAGCGCCATGCATATGGTTAATAGTTAAAAACAAGAACATGAAAATATTCAAAGGTCAACAGTAATTTCTAAAACATGGTAAAATTGACAAAATTATTTGAAAATTTCCAATGTAAGCAAAGATTATAGGTTAGCAAATATACTGTAAAAAAAAATTAGCTTTCAAGAAATTAAAAAGATTTGTATGGTGTGTTTCGTCTATCAAGTCACGCAGGGTAACAAATAAGGAATTAAAAAAATTTTGGCGATGAGAATTAAAAGAAGGACATTCGATCAAAATATGCTTGACAGTAACATTAGTATGACAAGTGGAACATATGGGTGCGCTTTCATCAAAAATGAGGTGCTTATGTGTGAAACGTGTATGTCCTACACGGAGCCGAGTCAATTTGACATCGAACTCTCTTATAGGGAGGATCGGCCACAATCCAGTGGAAAGTTTAAGGGAATACAATTTATTATGGATATGCAGTCCCCAACTCCACTGCCAAGTTGAAAAAATATGTCTAATTAAGGCTCTTTTTTGCATCGCCATATGGCAATTCTTGAGACAAAAGATAAGTAGCCGTTTTGCTGCATAATCAGCCGCTTCATTACCATATATTCTCACATGACTTGGAACAAAGCTGTTGAGAAAAAACTGTTTAGAACTCAAATTCGATTTTTGAATACTATTAACGCATGCCAAGGATTATTCGCCAAATAATTCGTCAACGATGCAGCTATAGTTTTAGTAAAAATGTATTATTAGTAAATGTATTAAATTAATTGTAAAACTATTGTATGCCAGTGTCATGTAAGCCGTTCTTAGGCAAGCCAAGTTTATTAGAATATATGTGAAAAAGTTTTGGTTTCCGGTTCTCTAAATATATATACAGTATAAACGATCAGACATATTAATTTAAGGTTTGTCACTGTAATAAAAAATAATTAAAATAATAATAATAATAATTGGAAATTTGCTATCACAAATATCAAATTATCAAGTAAAGGCATTGATTTTAAAATAACAATATTAATCCTACAGAAAAGCATGCTCTCACATAACTCATATTTTAAAATCACGAAATTTAAAAAATGCACATTTTTTGATCATTTCAAAATCAATAGAGTTATTAAAAAAAATTGTGAAAAACTAGTTTAAACCAGTTTCAAACAGTCACGTGACTGTGAGATTACACATGAGTCAATATTCAAAAACCGAAGGCCTTTTTTTTTAAAAAAAAAAAAAAAGAAAGAAAAAGAAAAAGAAAAGAAAAATCTAAAAATCGTCCGAACTTCAAAACTTTATCTCAAAACCAGATTTTTTCCCCATGAAAATCCGTTTAAAACTGATTTTCGATTTGCGGAATTTTATAATTGTGATTTTAATTATTCCGCACATGCGCTAAAACTGCGTATGTGAAAAATAGCAACAGCTGTGCTAAGCTTATGCAATACATTGCTTTTTTACCATCTGACAGTGATTCAAATCTCATTATGCCCAAAAGAAAGAAATTCGGCCTTGGCCGAGACATATTATATAACAAAAATCTTCATTTAGGTACGTTTGGTTCAATGTTCAAAAATCACCATTTTGCCGACCATGGTCTTGCGGCGAGTTTTTCCCAACCAGTCACAGAACATTATAAAGGTAAAAGATAATAAAATTGTCAGACAATGGAAAACGCCAGTTTTGGCGCATTATCATCATCTTGGAAAAGAGGGTGTTAAAAAGCGGTTCACCCATCAAATTATACACAATTGATAAACAAGTGTGAAACAGTGGGTGCAATGACTTTTTTGCATATTTTTAAATTTTAAAACAGCTTTTTTATGTATATTTTTAGTGGATTGTTTTGTCTACGGACATATCACTTTTGTCTTTTTAACAATCAAAATATTTCTGAATGTGTTCTATAAAAAATTGTTTTGTAGCTATTTTTGATAATTTGTTTGATGCTGCATAACATCCCATGACATATCGGGTTTTGGCTTAAGTTTTAAGTTTTTAAATTTCTTTTTCCTTGGATGCAATATATATATATATATA
>JAPMOQ010065374.1:2698972-2720913 GCA_026543055.1 Argiope trifasciata | reverse complement strand
TGGAAAAAAAATCCCAACACCAAGAAAAAATTATTGAACAGTAATGAAATTTTAGGAATACATTTGTCTAGGTCTAGGTAACATATTTAATTGATTAAAGTTTCAAGATCACAGGTAGAGCCATTGGCGAGAAGAGCCATTTCAAATGTGAAATGTTGGTACATTAGTAACAGGTGTAACCGTCAGAATTTTGAATGCAAGCATGCAAACGTGCATGCATTGTGTCGTACAGGTGTCGGATATCAGTTTGTGGGATGGAGTTCCATACCTGTTACACTTGGGCGGTCAATGCAAGGACGGTTAATGCTGGTTGTGGATAACGCTGGAGTTGTCGTCCAATGATGTCCCATACGTGCTCGATTTGAGAAAAATTTGGTGATCTAGCAGGCCAAGGCAACATGTCGACACTCTGTAGAGCATGTTAGGTTACAACAGCGGTATGAGGGTGAGCGTTATCCTGTTGGAAAACACCCCCTTGAATGCTGTTCATGAATGGCAGCACAACAGGTTGTATCACTAGACTGACGTACAAATTTGCAGTCAGGGTGCGTGGGATAACCACGAGATTGCTCCCCAAACCATAACTCCAGGAGTAGGCCCTGTGTGTCTAGGCCGCAGACAGGTCACTAGCAGGCGTTCACATGGCCTCCTTCTAACCAACAAAACGGCTATCACTGCGACCAAGGCAGAACCGGCTTTCATCAGAAAACACAACAGATCTCCACTCCGTCCTCCAATGAGCTCTAGCTTGACACCACTCACGTCGCAAAACGGCAGTGGTTTGGAGTCAGTGGAATGAACTATACGGGGCGTCTGGCTCGGAGCTGTCCTTGAAGTAACCGATTTGTAACAGTTCATTGTGTCACTGTGGTGCCAACTGAAGCTCGAACTTCAGCTGCAGACGCAGTATGATTAGCCACAGCCATAAGCCGAATACGACGGTCTTCCCTCTCAGTAGTACCACGTGGCCGCCCGGAACCTGGTCTTCTTGAGGCAGTGCCTTCCCTTGACCACTGCCGCCAATACTCATGCACAGTGAATACATTCCTGCCAAGTCTTTCAGCAATATCGCGGAAAGAAAACCCAACTTCTAGTAGCCCTACAACACGACCTCGTTCAAACTCAGTGAGCTGTTGATAATGGCTTCTTCGTCTTCTCAGAGGCATCCTTGACTAACATTAACCCACTACGTCAAATCTCAACTATAAATAACGATCACGAATCTTACAGCGCTTATTTAAAGCAAACCTCATTTGCATGTTCATAGTGTCGCTACTAGCGCCACACTTACGCACGTAGCTCGAAATTTGAATCGACGTCATCTTTCAGATGTATAAACACGCCTAACAAATTTTGTTTATCTAGCACAGCTTCTTCCTAGTGTTGGGATTTTTTTTCCATCAGTGTATATATATATATATATATATATATATGTATGTATAAACCTTTCGATGTCTCTCCTCGTTGTTTTGCATTCATTTCCATTTTCCTCTCTTCGTCTTTGGTCGACAACTTCTTAAGGTCCTACTCTTTATTGGACAAAACGGAAATCGGGTACACCACCTACATTTGCGCTGTGTTGCAACTTCTTGTTAAAAATTCCTAAGCGTTTTCTAATAATCCTAAAAGAGAAAATTTGCTGCCTGAAAAGTGATAAATCTTCAATTTTCTGCACGCTCATTTTATGGCTTCAAAATCTCAAACCCAAACATTATCATTATGAAAAAACAAAATAAAATATTTTCATTTCATGAGATTAGCTCGTTTCCAGCTTTTGCTTCTTGCTTTGAAGAGAACTGTTTCAAGCATTGGATTCCATACAAAGTGAAAATCTGTATTTCCTTTAAAATCTAATTTTTGTGTCATGGTATTGGGATTACTTTACTTTATCATTTTACTCTCTGTCTCAGTCGTTCAGTCATTAAAAGTTCATAATGAGTGCGATTTTAATAATTTCCGAGTATTCAAAATCGTACCAGAATATTTACGAGCACCTCCACCAGAGTCTATGAAGGTAAGATTACCGTTTCTAATATATCCGGAAACATACTTTGCTTTCTTTTTAAGATATCTATTCTAAGAGTAAAAATAATGGTTTTTTTTTTCAAAGAATATATTTTACTGAACTTTTTTTTATGCGTTGAAAGTAATTTTGCGCAGGAATTATACAAATAGCTATTTTGTTTGTGTTTAATTTTCGTTTATGACAGGATAACAAATCTCAACTCGAGTGGATTATATACAAAATGCAATATGACTTTCCCCAGCAAGTTCATTTAACTTTTACGAACCAAAACTCTACACTATTTAAAATTTAATGTTGAATTTGGAGGGTTTTTGTTTAAACTTTGACGTCAATACTTTATTTTTTAAAAATCCGACCTTTGACATATATGTATTAATGGATGGTACTTACTGCTAATATGACATCGATTATCGCTACAATTAAATTGGTTAATTCCCAGTGAACGGTACGCTCCTTGTCCGCCATCTTGTTTTTGGCGACTATTGGCGAAACCCAACTCCGCGAAGCACACGCCAAGTACCTAAGCCTAACACGTAGCGGGACACCGACCGTTCGCTATCGCAACATCGGAAAACGTGACGCCGACGATGTTCCGATGGCGAGCGGTCGATGTATCTTCGTGTTAGACCTAGAAACTCAGCGTGAACTCTATGGAGTCGTGCTCCGAAAATAGTCACCAAAAACAAGAAAATACAACAAAACAACAATAAATTTCAAAAATTTTAGAAAGACAAAAAACACTTTCATAAAATCAACAAAGGCATATACACTTACTTTTTAATTCTCGTGATTCTTCATCTCTCCTTTTGCTGCCTTAATTTTAGATGCACCGTGTGTGGCTGGCGGATAAACATCGCGGATTGCACCAAGGAATGTCGTAAATAATTTGGGATAATTTTCTTGATGTGTCCGCCGCCACATAAATTATGATAGATAGGAGTTGAAACCCTCATCAATTTTCCTCACTTGTTTGAGGTTTCTTTTGATGCAGTTCCACATCCCCTCAACCGTGTTGGTGTGAGCGTCTGTGACTGGATCCTTAAAAGTGATACTGTGATTCACCTTTAAGTGAACAAAACCCTCATCCTCCAAACAGTCATACGCCTTCCAGCAATCAGATATTACAGTGCTTCCAGCGAAAACATACTTATTTAATACATCTAATAGAACAGGTGCACTTCTGTTTTCAACAACTTCTACAAAACAAACATTCGACCCGCGCTCTACACCTCCAAAAACCCATTCGCCTTTTACTCTTTTTCCACGATTGTATTTCCGCTTACTAAATTTACTTTCATCAATTTCAACAATTTTTCCTGCCCCCCAAGCATAACACTTTCGCGCACTTCCGCTTCAACGCAAACATCGCGACAAAAATTCATCCAATCAGTTACAGTGTTTTTAGAAATTCCCAATTCATCTGTAATCCACTCACATCGCGTTCTCTTAACCCATAAGTAGGTAAGTTCTAAAATATGTATTTAACTCAGTCTGTTTTCCTCAAACCATGAGCCACACCTTATCGATCTTTTCACATAATGCTTATTATTTCCATACACACGACAAACCCAAGTATACCCGTCATCCAAATCTTTCCTTTCAACCAATTTCATATTTTCATTACAATTAGGACAAGTATAATTACTAGCAATCAATCCTACACTCATACAATATTTAACAACATCCAACTTACCTTTCTTTTCCAATTCAAAAAAAAAAAAAAAAAACTCAAATTCACTCGGTCTTGTTCCGATCCAGACAAAGACGAAAAAGCCATTATACTTCAAATTTTAAAAACCAGAAATTAAAACTTAAAGCCAAATAGAAATTACAAAAATTTAAATACTATAAAATTAAAAACAAAAACTAATTCAGAAATTTAAATACTATAAAATTAGAACAAATAAAAATTTTAAAATAAATACGATTGAAGAGAATGCAGAACTTAACCACTCCACTGGTGAAAAACAGACTGAAATGTAGCAAACTGCAAAACCGTTAAATTAACGGCAAAAAGTTTTGAAATTCAAACTTACCTCCTACAACTTTTAATATAATTGGATCAAACAAGAATTAGATCATCATGACATCACATCATCCAATAACGCATGAGAGAACCAGGTTACCATCTTTTAACGGGAGAGAAAGGGTGAAGTTGACAAGGAGAAAATAAGTATCGCCCGAGAAATGGCGCCAAAAAAATCACCAAAATAGCGTACCGCACACTGGGATAGAGTTGCGGTTGAATTGTGCCTTGGGTCCACTTCCTTGCCAACCTGGCGATAAATGCGCCAAGTGTGGTAAACTGGACCTACTGAGCTCTACTACCCTATGAGCAACAGCGTTTTTGCGTAGTGTCTCTCGGAGCTTCCTAGTGCAGTACTTGCAAAACCGCATACCAACTATTATATCAATCAAAACTTCCCCGATTATAACGCTGTATTTATTGCAACGACTGATTAATCATTTACCTTGTTTGTGCACTGACTAAATTCGCCATCGACTTGTGGTAACCCTTAAATTAACCAATAGCTTGCATTTTGGCTCAAATTTGGCTTAACTTGGCCATCAAAAGTTGGCCAAGCGAAATATCCAAATATCCAAAAAATGTACTCACTGTAGTATAGAAGCAAAAAGTTGTCCATTTACATACCTTATGCGCTTACTGGTGTTGAATATAGAAATCTTCTGCTATTTATTAAGATTTTCGATGGAGTAAAATTATTTGGGAAATCTAACTTTCGATTGTTGGGAAACGAATGAGAATCTGAAGGATTTTGTGCTTGCAGTTGCGCTATTACAGTTCTGTTAAATAATCCATGAAGAAGCTGGAATCCAGAACGTTTTCTGTGCGAACAAATCCTGTTTAATTGAAACACTGCTGTCGATGATGATGGGTACCCACGATGGGTCGACTTTACTTTCAACCAATTAAATTAAAATCATTGTCCCCCTCGAAATATCGACAAAATATGAAATAATAATACAATTATCTTATCAAAATATGGGTCGATCTTATTTTAGCCCACCTTTGGCGAATAATAAGAATTTTTTGGCGAAAGGTAAGAATTCTTTTTTTTTTAACCTTTTAATTCAAATACTTTCGATTTGGCAAGATTTTGAAAAATTGGCGAGATTTTGAAAAAGTCACCAGAGGTGGGCTAAAATAGGATTTTACCCAAAATATTGCCATTTTATGAAAAATCAGCCCCATTTGAGTTATAGTCAAAATGACGGCAATCACTGGTATACTCATAATATGCTCTTGTAGGTTAAATTCTACTTTCATTTTCTGAGAAATTAATCTAATTATAACATTTTTTTAATTCATTAAAAATAGAAACTTAATTTTTAGGTTAAAACAGTGAAACAAAGTCATTTTGAAGAGAATTTAAAAAATAGTTTTGTGTTGTAATATATTTGAAAGTTACCGCAGAAAAATTCAAAATGTTTGCGTAATCTTTAATTAATTAAAGCTTTGAAAAAATCCGTATACGTATACTTTTTCATCCTCCTAAGTAAATATATCCGTACCAAGGGCCGTATCTCTAGATCATATGGGCTGGTATGTAGAGCACTAACATACACGCACACACACACATTCATTCATATACGCAGACACATATTCATTTGATTATCAGTCTTGGAGTAATTCTGGGCATTGATTGACCTGAAATTGATATATATTTTTTTAAGGTGATAGACAAAAAAATCTAAAAGAGCAATAATATTCACTTTTTAAAAATTAGTCAATTTTAATGATTGATTTAGACGATTGAATGATGCAACAATTTTTGCTTAAAATATTAGTAAAAATATTTTTTTAATATGACTCACAGAGCAAAATATGAAAAAAGTCTATATTCATCAACGCATTTTTTGACTCAAGTTACATAAAAGGAAATTATTATTATTATTATTGTAATTATTTAGACCAAGTTAATAGTATTAAACTATATGTATGCTTATTACTAATGATTTACAAATTAGCCATTTGACCGGAATTCGAATGCGCATCCTGTATGAATTCAAACATGTTTACTGTAAACAAAAAGCTGATTTATTGAATTAATGGTACAGATAATGCAAACGATCATAGAAATTTTTGCCTTGCATTAATTTTTTAGAAAACATAATACTTAACATTTATTTAATTTCATTAAATCACGTGTTGAGTGTTACATTTTATTTTTTGATGTAATTTGCAGTTATAGTTAATTTATTTTTTAATTAGAAATTCAGTTAATATGATGGCAACAGTTTAATAAAAACTAATTTTTTCCCTTTACTCATTTATCATTTTTCTTTTGTTGTACAATTTTATGGTTTTGAACAATATACATCATTGGAAAAATATAGTTAAAATATTTCTTTAAAAATTCATTAAAAACAGAAATATAAGTTATATGTTAAAATATTGATACCATTAGAAAGTTAATTTTTTAATCTTTAACTTGATATAAAAATCATGCTTCCGCAGTAATATTTTCAAAACTTATAGCAGAAAAACGCCAAAATTTTGCCTAATTTTTAATTAATTGAAATTTTAATTAAAAATTGGGAAAAAAAGGGGCTCAGAGGTGCACATTCTCGACCTCCAAGGTATACATGTAACAAATTTGATAGCTCTAGGCTTAGCGGTTTGGCGTATAGATCGACAGCACACACACAAAATAAAACATTGGGCTTTATTATATGTATAGATATAAATAATGGGTAAAAAGCAGTTAAGTGGTTGCATTGGAATTTTTTGCAGTTCTCGTAGTTCTTTTAGAGCCCAGTGAGAGAAACTTGATTCGGACTTCTGAGTTAAGATTTATCCGTTAAAGTTCTATGGGATTTTTGGAGTTTCCTTCTGAAGTAGCTGCATGCCCCAACAGCCTGTTAGCGTTTTCTGCTGCGTTTCTCCGAATTGATGAAGGAGTTATTTCATCAACTTTTAACAGTTCTGTGAATTTTGCAAATTATATTAACCTGGGTGAAAACAAATCATTTTTGTGTACATATAAGACTGTAAATAAAGGAATTGTTTGTTATTCCTATTTGATCAGTTAGAATCAAGACATTAGAGCAAATGCCGCGAAGGTAATATATTTTTCAGAAAGAGTTAAAAATGAGTCCATATTTCTAATCATACTATAAATGACCAAGCCGAAGCTTTAGTGATAAAAATTTCAGACGATTATCACGAGAAACTGAAGAATTAGAGGGCTCTATATTCTAAGACTCTAAGTCAGCTCTTCAGGCAATACAATCCATGAACACTAAAAATAAAGAAAACTAATGAAAGATTATAGAGACGGAATGGATTATATTATCGAGCACATACCGGAATATAAATTAGTGAAAAAAGTTCCCAGTCGAAAACTCAAGAGTACTCTGAACTGGGATTTATTTACAGTTTTAATTACATCAATTTGATTTTTTACTATACTTTTCTTTATACTTATAATAAACCTCAATGTGTGTGTGTGTGTTGGCGCTGTACAGGCAAGACCGTTGTACCTACAGCTATCAAATTTGATACATGTATAATGTAATTAACATGTATCATCAAATTTAGGGGTCGTTAATGTGCACTTCAGGGCAATTTTTCCGAATTTTTAATTAATATTTGAATTAATTAAAAATTAAGGGATTTTTGGGGTCATTTTTCCGCTGTAATTCTCGAAAATATGGAATTTTACATTATTGCTTTGCACAAAATTGATTTTTACATCATATTGAAGATCAAAAAATTCTCTTTTTAGTGATACTAATATTTTAAACAGCAAATTAAATTTCTGTTTTAATTTTTTTTTTAAATAATTTAATTATATTTTTCAACGATAAAAGTAAAGTAGCTCGCCCACGTTAGGAATGAAAGGAAAAATTCTTTTATCAATATATTGCTATCAGATTGACAAAAACTCAAATTAAAAAATAAATAACCATTGATTACACATTAAGCATATAAAAATGTAATTTTCAGTATGAAATGAAATATGTTTTTTTCTAAAAGGAAAATGTGAAAAAAAGTTTTTATGACTATTATTAATTAAATAAATTAGCCTTATTTAAGACAAATGTGGTTTAATATATATCCTGACAATTCAAAGCCCAATGCCTAATTTGTAAAACTTTAATTTATAGAAATACATCTATAAAGAAGATCTAAGAAGAAGCAAGCAAATAATTACATAGCGTGTCACATGAGTCTATGAATGTTTTAATAAATGAAGAATGTCTAGTTTTTATATAGATCCTCTACTCTTTGAATCATATTTAACAAGATATTTTTCAAACACTAATATTGCAGATTAAAAAGAGATAAACTTTAATCCACTATCAGTCTCTAAAACTGAGTGATTTATAACTATTGAATATCACTATTCAATAAAAAGGGGTAATTTTAAATCACTTCATTGACCGTTCCAAAGACGATACCTTAGATTATAAAAAAGTTGATTGTTATGAACTATAACATTCAAGATTTCACAAGTAGATCAAGTAGATCAAATTTGATAGCAGGACAGAAACCTTCATTTATTTATTGAAAGTTGAAGTGTCAAGAATATTTCGCAGAATATGATTCCTTCGGACCAGCGAACTGTCTAAAATTTAGACTATGTACATTTTTTTAAATTATGTTTATAGACCGAAACGAAATAACATATTGTTATTCGAATCATTTAAATCTTTTGAAAGTAAAACTAAAAACTAAATTTTATGATTAATCTGAGAATTTTTTTGTTGAATAATTCTTGAGATAAAACATAAGTTAATGAAATTTTTTACATAAATTATTGAAATTATTTAGTAGTACACATAATGATTCTCTTTTACTTATATTTTTTTAAATGCTTGTTTTCGGTAAAAAAAATGTTTTTATATAAACTTGCATTTTAATCATTTCCAGTTTAATTTAAAGTTGAAATTTTTAGGGAACTGACAGTGAATTAGAGAGAAATATGGTGCATTAAGAGCTTAAGGCCTTTATAACTGCAGGAGTGAACTTTATAACTATCAAAATTTGAATCTTAAAATATTTTGATGAAATAACTATTAAAAGACTAGTGACATAAAGTATTTGATTGAAAAGTGACATAAAGTATTTGATTGAAAAGTGACATAAAGTATTTAATTGACAATGAAGTTACTTAATTTAACTGACAATTTTAAAGAGTATTAAGATTGGCGAACCGGCTGGTAGCTAAAGGCGGCTAGTTTCTAATAATTTTTTAAAAAATTACTGCACTATCTGTAAAGTAAGAGTCAAGATTGACAATTTCTTACCAGCACCTGCAAAGCGAGCCAATCATCCGAAAACTCGCCAAAATCTGCTACCTTGAATGTCTACCAGAAATGCTAATAAATTACGGGTTTTTTTCTGTTTTTCTTTTCTTTTCATTTTGTTTGAAATAAAAAATTGTCCCAATTATCATACATATTTGCTTTCAAGGGCACACATTAATCGGCAAATTAGCCTTCTGTGGTAAATACCGGGTGATCCAAAAGTCAGGACGAACATTAAAAATGAATAATTCGAAAACGAATAACGATAAAAATGTTGAGGTTTGCACCAATGAATTGAAAAGGAACCGGATTCTGTGTGGCGAAGAAACAAAAATAGCTCTGTTGCAATCAACAGATTGCGCTGTCGTATTTCTGATGCAGGATTATGGAAAGTAACAAACGATATAAAAAGGAACAACTGCAGCAGATAATAATAGTTGAAGCTTATATGTATCGAAATGATGTAAATGTTGAGAAAGCTCTCTTAGTTAAACTGTATTGTAAGAATTTGGAAAGTGCCACTGCGGCATTGCGAGCATATCACTACATGAGGGTATGCAAAATAGCAAAGAACCAATAATGTCTTCTGCATTAAATAAGATGATGAAGAAATTTGAAACTTCAGATTCTTTTGTATCACGTCCACTTCTTGAAAGTCCCTCAATAGCCGCTGCTGTTGCCATGATAGTAGAGCAGATGGTGCAATATATGTCGGCGTTTTATGCACATGGAGAGTTCAGTGCTCAAGAAGTTTCGAAGCATACAAGAGTGTCATACGGAAGGGCTTGGAGAGCACTGCGGATAACTCTGAAACGGTATCTCTACAAGTTGTAACATAATTAAGAACTGAAACCTCCTGACTTCTGAGAATTTGGTATTCAATAAGGTGGAACAGGAGCACAACTAGTTTCACACTTGCTTTGAACATATGAAGAGCATTTCACACTCTCTGGCGCTGTTAACATCCACAACTGTCGAATGTGGACCACAGAAAATCCGCATACATTTGTTGAGGAATCCCTGTAACAGCCTAAAGTGACAGTTTGGTGTGGCTTCACTGCTGATTTCATAATTGGTCCATTTTTTCCGAGGAAATCAGAAACAGGCTTAGTTTCAAAACAGTTTCTGTTCTTGGTTAGCGATATGCAGTACTGTTACAAAACAGCATTATTCTTGAACTACATGTACGACAGTCACCCTTATACAAGATAGATCCCCATCCCATATTACTCTGCTTGTGCAACACCTGCTAAGCTCAACATTTGGGGAGGATTGAATTATCAGTCGATACTTTAATCACGCATGGCCTCCAAGGTCTCCCGATTCGACACACTGTGACGTTTGGCTGTGAGGGCTCTTGAAGTCGAAAGTGTACCACGACCAGCCGACATCATTATCAGAAGCACTGAAAAATGCCATCTACCCAAATGTGCCTCCCACGCAAGAAATGCTACTAAATGGTATGAACAGTATGGTGACTCGTCTCACAGCTGTACTTCTGAATGATGGACAACACATTGAATATTTAACTAATTAACGGTAATTAAGATGACTTGAAAGTTGTTGAAAATGTTTTTCATTTGTAAATCATCTTTTGGAGAAATAAAAAACTATAACGCATTTATTGGTCGCCAAAAAAATTATTTTTGTTTCGTTGCCTCATAAAACCAGGCATCTTTTCCATTCGTTTAGTGGAAACCACATCTTTTTATCTTAATTCGTTTTCGAATTATTCGTTTTTAAAGTTTGTCCTGACTTTTGGATCATCCGGTATTTTAATGTTTTGTGACGCAGAAACGTATTCATCAAGGCATTGCGTGCTTTTGCAAATGTTATAATTAAGATTTTTTTTTTAAATTCTTGTTTAGGATATTAACTTTGACGTAAGGTTTTCACTTCTACTATTAGTATACACACTTAAATTTATAAGAATTACTTGCAATGTATGGTAGACTTATTCAAGTACATTCTTTTTTTTTAGTATTATCAAGTAACAAATTTAAAAACAGTCATTCCATATTAATCGTTTAACAGCCAAAAATTTATGCCGATCCCCAAAGGCGACTAGTAAAAGATAATTTTTAAAAAGAGAAAAACTGTGAAATACATACTAGTTTTTGCAAATTTTTGGAACAAGCTTGTTTATAAATATATTACCTATGTATGAACATTTACACAATGTTCCAATTTATCAGCTTTTACAAATTTCTGCTTGACTTAAGAATGGTATTCGTTCGACAAACTTGGATTATTTTTTTGGATTGAACGCTTTCCAAATGTAATATTATTAATTTTTTATTTAGTCCTTAAAATTATTTGTTCCTATATCTTGTAACCATTCAAAATGCCTGATTTTCCGCATGTTTCTGAATGACTGGTATGATTTTGCCATTCTGAGAGAAAACCGGATTTTAATCTTATACCCTGTTTTAAATATGAAATGTTATTTTCCTGTCTTATTAATTTCATCGTTGGAACGTTCGATTCACAAGAATTCGAGTGTAGAATGTATTGTAATGTCTTGATCCTGACCGGCCAAATAAAAGAGAAGAATTTTAGACAATTCTTTTATTTACTGCCATATATATGCATAAGAACAATTTATTCAAATCTGGGTTTAAATATTTGAGATTTAAAATGAAAGTTGATGATATTTACACAACAGTTGAAAGTTGAAGATTTGTCATGAAATGAGTTCGTGAAAAGATTTCTCCATCAATTAGGAGAAATAAAACTACAAGACACTGACACTAGGTTTTAACAAGCGATGACACAGCTGGCTTTAACTGTCGCTTATCATGAATGTGACAGATGAACTTACGGTATGCACGATATTTTAATATTAGAACATAGACTCTAATGGATCTAATTTATTATAAAAATCTTTTATTGTACCTTCATTGTATATGTATTTCATAATCATTAACCCATTTTATTGTTTCATGGTTTATAATTTTTGACATGTATTCTTATTAAGTATTATCTTAAAATATTTTATTGATATTTTATCCTTTTACACGATGCTCTCCACAAACAAAAATATATGTGATAGCTAACACAGAATTTATAACTGCAACTGTCCAAGTCAGCAAAATGAAATAGCAACAAGACAGCATCGTAAATATTTCATATTTATGCGCTTTTATTAACTTGTACTCAACCACCAACCACCACTGCAGATCCTCCCTCCATATTCCTTTTAGCCCTTCAAATATTCTTAACTTGGGTTTTTATTTCTGGACTTTAAAAGTTTTTTTTTAATCTTCCTCCCATTTTTACAGTAGCTGAGCCAGCACATCTTTTCTTTTTCTGTGTGTAGCATTGTGTTGCCCTTATTGCACTGTGATCAATGTGCTTTAATGTATTTTATAATATAATACGTTAGATTTCGTGCTTACTTATTTTTAATGTGTTTTGTGTGCTTTTTTTTTTCTTCTTGTGTGTCTGTATTGTGGGTTCGTACTGGGAAGGTTGCCGCCCTAATCCCTCCCCTCGATAGGACTTTGTCCCAGATCCATCAAATTTTTCCAAATCCATCGAAACACAGAACTGCAAATTTTCTTTAAAAAATAAGTCCCCCGGCTTGGTTACCACTAACAGTCGGGGGGTGGGTTAGATTAATTAATAGTTATATTAATTATTAATAAGTTAAAAATAAATAAAACCTTATAACTATAGTCATAGTCTGGGGGCTCCCGACTACTAGTTGGTCCACACCTGCAAATAAAAAAAACAAGAAAATAATAGTAAATTAACAATGGTAACCTGGGGTTTCGATGGAGGGATGAAATGTAATGAGATGAAGTTAGGGGTGGGAGAAAATAGTTAAAAGCTTAAAACCTACAAAACATATAATAGAAATATATCATTTTCATGCTTTCCTAAATACCTAAATAGAAATGAAAATAATAAACATTAAAAATTATAACATATAAAGTACTTATCAAGTTATTAAACTTAAATACTTCCATCTGCATTAGCTCATCACGTTAATAATAGCCTGCTTGCTTGAGTTTAGTTCTGCTTATGCCTTTTATGTGTTGTCAGATTTTATTTTTTTTATAGTTGTCAGTTTTGCTGTCCCCGACGTTCTCGATATGCAACATCTTCCCACTATGTGGGTTGAGTCTTGTAAAACCAAGAACAAATGTACCAAGATCATGTTAAATACTGCCTGTGTTGGGACATAGCTTGTAAAATTTTGATATTTTAACAAATCTGTCCGTTGGGCTGGATCTATCCACGGGATCTTTGGCATATTGGGGTGGATCCTGTTTCTATGTGTCCCCTTTAATGGATTTAGACCCTCTAAGAGGTAAGCTGGGGGATTCGTGGGTCTTTAGTATGCACGACGGCTGAACCAAAAAAAATTTACAAGCAGCTGTATTTAGAAAACGGAAATTGTTTATGGAAGTATTGTTATCCAGATTAGAATCAGATAACATTAGTTGCATTAGACAGGTCGTTCGAGCAGATAGTGTTAGTACTGAAACATGAAACAACGACCATAACGGCTAGAAATCTAGAAAAGATATCTACAAAAGTGCAAGCCATGATACTATTTCTATGGACCAAGAATGTGCCCCCATCGGGCATTCATTAACAAGCAAAGCAAAGAGTAAAAAAGGGATGGCGAAATGGTGTCGCTCTTTTGAAGCTGGCAGTGAGATTGATGGAAACGTTTAGGGGGAGTCTGGAGTCACCCCCTGCCATTTAGCTCCAGTTTGACTCCCAGTGAATATCATTGAAGAAACACTTATCCGAAACAAGGTTCATATCAGACGATGAAGCTCAAAAAGATGCCGATAACTGGTTCAATAACCAGGAACTTGATTATTATCAAGATGGATTAAACAAATTGGCCCATTGGTGTGATAAATACCTCAACAGATTTGTTGATTAGGTAGCGAAGTGACCGCCCCATATGTCTCTTAATTACCATTTGTATCCAGAGTCTATTGTAAATAAAGAATTTTTCATTTGCCTTGTAAGCGTCTTTTGGATCACCCCTCGTAATAATACAAACAAAATTTGGTGCCTAGATTTAACATCTATAATGTGAATTTCTATCAAATATTGATTCAATTCCATTCAGGGATTGATCATTTCTCGGCCTGCACTTTCAGACACTTGAAATTCTATAGTAAAAATATGAAATTAGTAAATACATCAAATTTTGTATGTAATATTTCTGAATACAAGTGCAAGTCTAGGTTTAAATTATTCTTGTCGTTGGCGAAAGACGCGCCTGAAACGTGAGTTCGACTTTGAAATACTCTTAGCCGCATACCAGGAATCGAAGTATCATTGATTGACGATCATTCGGTGTATTTGTAACCAAAACTGAAAGCTTTGAAAAAATACAAAAAGTATTGGTTTGCCTCTACTGGAGTCTTCAGATTCTCTTTGATAATATCATGTGATATCACATTCTATGTCTACCAGAAAATATCTATAAGAAGATATTTGGACGCAGGATAAGGACAGATCAGGATCTTTCCACTTTATATACAGTTGTGAACCTGCTGCTATTTAAAGCAACATATTGGACAAATTAATTTAATCTCCTATCCTAATATTGCGCCTCACTTTATTTTTTAGCTTGTGTACGCACAGGTAGTGGGTAATACAGTGCTCGAACAAGAAGTGAAGTGTGGAGATCGTCCTATGGAAATAGACATGGCTTCTGAACCCCCAATGAGGCTGGACTTTGAAGGAGAAGATAACAAGGTTTATACCCTGATCGTGTATAGTAAGTTATCAATATCTATACTTATGATGAAGCTCAATATGTGTGTGTTGGCGCTCTACAGACTAGACCTGTTAGACTTAAAGTTACCAAATTTGGTGCATATATACCTTGGAGATCGAGAATGTGCACTTTGGAGCACTTTTCCGAATTTTTAATTAGAATTTGAATTAATTAAAAATTAAGCGAAATTTAAAAGTTTTTCTGCTATAACTTCCGAAAATATTATCGCATAAAAATGATGTTTACATCAAATTAAAGATTAAAAATTGACTTTCTAATGATATCTGTGTTTTAACATATGATTTAAGCTTCTATTTTTAACCAAATCTTAAAGAAACCTTTTAACTACATTTTTAACAGTATATTTCAGACAAAACAATACAATTTAACGAGTTTAAAATTAACAATTTTGCACAAGTACATTACGAGTATTCTTTTATCAATATGTTGTCACCAGATTGACAAATACAGAAATTAAAAAATAAATAATAATTGCTAATTAAACTTATAAAAATATAATTTTCAGCACATGTCTGCATGAAATGAAATAAATATGAAATATGTTTTTTCTAAAAAGAAAATGTAAAGAAAATTTTATTACTTTTACAATATTATTAATTAAATAAATCAGCTTCATTTGAGGCAAATATGCAACATATATGCATTATATTTTCAATTCAATGTTCAACGGCTAATTTGTAAAACTCTAATAATAGAAATGCATCTATATATATGGTCTAAATGAAGTAAATAACTACATAGTAAGTAACATGAATCTATAAATGCTTTAAAAGATTTTTAAAAAATGTTTAGCTTTTAAATAAAAATAGATAAACTTCAATCATCTCTATCTCTAAAACTAATTGATTTATTAGTATCTGCAGATCACTATTCAATAAAAACGTAATTTTATACCACTACATCGACCATTTCAAAAACGATACCCCAATCAACATCCAGGATTTCCCATGACTGACTGGCTTGGGAATAAAAATGTTGAATTTTCCAAACATTTCTATTCAAAATTCGATCAAATTTGATAGCAAATGATAGAAACTTTCATTTATTTATTTGAAAGCTGAAGTGTTAAGAATATTTCGTAGAATATAATTCTTTTTAACTAAAAGATGTATAAAATTTAGACTTCATAATATAGACTTAATAATTTGTTTATAGCAAAATAAAATATTATTATTCGCATCATTTAGTAAGTAAAACTAAAACCTGAATTTTATGACGAATCTAAGTAATTTTTGTTGAATAGTTCTTGAAGTATTACATAAATTATTGAAATTATTCAGTAGTACACATAATGATTCTCTTTCACTTATATTAAAAAAAATGTTTGGTTTCGATAAAAAAAAATGTTTTTATATCGATTTGCAGTTTAATCATTTCTGCTTTAATTTAAAGTTGAAATTTTGCTGGAGCTGACAGATAATTAGAGAGAAATATTGTACATTGCGGGCTTAACGCTTTTATAACTGCATGAGTAAATTACATGACTATTAAAATTTGAACCTTAAAAACATTTTGATGAAATAACTATTAAAAGACAAGTTACATAAAGTATTTGATTGACAGTGATGTTACATAAGGTATTTAACTGATAATTTTAAGCATCAGTAAGATTGACGGACCAGCTTGTCGACAAAAGTGGCGAATTTTTAAATAAAATGAAACTAGTTTTTACCAACATTTTTGAATAGAAAAAAAAATTAGAATACTTTATTTTTTTTAAAAATTAAAGAATGAGGTTAGCTAGCTATCTGCTTAATGCTTCTCTTGAGTTTGTTACAAATGTTACAATGCAATTCATGAAACGGAACAAATCAAAATTATCAAATTTTCAAAATATATGAAGTTATGAAGAGCGCATTTCGCCTTTTTTTAATACTTTTTTTCTACATGAAATATAGAGAAAGTACCGTAATCGTCAAAAAAAATTCGAATACGAAATTTCATGAATATCTACGTTTTAAACATCTCTGAATTCAGAAAACCAATTTTTTAGAAAATGTCTATCTGTAACAAGGATAATTTAAAAACACTTTGAGCTAGATAGCTGAAAATTGGTATATAGTCTTTTTTACCAAAAACTGTTATATTTCTATCCAATTTTCTGCAGAGTTCATTCAGATTAAGATTGCCTGCCCAGCGTTTCGATAACAACGAAGCCACACTAAAAGTACGAAACAAAGATACGAGGGGTGATCGAAAAAACAAAGTTTACAAGCAGCAGTATTCGGGAAGTTGAATACTGTTATGCATAGGGGAGACTGGCGGTCCTAGTTGTCTTAAGGCCTTATTACACGGTGAAATACATCGTCACTTTCTCTAACGAAAGTGACGTCACTTGAGCATTTGCTGTCTGGTAAACCTAGAAAAGCAGATGAACAAGTTGGCATATTTATCGCTCTTTATTCATTGCTTCCATTAAGTGGAAGCAAACGCATCTTTTCGCCATTTTTAAATTTTAAAAGCACTAAAAACACGATGTTGATTAATTGAAAGCGAGGTAAAAAGTTGCAGAAATAATTAAACTACTTTTTACTCCAAAGACGGAGTAATTTGATTAAAAAAACATTGATAAGGAGGGAATTCGCTAATTACTGTTTACAAAGAAGTTGGCGTCAATCACGGCGTTCTTGGCATACTACGTCACAATTGAAGTTCCACATGATTGGTTGAATTTCGTTGGCAGCCAATATTTTAGTCACCATCGACAGTAATTTCGGACTTGTTCGAAAAAGTTGTCGATCATCAAAAAACTTGCTCGACCAGTTCTTGAGGGTAGAAAAGGGAGCTTACTCACGGAAAGTGCGACGGTATCTTGCCGTGTGATAAGGCCTTTAGACCGGTCTTTCGGGCAGATAGTGTCAGTGCTGAAACCTGAAACAGCGACAGTAATAGCAAGACAGTTAAGGCCTTATCACATGGTGAAATTTCGCCAGCACTTTTCCGTTTCTACCCTCAAAATCCGGTCAAGCAAGTTTCATAATCGACAACTTTATCGAACCAGTTCGAAAATGTTATCGGAAATATTGTCCGCAAACGAAATTCAACCAATCATGTGAAACTTTGAAGTGACGTCACACAAGTGGCGTCACTTTCCTTGTCGTTTGCTGACGGAAAGTGCCGAAGATATATTGCCGTGTGATAAGGCCTTTAGAGAAGTGCTCTGGCTCAGAGGTGCGAGCCGTGATCAAATGTCTACGTTCGCACGCACATTCACAGATAAATCTTTGAAGAATATAGGGTGGTGGTGAAGCAAAGAGTAAACAGTAGGTGGTGAAATGGAGTCATTATCTTGAAGTGGGCAGAGAGATTGCTGGAAACATTTAGGTGGGAGATCTGGAATCCCTTCCCCCTCATGCAGCCCCGATTTGGCTCTCGGTGAATATTTCCTTTCCCCGACATTGAAGAAACACTTAACACTAGCCCAATAAAGGGTAACTTGAATTGGCAGTTATTTTATGTAATTTAGTAGATTTTTCAACAAATTAATTTTAACTTTCAAATTTATAGATTTGCGTATGTGAGTACGCACACGCGGGCTTGTGTGTGTGTCTGTGTGATTTAGACTATTATCAGAAACTTTGCGCCGTTCATTTGGCAATGCATTTCCCTTATTTTCTGCCTGCTCCTCTAAAATTTTAATTTTAATTTCAAGTGAAAGTGTTTAATTGATTTTTTTTAAATAGCTTTTTTCAAATGCTGGAATCAAAACGCGCTTTTAAAAATTATAAATTCAGAAAACAGAATGGTTCATCATTGAAGTTTTTAGTGAGTTACATAATATTTATTTTTATAATTTGTGCAATGCCAAAAAGAACCAGTCAATAAAATTCGATTTATTATAAAAGTCGGTTTACACTGGGCCAGTTATATAGCAGCACACAGCTTATGGGTAGAAAGGCTGAAAAATGCGTTTCCGTTAGTAAAATTTGACGGCTTTATTTATTTATTTTTGCATTAAATAATTCATAGCTCATTATAGATCTCTTTCGAATTTTTTTGGCTCTTTGTTCTTGATGATGTTAAGTTCTTTTTGTTTGTTTTCATTTTATTATTCATTTTTTAAAAAATAATTTTTCGAATTTAGGTATATTAAGATTTTTTTTTAAAAAATTCTATATATCTTTGTATAAATATGCATCCTTTTATTATGATGCGCATTGAAAAAATTATGGGACGTAAAAAGTTTTGCCCAAATTTTGGAATGTCTGAACTTATGAAATTATGCCAAACATAAATCTGTCCTTTTCTCCACATGCGTTGACTTGCTTCTTATAACAGGCTGAGTGTAAACACACTTTTAAGGTGAATTAACGATGTTCCGTCAAATGTTCTATGTAAATATCATGGAATATTTGTGAGTTAGATGATTGAGAGTTATAAATTTCCAAATTCAGTGCACAAAAAAAACAATTTTTTAAAATCTAGTTCATCATAAGGAATTAACCAGTTTTAGAAAATTGCATTCCCAATCGTCTTCACTATTACAAGGCATTAATTTGATTGAATTGCAGAAAAAAATGAGTGTGAAAACGAAATGAAATTCCTAAAAAACATTATATACTATGTTCATTGAAATTAAGTTAGAAATGATAATAATAGTTAAAAATGCTACAATGTTAAGATAAATATGAGGAAATTAAATAAATAATTGATGAATAATCAACAGTTATCCCAATTTTGTTCAGTTAATCCATACATGGTATAAAATAAAATCTCTTGAAAGTGTCTGTTTATTTGAACCACAAAAACTCGAGAAATAGTAAACGGACATTGGAGATATTTATACCGATTTGTAGAGCAATTATTGGGTAAGGTTTCAGTACATTAAAGTCATATCAAAATAAAAAAATGAGTTTTATAATTGCGATTTTAACTATTACGCCCATACGCGAAAATTGCGCATGTGCAAATAGCAAGAACTGTGGTAAGCATATGCGATACATTTGTTTGTTTACTTCTGATTTTAAAAAGCGATTCACTTCTCACTATGACCAAAAGAAGGAAATCAAACCTTGGAGGGGACGTATTAAACGCCCCAAATCTCCGTTTGTTGCACGATAAGGAAGATGAAGATGAAAGAAACATTCGGTTAGTGAATAAAAGAAAAAGAATTTCCATAGTTAGGGGAAAAGAGTATTTTGATTATCGGAGTAACCATCTCTCTGTAAAATCTCATGCAGAGTGCAAATTATCATCAAATCAAATTATAAACTGATAAACAAGCGTGGAACAGAGGGTGCAATGATTTATTTGCATGTTCTTAAATTTTAAAACAGCTTTTCTGTTGTATATTTTTAGTGGGTTATTTTGTCTATGGACATATCATTTTTACCTTTGTAACAGCCTAAATATTTCTGAATGTGTGCTATAAAAAAATTGTTTTGTAGCTATTTTTGATTATTTATAAATACATTTTTATGTTTGCTTGATGTTGCATAACAGGCCCATGTCATGGGTGGAGACTAGACTTAAGTTTAAAGTTATTTTTTTTCCTTGGATTCTGTGCCACGGGCAACGCCGAGCGGGCACTGCTGCTGTTGTTGTTGCCGTGTCTGTGCTAACACGGAAAAGGGATTTCAGTGGCTTTGGAGGATAAAGAGCCCTGAATATTCGTAAACAGAAGTCTGACTTCTAGCTCAAATGAAGATGATACACAGACACATTCGCTTGTACAACCCCTTTTTACACGGGAGCTCAATCATATACCTCGCACAAGGGAAGAACAGCCATGCCCGAACCAGGACTGCAGATATTAATAGTTTGTTATAATAGAAAAATAGTCAAGCTGGATTAAAAGTTTTTCCAGAACTAAACAAGTTCAGAGCAGTACAAAATATATTTATTACACTTATCAATACAAAAAGAATCGTTTCGTCCAAATTTAAACTTTCTCACAGCCCTTTGTACATCATTTGCGAAGAAGGCAACGACATTCCTACATCTTATTAAAATGCCCAACATATTTAGCCTTCAATGCGGTGTTTTGAAAAAAGACTTAAAAATAGCTTTCGCAATTGAGATCAAAACGATAATTATCTGAAAATGGCTTAATTCACGCACAAACATGAGAAATATAGTTACAAACATTTCAGTTGCATTACAATCAGTCAACCTAACTAATAGGCATCCTCGACCATAAAGGAAAATACCTATCAAGTGCATTACACTTTAAATGAAAAAGTATTTTTCTTGTTATAATCTTGTTTCTTGTTGTTATATAAAAAAGTATTTTTTCTTGTTCTTGTTTGTAGTGAAAATTTGAATTTACCTATTCTTCTTTAGTGGAAATTTGAATGCATCACTAAATAATGAGTAAAGTGTGATAAAGATGTATGTAGAGATGATGAAAAATATTTAATATCATTATTTATGGCATTAAGCACTTATTTACATTATTTAGTTACAAATTAAATAATGACTAAACGTATGACAGTGTCTTAAAATAAAAAAGCACTAGTATATGCAAGTCCTAAACAAAATTATTATATGATGTTGTTTTGGTTTGATGTTTTTTTACGGTTCAAACTGTGTAGGTAACAAATTGGCGATTTGCCACATTTGAGGCATCAATTTTTCGCTTTTTAGAGTTATTGCAAAATAATGCATGAGGTTGCCAAATTTGGCAATTTCTCATTAACTTAAGTTACAACTTAATTTCCAAATTATTCATTCTTTGAATTCTTACGATTTGTCATAATTAATTTAAGTCATTAACTTGTTTAAACCAATCATGAGACTATCAGATTACGCATGCGATGTTACGAAGAAAAACGATGGTTTTTGTTTTTTGTTTTTTTAATCTCAAAATTGGTCAAGCTTCTTACCATTGTTTATCATCTAGAACATCTAGAAAAATTGAAACTATAT
>JAPMOQ010065374.1:2671116-2698872 GCA_026543055.1 Argiope trifasciata | reverse complement strand
TATATATATATATATATATATATATATATATATACAGACAGACAGATAGATAGATAGAAGTTTCGTGATTGTTTCTAATTGGTTTAATCTGGTTAATGTCTTAAATTAATCTAGACAAATAATTGACTTTAAAAATAATAATGTTCTCACATGATAACTTGCGATCTAAGATTTCATATTTTTCGTTTTTCAGTTCTATTCCCTTCGCTGGTTTTTAATTGCAACTGAGTTCTGTTTCGGTACTATTTCCTTAACTTCTATTATTCTATTCTATTTATTCTACTGAATATAAATTAACTTCATTAATTTAGATTCAAGATCTCACGAGCTGTGGTTAGACTTTGACAGGTTTATGTCAAGAGTATTAAGTACTGCTAAAGGAAGAGGACTACTTTTTTTTTAATTTTGAAAATCACTATTACTTTGATTTTATATTCTTTAATTTTATTACATTCTTTTATTTTAGAAGCGTGTTCAGATTGTAATTGATTTTTCCCCATTTTACTAGGTGTAAGTGCAGTTAGTAATAAACACCCTTATCTTGTTTGGTGCATCGAAAATATTCCAGGAAGGGCTTTGATGAGAGGAAATTTAGCTGCCGTTTACGATATGCCACAAGGTAAGTAATCACAAATTATTGATTTGTGAAAAGGTTTTGAATCATCCTTGAATTTCTTTAGGAATAAAATATTTCCTCAATTAATTATTTTTACGGTGATAAGATGCTGCTCTTTTAGTAGAGTTTAATGCAGTCACCTAAATATGGAAAGTGAATCTCCTCAAGAAAAGTTCTAAAATACGTATTTTCTCATTAATCATGAAATACACTATCTGGTCAAAAGTGTCCGGACACCCCTTAAAAAAGTGGTTCTGACGAGTGACGCAATTTGATACGTAATCGAAAGCTATAAAAACGTTAGCAGTGGTTTGTCAGGTTGTAGTTATGCATTTGTAAGATAATGAGCAAGTCAAAGAAACTTAGTGAATTTGATCGTGTCTGTATAGTGGGATGCCACCTTTGTGAGAAATCAGTTCATGAGATTGCGGATATTCTACAGAAGCCCGAATCTCCTGCGAATGATGTAATTGTCAAATGGAAACGTCGAGGCTGTGAAATGACAGAAAAACGAAATGATAGACCAAAAAAACTTGGTGAACGCAGACGTAGAACTCTGAAAAGGGTAGTGAAAAAAAATAGCAAGTCCTTGTTAGTGAAAATTTCTCAGGAGTTCCAAAGCTCATTAGGCGTTGGTGTTAGCAGCAGGGACTGTTCGTTGAAAATTAAAAAACTTAGGATTCCATGGTCTTACAGCCGCTCACAAGCCAGATATCACTCCATAGAATGTGAAGCTTCGAATGCAGTGGGGCAGTGTTCCCCGTCATTGGACTGTGGATATGTGGAAAACTGTTCGTTGGAGTGATAAATACCAGAAGCGTCTAGGGGCTGGAAAAAAATTTTGCTCCGAGGGAAAAAGAGGGGAAATTTTGAGCGGGGAAAATATTCCGATTATATGCTCATTACGCCTATTCTCAATGGTTGAAATGGTTGTGTGTAGGTTTTTTGGGAGCTGAAAGATTGTTTTTAACGCATTTCAAATTTATTTATTAATAAATGCAACTATAGCGTGCATATAAAAAGTATCTTTCAATCATTTACGAATTTAATTATTTTATGAAATATTGATTATATGTTTGTAAGAATTGCAAGCTGCACAGGATACAAATATTTTGAATCCTGTACAGCTCATACTTTTCTGTTTGTGAACCTGTTTATATCATTTAAGAAGTTATAGGATTAGATGTTCATTCTAGATATTTATTTTTGTTAAGAAAATAACTTTTTATGTAATACTCGTATGTATTTTTTTTTCAGATTATCAAGCATGTAAGTTACATTTAGATAGTCTTACTTTATTTAACGGAAATATATTGCCTATATATTATTACTAAGTGTATCCATGTTGACAATAAATCTAATACGCATAGCCATTTAAATAATTAAAAAAAAAGCATTTCATTGGCAATTGATGTAAAGATGCTCAAAAGATTATCCTCAGTTGTGTAAATAAATTGCACATCAAACTGGGGATTAAATTAATGTCTTGTATTTAGCTTGATAAAAATCTTGAATTTGATTTCTTAAGATTTTAAAACTTATATTTATAAAATATTATAAAAGTTATTCCAAGTTTTAATTTTTCTGAAGCCCAATAAAAAGGCTTTTTATTACAGGATTTTTCCCATGTAAAATTTTTAAAGAAAATAAATGCTTTATATTCAATGGGAATGTATATTTAAAATTATGGATCTTTTTATTCTGTAATGGCTATGACTTCATAATATGCTGAAAAGAAGAGCTCTGCCAATATTTTTATGTATTTTGAAAGAAAATATTTATATTACACTTTGTATATTTCATTACATCTGAAAATTTTTGAGATAAATCTTACTTCATTTTTGAAAGCATTATATTTAAGGATTGTTTAAGATTTTCATCATATTGTGCAATGAAAAAATTTTCTGTGTAATAAATCATGTTCTACTATTAAAATTTGATTTCATATATTTTTGTGTGTGATCGATTTAATTCAAAAACCAGCAACTTTTTTGTAATGAAATTATGTATAAAAAAAAGGTCAGTTAAATATCCCTAATATAGATTCTAGGTGAAATGAATATTGACAAATTCTTCTGATTTTCAATTCTTTTATTATAGTATTACACTGACTATATTATATACTAGCCGCCTTTGGCGACCAGCTGGTTCGCCATGAGTAATGCGTTCTAAAATTTCCAATTAAATCATATATTTTTTAGCCAAAATTTAAGAAATAGTTTAAGTTAAAAGATTCAGTTATTAGTAGTTAAAGAGTCGGTAACTTTATTCGGAAAAACTTTTTGAGTTTAATGCTCTAATAATTTATCAATTATGCTTCCAAAATATTAAAAATGTTTTTTTCGGTGATATTGCCAAAATGTTAAAGATGTTTTTTAAAGAAAGCGAAAAAGGGAAAAAATTATTGAATTAATGATACAGATATTGCAAACGATAATAGAAATATGCCATTAAGTCGGGATTTTAATGCATATCCTGTCTAAATTCAATCACGTTTACTGTAAATAAAGATAATTTATGGAATTAATGATATAAATATTGCAAACGATGTCTTAGAATCCTTTGCCTTGCATTTATTTTTACAGAAGATATCACATTTTATATTTATGTTATTTTATCCAGTCACGTGCTGAAAGTTGTATTTCTTTAGATTTGATTTACGACGATAGTTGTTGTTTTTTCATTTGAACTTCCGGCATTGTTTTATTTTATCCAGTCACGTGCTAAAAAAATCGTAGTTAAAATATTTCTTTAAAAATTCGTTAAAAATAGAAGCTTGAGTTATGCATTAAAACACTAATACTATTAGAAAGCTAATTTTTTAATCTTTAAATTGATGTTAAAATCATGTTTGTCCAATAATAATTTCGGAAGTTATAGCGGAAAAACATCAAAATTTCGCTTAAATTTTAATTAATTCAAATTCTAATTAAAAATTCGAAAAAAGGGCTCAGAGGTGCACATTCCCGACATTCAAGGTATACATGTACCAAATTTGGTAGCTGTAGGTCCAACGGTCTGGCCTGTAGAGCGCCAACACACACACACATTGAGCTTTATTATAAGTATAGATATACACCATCTCAATTCAAAAAATTTTCAGAGGTTCACTATTTTATTTCAGAAATTTATATGAGTAATATAATGGAAAAATGTGAAACTATTATATAGTATCTTTTTTAATCAAGTAATCAAACTTCTGGTATGAGTAAATTAGTCAAAAATGCTGTAATTCTTTAAAATAAGCATTTTATATCGCATAAATTTTCTAAATTATTTTAGATCTTTACAGTGACTTAATTTTAGTATTTAGAAAAAGAATTTGTGTAACCTATTGTTGTAATCTAACTACTGAATAAATTTTTTTATACATGAATTTACAAAGTATAAGTTATAGTAATATATGACATGCTTAGTCATAATTATTTTTATATATTAATGTAATTTATGTTTACATTGCTTATTCTCACTTTAAAAATCTTAAATAATTTTTTTTCTTTTTGAAATTTTTTATTTATTGTAGATTTTATACATAGGAAAATTTACTGTGCATAAAAAAGGCATTTTAACAGAATTCTGTAGCTTTATCCTTTTATACTATTCTAGTCATAAATAACTTCAGTGTTGGATTTATTTAAATACTTGCTGTGGTTAAATTACATGCTTATATTTTACTTTTAATATATATATCTATATTATCAGTAACTGCATGGCACTGCCCATTATATAGCATCCAAGAAGAAAAATTAGTTTTAAACTTGTCTAACCTCTACCCGATATAGCATGTGCATGTTTGACAACATCAAATAAACAGAAAATATTTAGAAATTATCAAAAATAGCAACAAAACAAATTTGTATAGAACAAAACTTTTTGATATTTCATGTGTTCTGACCAAGATTAGATTTCCTTCTTTTTGGCCTAACGAGATTTGAATCACTGTTTAAAATCAGATGTAAACAAAGAAAAGTATCACATATGTATACCACAGCTCTTACTGTTTGCGCATGCACAGAACAATTAAGATCTTAAATATAAAACTCCCTTTATTATTTTGACATAACTTTAATGTACCCAATAAATACCTTATACACCTTACCCAATAAATGCTCTATAAAATGGTATAAATATATTCAGCATCCATTATTTCTCGAGTTTTTGGGGTTCAAATAAACAGACATTTTCAGGAGACTTCATTTTGTACTATGTATATACATATGTATTTGTTATTTTATATTATCAGTTTCATTTATAATCTGTTTTAAGTGTCTTTGGAATTAACAAGTTTAACTTGCTCATAATAAATAAATAATGAAACACATAATTAGCTGACATCAAATTATAGATAGCAGCAAATCAACATTTATTTAATTAAAAAGATTCTCGATTTACACAAAATCTTGTTCTAATTAAATTTTAAAGTGCTTAACTTTTTCACAAATTCCTATTCTTTATAGCAAAGATGTTATATGTTAGCCTTGAAAAAATTAACAATGTTTATATAGGAGAAAAAAGGGAGGTTTATATGGGAATGATTCTTTTTTGAAATGTTGGTCTATTTTAAAAATGCAAATTAAAAAAGAACCAAAACATACTGGTATCAATGTTTCCTTCCTTGTTTGAGGCATCTTCAACTACCTTCATTCCTATTTACGGTAATAAGTTATCAGTACTGATTAATTTCAAGATGAATATCAATAATTTGGGATCTGACAGAGAAGATATTTCATGTCAGTTGAGCATGATCTCTCATATCTGTAAGTGTTTTAAAATAGGGAAATAACTATATCTCAACTTTAAACTCCATATTTGATGCCTTTTAAAATACTATCATTGTTTCATATCATGAAGACTTATTTGTATATATGCATAGTCAATCATTTTCCATTAACAAAATTCCACTTCATTTTTTTATGTGTGATTGATTTGATTTTGAACTCAAATACCAGCTATTCAAATATTTGAAATTATTAAAACAACCAGTTAAACATTTCTATAATAATGCAATTCCTAATGTAATGTGCATGCACATGCTTACAGATAAAATGTTTAAATACAATTCTGTAGATGAACTCTCAGAATTAACTATGCTATAAATACTAGAATTTTGACTGCCTTCAATTCAAGAATCAGGCGCAGAGTTGAATTTATTGAACTATATACTTTCTATAGTGATATTGTGCAATCAATTTCACTTATACTTATTTTTAAATAATCCTTAGGGATCATTCAAAAATAATGAAATTAGTTGATAACAAATTAAAACTTAAAATAATTTTAGGTATCAAACCAACAATTATTTAATAAAAAAGATACTTAATGCATGAATTTAACAATTTGTTTAAAATAATTTCAAAAATAAAATCTTGCTAGTATTGTATTTTAAAATAATACATTTTTTTTCATTAACTCCTTCCTTTTTATAGTAAAGATATCAAACTCAAATGTTAACTTAAACAAAATAAATAGGGTTGAGTTTATGTGGAAGAGAATATATATATATATATATATTCAACAAAATGTTAATCTATTTTTAAAATGTCATTAAAAAAACACACTCAAGACAAAACTAATATCAGTCTGCTTTTCTGCATGTGGAATCTTATCATAATGCTTATCTCAAGCAATATGTTTTGTCTACCGGATTCATTTCAACATGATACAAAGTGAATATCAGTAATTCTAGACCTAACATAAAACATATTTCATGTCATAAGCAAAAATACTTATTCAAACTTATAAGTATTTCCAAACATGGAAATAATTTCATAAATATCTGAGAGATCTAAAATTTTAGCTTTTCAGCTTAATTGAATTTTACTTAAAAAATAAACAGAATAGCATTGATATATTACATATGGTTAAGTACCAATAGTATAACAATGGAGAAAATTGGGATCAATCAATAAAACTGAACATACAAGAATTTAAATCCTCAAACTTGTTTCATATATTTCTCAGCCTTAAAAAAAAATCCTTATATATTTTTGATGCCAAGCAGTTTAAAAAAAAAATAAATTTGTGAAAGACTAAATATGTATTTTTAAAATTATAGTTAAAAAAATTATATATTTTGGCCATCCAGGCTGTTATATTTATTGCAATTCATACACTTATTTTGAAGGACAAGATATGTGATAGAGATATAAGATTAATAAAAGTACCATAACTTTGATAATCAGATATTTAAAAATATTTTGTCAAGGATATTAAACATAAATATTATGTTATTATATAATTCTTTTATTGGTTATATTTATATATAAAACTTTGATCAATAAAATCACAGCTTTGGGCCTTTATATTTTATCTTCTACTAACACTGGTTATTTAGATGCATTTGATTTTACATTAAAATTCTAATAATATCATAAGATTTTAGAACTTTAAAACACCATCCTAAGGTTTAGCAATTTTTAAATATTGTTAGAAAATAAAAATATTAAAAAATAACATTTCAAATCATAAAATCTCAGTTGTATAGATATATGTCAGTAAAAATTTATATTTCAATAATAAATATAAATGTCAACACTCCCTCCCCTCAAAACTCAGGGAGCTAACAATAATAAGAATTTAGTAAAATATTATTAAAGAAAAAATGATAAATTTTTAATCATGAATAATAAATGTTCCCATTTCAAATTGTTAGTTTTTCACAGTCTTTTTTTTTTTAATATAGGTATATTTAACATTTTCAATATGTTATTACATATATAACACTTCCAATAATTAAATGAAGCACAAATTTAGATTACAATGCAATTTTTAACTTTTGCTCTCGTTGAGACATGAACAAGACTCCCATTTTAAATAATCTTTTAATCAAAAATAAATAGGACTAACAGATTATATTTAAACTAAAATATATTCTCGTAGCAGTATGAGCAATTATCTACTTCATGATCATCAGTTTAATATTAACTGATTTGTCTGTCAAATGAAACATTAAATACTTCAATGACATAGATATCAAGGCTAAATATGCATGTACTCAAAATTTCAATATGATTTTACTGTTTATTTGCAAATATAAATAAATAATAATATAAATAAATTTAAAAATTTAAATGCCATTTCAGTAGAGTTTAATAAAATTCACTTAAATTATGAAACTGAAATGTATCCACTTTTAACATGTAAATTTATTTTTTCTTTGAATTGAAATATTACTCATATATATATTCATAACTACAATTTCTGATTATACATATTTAATACATATAGTTGAGTATGTATTTAATACAAACCTAATTATGTGTTTGAAAACATTCATTAAGAATGCATACTGGCGATGAAACTTATATAACACTAAATTCATAAAACCAAAATTTTCTCTAATAAATACAAAAGCTTTCAATAGTTACTAACTGATCAAATAAAAATAAAATACTTGTATGTTGTCACAAAAACTCCATATAAACAAATTGTATGACATCGTGTTTTTATTCCGAAATACGTTTGTAAGTAAACAGAGAAACTTTCAAATTAATCAAAGTACCTAATTAAATAATAAGAATAGAAAAAATGAACCAATAATTTTGGTTTACATGGTTAGAAATCTATAACGTATTCTTTATTTGAACATTTTTTTTTTGTGTGTGTGCAGCATCTTATTTTTTATATCATATCATAACTTCTATTTTAAAGACCATTTTTATATTTAGTTCAATAACACTATTCTAAAATCCAAGGCATCTATATTTCAAAAAATTCCAAACACAGATTTCGAATCATTTTTGTACTAACAGAACTAGCAATTTAGCTCAGGAATCTGACAGACAAATCACGCGCCACAGATAAGAAGATCCTTCCTCTGCGTCACGTGGGTTGAAAGAGCTGCCTTTATTTTCCCTAAACATCAGTAAATCCCTTCATTTTCCCCAAAGAGCAGAATTAGGTTGCTGTCCCTAGAGGCTAGTATAAATACCGCTTTACAGTCTGGCAGTCGGATGGACGCGTAAGAATCTGGCGGATGCCCAGCAAAAGTTTCTTTAGTGACTGCATCGTGCTAACTGTTAAGTTTGATGGCGGTAGTATAATAGTGTGGGGATGTTCCTCAAGATTTGGCCTTAGTCCGTTAGTTCCTGTGGTTGGAAAAGTGAACTCTGAGAGGTATGTGGACATTCTGGACAATGCTACCACATAGCGCTGGCACTTCGCCGTTGCTTCGTTATCCTCTCGACGACTCGTTACTCGTCAATGACCCTGATTACGGATACGATTCCTTCCAGCAATATGAGTTGGATTAACGAGGCGCCTAGCCCCAGGGGGGGCTTATCCTCGATCTTGATGGAATAAAATTTAAGCCTAGCGGTCAGTATACTGCAGTGATCGTCTCCGTGGAGCATGGCAGATGTGATGCGCCTGGCTGCAGGAGCTAGAATGAGCCTGGTGTTGTTGAAGCAGAGAGGATGAGAGGGTAGGTGAGGAGGGAGCCAATCAGAGAGGTCCTTCATGCGGGGAGTAGGTGGAGGGTTGCAAAGGTTCCTGGCGAAGTCTGGAGTCTTGGGAGAGGGATAAACTATTATAACTGAGGAGCCAATCAGGGGGCGATTACTCGGGGTAGAAAGTGGAGGATTAGTCGATGAGAGCATTAAGTATGATAAGTTTCTTCTTTTCGGGATCTTTCTCTGCTTTTGCTAATTTTGCTGCAGTAATTAAACCAGGGAAATCTTTAAATATGGCTTTCAGTTCTTTCAGGGCTTCGATTAGTTCTTTCATATCTTTTAATTCTGCGACATCAGGGTGTTCAAAAGTTGGCTGAGGACTGGGTTTGAAGTATTGCTGTTGGGTGTTCAGGACTTGTCTTTGAGTTGATCTAGGTTGTTTTTGCTGATTTCTAGGCTCAGATCTCTTGGTAATTTCTGCATAGGTGAAACGACCCTGTTTCTGCGTCAATTTCGGGAACTTTTTGCAGCCTTTCCATGCGGCCAGATGTCCAACTTCATTGCAATTAATGCACTTAGGGGATTGGATTTTTTCTTTGATGTTACATACTCTGGTTTGATGGGCACCACCACATTTGATACATTTCGGGGTAATGTGGCAATTCCTGGCAGAGTGGAAAAAGCCAGAACAATTAAAGCATATGGTAGCTGTAGATCTCTTCCTGTAGGGTTCTACATTAATAATTAGGTGGAGTAGACTTTTTTCGTTAAAAATGTTGTTGGCCCTGGAATTTTTCTTTAGATCAATTAGGAAGATGGGATATAGCGATTTTTCCCTGTAGTTTTTAAGCTGGGAGACTCGGAGCACATCGTATTTCTTTTCTTCGAGAGCTTGTTTGATTTCATCTAGGTTGGAGTAGCCAGGAAGACCCTTGATGATTATTTTTAACGGGCGTGAATCATCACTTTCCGAGAGGAAGTAATCCTCTTTTTCAGCATCCAGGTATTTGATGATTTCCAATCTTTGTTCATCCGAAGAGGGTTGTACAATTATGACATTGTTAGAAAACTTATTGATGGCTTCAGGGAAGTTTTTATGCAGTTTTTGCAGGGTGAGGTTGTAATGTTCGGAGAGTTTTAGATGAATGCAGGGGGTCATGTTGATATTAAAATTTACATTTTCAGCTAGAACATCAAATCTATTGTTGGTTACTACTTCAGGTTTACTTGCATCGATGATCGGTTGCTTAGCCGCTTTTCTAGGGGAAACTGGTTGGAAAGACTCTTGATTATTAATTCTTTTGCTTAGGTTAGTATCATCTTTTACGGGAGATTCATCATGAATTTTTCTTTTCATTTTCGTGGTGTCATCATACTCCATGGGGGTGTCAGGTTGTGGGTTGTGAACAGGGCAGTTTGAAATCGGGCATTTTTCTAATACATTGAGAACAGCTTGCACTCGCTTTCTTTCTGATTGGAGATTTTTTATCTTTTCCAGAGTATCTTTGTATTCCCTGGTGTGCGTGCTGTTGTTATCTTTTAACGCGTTGTAAGTCTCGGCAAGGGGAATGAGTAGGTTCATGATTTCTCCCAGTTGGGAGTCCTTGTTTTGCATAAGAATACAAATGTCCTTTCCATTTTCTCGGTGATAACAGCAAGTACGTATATAGCAGGGGCCAAGCTTTTGGATCTCTTTTTCATAGTAGCTGATGGTCTCATCCACATCATTAATAATATTCTGGTCGCTGGGTGAAATATTTTTAGAATTATAGTACCTATCAATAATTCTTTGCTTATGGTAGTTTGCATTCCTAATCTTGGCTTTACAAACTCCAATGAGTCTGCATGTTTCTCTAAATTCATTGAGACAAGCATAGTAATCACGTCCATAATAAACCTCATCATTGCTAACGACGCTAGAGCAGCTGCGCGAGCAATCAGTACGTCCGTCTTCCTCCATGGCTGAAGACGGAATCCTCGAATGCTTACGGATACGATTCCTTCCAGCTTGAGACTGCCGTCCTTTTATAGTCCAAGGTGGCGAGACGGGAAGTGCCTGGACCAATCAGGAGTATCTCAATTGCTAAAATTCTCGAAGTTTCCAATAATATCTCTTTTGTCGCCGAATCGTTAGCAAGCCTTGGGATTACTGGCTCGACACCCGAGCAGCATCCACTATTTAAATCTATCTTTCCTGTGAGAGAACTAACCATACTAGAAACCATCATTACACGTTTGTAGCAATATCATCAATGTAATTTGAACTAACAATATGTAAGAATGAATCATCTATACTTATAATAAAGCTCAATGTGTGTGTGTGTGTGCGTGTGTGTGTGTGTGTGTTGGCGCTCTACAGGTCAGACCGTTGGACCTACAGCTACCAAATTTGGTACATGTATACCTTGGAGGTCGGGAATGTGCACCTCGGAGCCCTTTTTTCGAATTTTTAATTAGAATTTGAATTAATTAAAATTTAAGCGAAATTTCGACGTTTTTCCGCTATAACTTCCGAAAATATTATCGGATAAACATGATTTTAACATCAATTTAAAGATAAAAAAAATTAGCTTTCTAATAGTATCAGTATTTTAACATTTAACTTAAGCTTCTATTTGTAATGAATTTTTAAAGAATCATTTCAACTATATTTTTCAACAATATATTTCGGACAAAACAATAAAATTTAATCTGCAGGAGCACGTTACGAGTGGAAGGGGAAAAATTATCTTTTATCAATAGGTTGCCATCAGATAGATAAAAACTCAAATTAAAAAAATAAATAATTATTGCAAATTAAACATTTAAAAATGCAATTTTCAGTACGTGTCTGCATGAAATGAAATAAATATGAAATATGTTTTTTCTTTTTAAAAAAAGAAAATGCAAAGAATTTTTTGTGACTTTTACAATATTATTAATTAAATAAATCAGCTTTGTTTAATAATAGAAATACATCTATAAAAAAGTCTAAATGAAGTAAATAGCTGTATAGTATGTAGCACGAGTCTATAAATGCTTCAAAAAATGAATATTTAGCTTTTAATTAAAAAGAGATGAACTTGTGATATCAGTGTTTTAATGTATAGCTCAAGCTTCTATTTTAAACGAATTTTTAAAGAAATATTTTAACCATGTTTTTTTGAGCACGTGACTGGATAAAATAAAATAAAACAATGCCGGAAGTTCAAATTAAAAAAAAAAACTATCATCGCAAATCAAATCTAAAGAAATACAACTTTCAGCATGTGACTGGATAAAATAACATAAATATAAAATGAGATATCTTCTAAAAAAATAAATGCAAGGCAATGGATTCTATGATCGTTTGCAATAGATATATAATTAATTCCATAAATTATCTTTATTTACGGTAAACCTGGTTGAATTTAGACAGGATATGCATTGAAATCCCGACTTAATGGCACGTTTCTATAATCGTTTGTAATATCTGTATCATTAATTCAATAATTTTTCCCCTTTTTCGCTTTCTTTAAAAAACATATTTAACATTTTGGCAACATCACCGAAAAAAACATTTTTAATATTTTGGAAGCATAATCGATAAATTGTTAGAGCATTAAACTCAAAAAGTTTTTTCGAATAAAGTTACCGACTCTTTAACTACTAATAACTGAATCTTTTAACTTTAACTATTTCTTAAATTTTGGCTAATGAATATGTGATTTAATTGAAAATTTTAGAACGCATTACTCATGGCGAGCCAGCTGGTCGCCAAAGGCGGCTAGTTTTTTAATAAAATTAAATGGTTATTTCATGCGCAAATTTCATTATTAAATCTTAATGAAAGGGTTTATTGTCATATTAAAACTGTATTTGGTGCACTCCTATTATAAGGGAATCAGCAGATTAATTTGGCAGTCGATTATTTTAAATTAATTTATGCTAAAATTTCCAGCAACCATTAACTTAAATCAAATATTAATATTAAGCTATAATTATTTTTATTAATATTAATATTATTTATATTATATTATTATTAATATTAAGCCATTATTTATTTATTTTTAGGAAATGTAGTCGTTACTTACCTGATTTACGAGCAAACAAGAAAATTTTTCGATGAAGAGGGAACTGTGGAAAAGGTAGAATTCGATTTAGACAAATTTGTACGTGATAGGGGACTCAATGGTCCAATATTTGGGAATTTCTTCAAAATCGATTGGCATTAGCCACGTTCCGTACATTAAAAATACCTGAAAAACGAAAGCTATTAATATCTTGATAGGTTATAACACTTCAATATAATTTTCAGTTCCTCATTTAAAATTCTCAGTGTAGATCCGGTTTATAATTCAAGTTGTTTTATTCATGAAAACCTGTAATTTTTTGGATTATGTTTTGAATAAAATTTGCTAAATGTTTTACAGATATGCATGTTTATTTATTAAATTTATAATCATTGGGTGCTCAAATGAAAAGGTACGAAATGACTGTTTGGGTATAAATGAAGACTTTATTCAAAATATACGCAATAGACCTGACCACTACGATCTCATTGATTAACGAGCCGAAAGATTCCTGTTCTCAGAATTCCTGCGGCCATGACGAGACCCGGTCCTTCACAGCGTCCTTGAATTCGACGACCGAGCTGAAGCGCCTCCCTTTCAGACGTTTTTTCAGAATGAAAATCGCAAGGCGACTTCTCCGAGCCATAGGATGGTTGATCGAGCAGTGCATGTGTGACCTTGGAGAGGAGTGGACGCACATTATCATGGAGTAGAACTACACCCTCCGTGATCAGCCTTGGTCTTTTGTTCTTGATGGATGTGCGTAGTCTTCGGAGTGTTTCAAAGTACACATCCAAGTTAATAGTTCTTGAGGAATTTAATAAGGAGCGCACCTTGGACGGTGAACTCAAAAACGCTATGAAGGGTGGGTAGGGCTAGTCACGACAGCAGGAATTCTGGGTACAAGGAATCCTTCGACTCATTAATCAATGGGATCGCTGTGCTCAAACCCATAGTGTATACTTGAATAAAGACTTTATTAATACCTTTAGTATCGTTTCATTTGGACACTCTTTGAGTGTGTGTGTTTGTTCAAAGTGCAAAAATAATGTTTAGTTAATAAGAAATTAATCAAAATTTTCTTGTTTCGCCGCAGTCATTTTGGAGTAAATTATCTGAAAAAGAATATTTTAACATCATCTTAAAACTTCTGTGGTACTTAATTCCTTTCTGTATTAAAAATATTCTTGTTTTATTAATTCTTTAAAAATCAAACGTGGGCAAGTCTGAAATACGATACTCTGGTCTACTCTACTACTATTTTTTTTAAATTTTTGTTTTGTATGTTACTGAAATTTTTCGATTGGTTTCAAGCTATTATTTAACAATGCCTTAAAATAAAGTGCTGACGCATCCTCCTTGAATATGCGATCAAGGCCCAATAACAATCAATCAAATAGTTTAGTACAAAGGGCAATATTAGTTTTTACGTTACAAATATAATGCTCGAAGAGATTTCAAATCCGAGCAACATCAGATATATCAATAAAGATTTCATATAAATATAGAGTGTTAACATTTGAACTTTCTCTATAAACAGTATCCTATTACGAAAAGGGGTGAACGAAGTGCAAAGAAATTTGGGTATTTAAACTATACATGAGATGCCCTCACATTATTTCGGGAAAAAAGAATCTAGCTTTAAATGGCCACCATAGTGCCTTTTTCGGAAAATCAATAAATTTAACACAATAAACAACCAAAACGGAATACAAAAAAAAACAATATTAACAATCCAGAACAAGAATCTATATTAATAATAAATCTCAATGTGTGCGTGTGTGTTGGAGCTTTACAGGTTAAACCGTTGGACCTACAGCTACCAAATTTGGTACGCACACACCTTAGAGGTCGGGAATGTGCAAATAGGAGTCCTTTTTTTGAATTTTAAATTAGAATTTAAATTAATAAAAAATTAAGCAAAATTTCGACGTTTTTCCGCTATAACTTCCGAAAATATGATCGCACAAAGATGATTTTTACATCAAGTTAAAGATTTTAAAAAATTAGCTTTTTAATGGTATCAGTATTTTAACATATAACTGAAGCTTCTATTTTTTACGAATTTTTAAAGAAATATTTTAACTATATTTTTCAACGATATATTTCTGACAAAACAATAATATTTAAGCTACACTACCACGTTACGATAGAAAGGGAGAAAATTATTTTTTATCAATATGTTGCCCTCAGATTGGCAAAAACAGAAATTAAAAAATAAATAACTATTGCTAATTAAACATATAAATATGTAATTTTCAGCACGTGTCTGCATGAAATGAAATATGTTTTTTTTAAAGAGAAAATCTGAAGAAAATTTTATTACTTTTACAATATTATTAATTAAATATATCAGCTTCATTTGAAACAAATATGGTTTAATCTATGTATTATATTTTCAATTCAAGGATAAATGGCTAATTTTTAAAACTCTAATAATAGAAATGCATCTATAAATATGGTCCTAATAAAGTAAATAACTACATAGTGAGTAACATAAATCTATAAATGTTTTAAAAGATAAAGAATGTTTAACTTTTAAATAAAAATAGATAAACTTCAATCATCTCTGTCTCTAAAACAGATTGATTTATTAGCATCTGCAAATCACTATTCAATAAAAACGTAATTTTAAACCCCTAATTCGACCATTTCAAAGACGGTATCCCAATTAACGTTTTGGATTTCCCCAAGACTGACTGGCTTGAGAATAAAAATGTTGAATTTTTCAAACATTTCTATTCAAAATTCGATCAAATTTGATAGCAGAAGAGAGAAACTTTCATTTATTTATTTGAAAGTTGAAGTGTCAGGAATATTTCGTAGAATATAATTCCTTATAACTAGAAAATGTATAAAATTTAGACTTAATAATTTTTTAATTATGTTTATAAACCAAAATAAAACAAAATATTGGTTTACGAATCATTTAAATCTTTTTGAAAGTAAAACTAAAACAGTAATTTTATGATGAATGTATTTTTGTTGAATATCCTTGAAATATTACATAAATTTTTGTAATTATTCAGTAGTACACATAATGATTCTCTCACATGATTAAAAAATGCCTGGTTACGGTAAAAAAATGTTTTTATATCAATTTGCAGTTTAATCATTTCTACCTTAATTTAAAATTGAAATTTTGCAAGAGCTGATCAGATAATTAGAGAGGACTATAGTGCATTACAGGCTTAAGACCTTCTTCTTAAATGGATGAGTGAATTATATGACTATCAAAATTTCAACCTTTAAAAATATTTTGATGAAGTAGCTATTAAAAGACGTTTTATAAAGTATTTAATTGACAATGACGTTAGATAAAACATTTAACTGATAATTTTAAACACAGTAAAATGGGCGAACTGCTGGGTGGCAAAGGCTGCTAGTAAGTAATAAAATGAAAAACCTGGAAGAGCTCGGAATTCCAGATTCCAGAATCCCAGATCATAATTGATCAGTTACAATCTGCTGTTGAACATACCATCGATCCACTTGAAATTTTTCAGGTGAATGAGGTTGATCACATGGAGCACCTTTCTCTGCATCGTCTTAGACAAGATAACAACGGATCTTCTTGTGCAATTTCGTTCTAATCATCTCTTGTTTCTGCAAACTAAATTGTTTTTCCTCTCTCTCTTAAACAACGTATTGTTATTTTTTTTTTCTTGATTTACTTAATGTGGTTCGATGACAAGGTGATCAGAAACAGTCAATAAATGGTAGTATTGTGTCTGCATTCCGAATTGGTCATTTATTGTGTTAAATGTGATGTTTTACCGGTAAGGCGCCCTCTGGTAGATATTTTAGAACCTTTTTTCCAAAATTTTATGACTGCATCTCGTGTATAGTCTGTATAT
Source organism: Argiope trifasciata (assembly GCA_026543055.1). Classification (NCBI taxonomy): domain Eukaryota; kingdom Metazoa; phylum Arthropoda; class Arachnida; order Araneae; family Araneidae; genus Argiope; species Argiope trifasciata. The sequence continues at coordinate 2,681,978 of JAPMOQ010065374.1, read as the reverse complement.
CAAATTTCGTCGCAATCTGATAATACGTTTGCGTTGTAGGATGCAGGACCTGACAAGGGCAGCATCATACGCGGCAATTGCCCCTGGCCCCCGTATCTATAGGAGCCCCCAAATTGAAAAATACCGGAGGCAAATCCTATGCACGGTTCTTTATTATTAAAGTAGTGAAGAAGACAGTGACCCCCAATGAAGTTTTAGCCCCGAGGTCAGGCTCTGGTAGGATGCTGTTCATAGGAGAAGTTGAATTACATCCACCTTGTAAAAAGAGTGATATTGCTTTCTTTCAGAATTCTAGTTTCTTTTATTTTAGTCACATTAATGTCGCATTTTATTTCAAATATCTGTAAGAATGATATCTACCTTTTGCGACAAGAAGAGTTATTTATTAACTTTCTGCTTAGAAAAACATGTATTTTTTCGCTTTTATTGAAGCAGGAAATTTCCAGAAATGTATAATCAAGGCTGGGCATATTAAGGTGAACCTGAATATTTGTTTAAAAATCACCAGCAAGAAATGAAAAGACTTAAACATTAACTTATTACTAGCTAATATACCGGCTTTTTACGGAATCAATTCAATTGAATGTGTGTTGTTATAATTCACGTAATCTTTGAATCTTTCCATTTAAATGAAGATATTGTCTTAATATTGAAAATCCTTTAAATCAACTTCAAGGTTTCTAAGTCAGTTTAATAACAGCAAATGAAAAGAAATAGCTTATAATGTTTCACCAGAATAAAAATAATAACTTTTTAACAAAAATAGATACAGACAAAATTCCTTATGTTCAATATGCTGTACAAGTGAAACGATCCATTAACGCCATTGGCAAAGTCAGTCAATGTTTTTAAATTAAAAATTGCTGCCAATACCTTCTTCAGATGCCCTAGGCATCTCGCGCTTTAATTTAACTGTCTGAAACAGAGATACGGCGCATCCGATTTGCAAAAGTTATTTATATCAGAATTCAAAGGAGATTCAGCAATAGGAGTCCAAAAAGGCTCAAAATAAAGTCTAATCGTTCTGAAAAATAGTATAAATTAAAAAATGGGCAACGATATTTGTTTTATAGTACTGTTTATTGCTGGCATATTGTATTGTTTATTGGCATCGTTGCTATCTTTATCGAGTTAAAAAGTACATTAAACTAGAATTTGACTAAATAAATTACATTTAGGTAATAATTTTTTTATTTATGATAAATATTTATATGTCAGTCAAGCATATAAATAATATTTGCAATTGAATGCGTTTGCAATGCCAATTAAACTAATAAGATTTAGGTGTTTTTTTTTTTTTTTTTTTTTTTGAAATTGGCAAAGATTTCTTCATAAATCTCGGTAAGCATGAGTCCATATGATTAGATAATTGTTGTAGACAGTGTAACAAGATGTAATATAAGTAATCTGAATTACAATACTGACAAGTATGTTATTATTCTCTCTATGTAGGCGTCTAAATATTTATACGGACTACTGACGTAATAAGATACCTTTGTGTAGCCAAACTGGAAATGTTATATTAATATTACGATAAAGGAAATAAGTTGCTGATAATGTATAATTATAGTTGATTATTCATAATAACTTTTATCTCAATTTTCTAAAAAAGTTATAATGAACAATCACTAATAATTATACATAATCAACAGTATATTATACACAATCGTCAAGTTGAGATTTCATAAACCAATCGATAAATTTCATCACTATTTAGTAATTTATCCCATTTACCTGGTGGTGGGTATGAATAACACAGATTATTATACATAATATCTGGCTTAATCACATTTACCATACCATTAATAATTCTCTTCAAGTAATTGGTGTGATTTCGGATTTGGACAAATCTTCAGACATAAGATGTCGGAACAAGTTATTATTTCATTTATTTAAATTGTTTATAGTATATGGTAATATTATATAACTTAATTTGAAATAGAACTAAGCTACACATCAAACTGATAAATGATTTTGTAGAGGCATAAAACTTATATACTTGAAAGTGAAAAGCACGCAATGGAAATCATGGACCAAAGCAACAGCGGCTATTTTGGGTTACATCTGTTTACCCAAAAGCTACAGTTAGTATATATCAAAGAAAGGTGAGAGTTTGAATTGCTGCAACTCGACTTTAATACGTATAACTTTATCTCTCATGTTTTTCAAGCAGCCTTTATCATGTTTTTGTATGAATTTAAACATTTTCAGGTAATTCTCCTTTGGATCTGCACTATGTGAATTTTTTAATTGCTTTTAAGTTTTGAAATATGTTCAAAAAACTTGCGCTTAATAACAATTTTGATAAAAGTATATTTTCCCCCAGTGGTGATATATCAGTTCATTCATTCTTAAGTTGAAATATTGAAGGATTTTACTCCTGTTCTAAGACTAATCCATAAGGAAAAAGTTTTAGAAATCAGAAAAAAATATTGCTTTTACAAAAATATAGCTTTTTATAAAAATTCTTTATAAATTAATAATGTTTAAAAATGTATTGGTAAATGAGTTATCATTTGGAAATATCATTGCGACGGAAACCTCTCGTTATTTAGCTTTAAACGTTGCATTCCTTTTTGTGAGAAATGATGTTGAACATTTTATTAGAGGGTCGTTAGGTAATGAATAAAGCATAAATGGCATTTTTCATTTTCAATTTTTTTTTTAGCTGATCAAAAAGTTTTGAAGCTCTCATCTATCTCAAAAAGGGAAAAACAATTAAGTTGACACATGCGTAGTACGTGATAAATTTCTAACCGGTTTAAATCGGATTCTAGCTTTTCAAGCTTTTCTTGGCTGACAAAAAAAAAAAAAAACTTTTGGTGCTCTCGTCAATCTTGAAAAAAACAAAGCATCGTATATTTAAAAAATTGGCGCTTGAGAAAATAATATAATCTTGTGATCAAAAAAAATTATCGCATGATAACTTGAAATTTACCATAGCAGATTTTATTTTTTATATGATTGTTGTTAATTGCTTTTGTTCTTTCAATTTATTGAATTTTTTATAATAGTTCAATTTTTACCTATATTATTATCATTTCTACATTAATTCCACTTTAATTGCGACCGTAATACAAAATATTTGTTAAACTTTCATCTTTATTTTCACGTTTAATTTTTTTTCTTCAATTTAAATTAATTTTTTGTTACAATTAAGATGATTTGGAAAGAAATTTTCTAAAACAGGTAAATTCCTTACTATGAACTAGATTTTAAGAAGCTATTTTTTACATTGAATTTGGAAATCCATATCTGTACCATTTAACTCTCAAATATCCCGTGATATTTACATGAAATAGTTGATGGAGAATCGGTAATTCAGCTTAATGAACACGAATGGGACCCAATTATCTAGACAGCAAATAATGAATTGGATACTTTTTGTTACCAAAATCTATTAAGTTCCTAAAAAGTAAGTTAAATTGGAATGATTAAAGTGAAACTGAAAAGGTCGGGGTGTGTTCTTGTTAAAATAATTCAATCCAAAGTAAGACGACATAAACTTTTAATATTTACGCTTAAATCATTTAAATATAACGATTGATTATTTATCTTACGTTACTTTAACGTAAGATAAATAACAACCTCAAGACTGAGTGATTGCTTTTGTCTCATGGTCATGTTATCTGGTTATCATCCCAAAGATTGTGAGTTCAGGCCTTGATATAACCAAGCACAACGCTGGTGACCTAGAACGATAAACAAACAAGCAAAACAAAACGCAACCTTCATGCAACTGCTGCGACGCCTCTGCCCGAATTTTTTTTAAAAAGGTGATAAATAATCAGCCAATAAATAAAAAAGGCGATAAATAAGCAATCAATAAATAAATCATTGGCCAACAAAAATGGGTAAGGTGCATTAGATTCAACAGCTAATATAACAACCCTAAAACAGCAAACAAATATATTGTTGACTTATTGGAGGGGGAGTATTGTAATGGAAGCTTTATAAACCAAATAACCTCAAGACTGAGTTATGGTCATGTTATCTTTTGATATTGTCATGTTATCTGGCTACCAAGCCAAAGGTTGCTAGTTTGGGCCTCGCTATCGCCAAATGCAAAAGAAGTAACACTAATGCGTATGTCAAATCTCAACAAAGTATTGTTGAGTAGTCACACAACTTCTAAATTCAATAATAAAATGTTTTAAATTGCGCGTGAGTTTATTTTTGCTTCTTTGTTGCACCACACAGTCATCATTTAAATTTAAAATGTGTTATGGACAAAACTTCTAAAGAAATGTGATGTCATTTAGACACAAACTAAATCATAGTATTTTTATATTTAAAAAAGAAAAAATGTTTTAAACACGTTTCATCTTTAAAAATCTTAAAGAAATCTGATTCTCAAGAATAAAATTTCAAAAGTGATCATAGGGGAAAATTGGCTTAATGAACGTCGATAGAAGGATAGTAAATTTCCTTCGGAGAAAAATAGGTGAATCTTCGGAACACATAAATATTTAATACTAATTATAAATAACAATAATATTAGTTTATTTACAAATAAAGTATATAAAAACAAAACTGAAGTAATAATATTTTTAACGAACAATAAGGCACTACAAAAGTTATCTATATGAATGGAAATTGATATTTATTTTTTAATGAAAAGTTGCTGAATGAACTCGAATGACACCTGACCATTTAAATGATAAATTATGAGTTATAGACTTTTCTCTTATTCTAGAAACAAAATGAGAATAGAAATTTCTCTTTGGAAGGGAAAACATCTGAAGAAAAATAAATAAATAAATGATAAAGTTTCATGGATTCAAACAATATGACTCAAGACTCTTCTTCACCAATACATTCAAGTGCATATAGAAAAACGTAAATTACGTACATATAAATGATCATCATATCTGGCTAGACAGCCCAGGGTGGGCCAGTGTCTTCCACTGAATTCTGTTCCCAAACATTCTATTTTTGAAGCTTGTGTGACAGTTTCTTTCCTGGATAATCAAGATGTTTGTCTTTACTGACTGCATCCATCTCACTTTGGGTCTTCTCTTTTTCCTGCTTGATAGATGTTTATGTAAAAGATTTTTTTAACATGGAATCACCCTCCATTCCAAATATATTATAATATTTGGATCTCTGAAGATCTTATATAGCTCAAAGCTATATCTTCTTCAATTGCTATTTTATTTTCCAGCTTCGGTCAGGGTCCAGGTCCCTGAGGCATAGATAAGTATTATTCTAATAAAGGTATAGGAAAATTTTTGTATTTCTTGATAATGAGGATTAAAAAAATTTTTAAACATATAAATTATAGAAAAATAAATTAAGTAATTTAAATAAGATTAAACTGAAATATAACTTTCATCATTTAAAATTTTGGACTGTATGTAATGTCGAATTTACACTATGCGCGGAAAAGGACAGATTTTTATATTTGTCACAGTTTCATAATATATATTCAGGCATTCCATGCTTGACCATAAATTACCGTTTCGGCGCCCAAGAATTTTTCTTTTTCTCTGCTTATCGTATTAAAATTACGCATATTTACACAAAAAAACATGGTAAAAAAAGGTGTCAACATACCTAAATGAGAAAAACTTTAAAGAAGAAAGAACAGAAAATGTTGGAATTAATCTATAGTAAGGGATTATTTTTTAACACCAAAAAACCCGATAAATTCTAAAAACACATGCGCAGTAAGAAAAATACAATACAGCGACATGTTGTTGTCCCGTAGGGACAATTTTTTGCTATCGACCGAGCTCAGCATTTTTCAATCTTTCTACGCATGCACTGCCTACTTGCCATCTTACGATTGGCCGAGTGTAAACGTGGCATAATGGCACGTTTTAAACTTCAAGTATTAAAATATTGCTTCCTACAACGAAATGATATTAAAAGAATTCGTTGTTTTCAGTCATGGCAATCGGATTAGTTTACTTTATAATTTTGATTTCTTTTTCTGGAATTTCAGCGAAAAAAGAGGTGTGCGATTTAAATAAATTCCGAACAGAAAAAATCGTACCTATTATAGTGTCAGTTGTTCCACAATATCCTTTGCAGGTGAGTTTCTTTTCTGGTATAGGTAAAGGCATACATCTCATAAGTTCACGATTTCTCTAAACATGTAAAGGTACTCGAACTATTCAAAACTCATCAATACCTGTTCTTAGTCTTTAAAATACTTCAATTCGGGGTAAAATCCTATTTTAGCCCACCTCTGGCGACTTTTTCAAAATCTCGCCAAATTGAAAGTATTTGAATTAAAAGGTTAAGGAAAAAGAAACTCTATCCCAGTGTACGGTACGCTATTTATTTTGGCGATTTTTTTGGCGTTGTCACGTTTTCCGATGTTGCGATGGCGAACGGTCGGTGTCCCGCTGCGGTGTTATGCTTAGGTACTTAGCGTGTGCTTCGCGGAGTCGTGTTTCGCCAATAGTCGCCAAAAACAAGATGGCGGACAAGGAGCGTACCGTTCACTGGGAATTAACCAGAATTCTTACCTTTCGCCAAAAAATTCTTATTATTCGCCAAAGGTGGGCTAAAATAAGATCGACCCGGGTTACCAAAAGGAGACAAGGAAATATTTCACCAAATTATACATTTGTACTCAAATGCATTACCATTTATTATGGAAAATTCTCGCAATTTTTGATTTCGCGAATCATATTCTAAATAGTGTGACGATTGAAGTTTTTCCAAATTGGCAAAAAATATTTGGCACCGTTTGCTTGCCGTTACAAAAGATAAGTACTTTTAAAATTATGTCTAATAGCTGAAAAGGAATTTTTCTCATATTTATATCAATTGGTAAAACACAGAGAGACATCAGACAAAACTGACAAATCAGACAAAACTATTTTCTTCACAGTATAAATTTGGAGTTATGGTTTCTTTGAAGATTTTAGCGCATACCTCTTAATATGAACGTTATTTAGTTTCTCATAAAGATAGTAGATTTTTAATGGCGAATGAAAAATGTCGAATATACTTATGTCCAGTGAAAACAAAAAAAATCTGGAATGTTATTACATTTTTTATATAAATATTTTGGTTCGTTTTAAGGATTTTTATGGATGCCAATAAAGAATATTTGGGTCGATCTTATTTTAGCCCACCTTTGGCGACTTTTTCAAAATCTCGCCAAATAATCAGCGATAATAATTCCAAAATGGCAACCCTGACAACATCTGAAGAGAAATGCGGCAACCCTACGGAGCGCTTATTTTGTACGTCTGATCGCTGTGAAGTCTAATACCCACCCACTAATCAAATACTTTCGATTTGGCGAGATTTTGAAAAAGTCGCCAGAGGTGGGATAAAATAGGATTTTACCAAAAGAAGGTAAAAAAATTAGTATAATTTTAGATTTGCCCGTCTTTTAAGAATGGGAATTTGGAACAACTTTGATATACACCCCCAACGCGCGCCAAATCTGGCACTCCCTACGGACTTTTTAGGGTTGCTTTTTAGGTAGGTTTAATTATTTGTGTTTCGCGAAAATCCATCTTGGCGAGAAAAAAAGGCGCCAAAAGCAGATATTTTGCTTGGTGAGAAAAAAAAAATCGCCAAATTTCCAATTTGGGGGTGTATATCAAAGTTGTTCCGGGAATTTTAATATGAGCCAAAATGTGTTCATAGGGGTATAAAATAAAATCAACAATTAAAGAATATGGGAAAATATATATACATTGGAGATGCAATAACTCATTATTTAATGTATGTGACATGGAGTGGTTACAAAAAGATCATGCACAGCATTTAAGAGGATTATTGTTAATGCATTCTTCATGCTGAATAACCTTTAATTCCGAAGTAGAATATTGATATGTAGTTGTAACTCTAAATTTCGTTGGTACGACCGAAGTTTAATCCCCCTCCCTTGGCGCAATGTTCAAAAATCACCAACCACAGTCTTGCGCCATATTTTTCCCAACCCAGTTCATAGTACTAAAAGATAATAAGGTTGCCAAACTAGAGAAAATGCCTCTTTTATCGCGTCATCGCCAACTTGTCGAAGATGAGGATTAAACTATGGTCTTCAATTACCCATCGTATCCTAAATAAAGTACAAATCACGGAATCAAGGGATCCAGTCCAGATATCGGTTCTAGTGTAAATTTTGGTGTTTTTTCGATTTTCAAATTCGTGGTGAAGCACCACTTCTGGTTTCCATTATTTTAGTCACTGTTGGGTTATCGACTAAAAATGATCGATCCTAGAGTCAAAAAAAAAAAAAGAAAAGAAAAAGAAAAAACGCCGAAAAATCTAAAGGCACTTAATTGTAAACTTTTTCCGGGATAGCATATTTCATTATCAAGGTCACTGAACCATCTTAGTGCAGTAGATACAAAAATCGCCATCTTGAAAAATTGTTAATCTACTTATAATAAAATATGGGTAGAAAGAATGTGATTAGTATCGTTTTTCTAGGTCTATGCAGAAATATAATAAATTCAATTTTTACGCATAAATGGATATGTGAGGCAAGATTATGCCAAGTTTGCAACCTGATTGGGCATAGAGCTACTTTCATACTTCATACTTGGAGATAGCAATGTAGTTCGTTGGACTTTGTTTTTGTTGTTGCTATTTTTTATTTTTACAAGCCTGCTTTGTTGTTGTTTTTTACCCGCTTTATTGTTACTTTGTTGTTTTTACAAGCCCACTAACAACTTTCTGTCAGCGATTTATGCCGAAATAAGCGCCTCGGTTTTGCTCAGCAGCGCAAACTAGAGCAAAGAATACGATTTTATTACTTTCATGTTTCACATTCGCTTGCACAACCTCTTTTTACTGAGGGGCACATGCATACAACTCACAGATAGAACACAGAAAAACAACCATGCCAGAGCATTTAGCATTTTTACTGAATCTAACATGAATCTTGGTGAGTAATGTGGCGATTAATCCCTGACATGCGTTAATAATACCCCAAAATCAAATTTGTGTTTTAGACACATTTTTTGGACAAATAGAATAAAAAATTTGACTTAAAACTGCACTTGCAGACATAATATTCCGTACCAAATTTGATATATTTAAATCTTTGCGTTTTTGAATTACCGTGTATATTTCCTTGCAATATTTCTGAAAGTAAATATTAGACGGAAATATTAAGAGTACAGACAGCCAATCCTTTGTAGGATTTGGCTCAAAATTTGATATGCGACTGCACTATAGATGGTAAATATATATTTATAGAATTATAATTATTTAGCACTCTTAGTTTTGTAATAATAGTGTTAATTTATATTCGAACAACCGCACAGAAGAATTTCCTGTGAAAAGATGCTTCTGAAAATTTGATAGAAATATGCAAATTTGTTGTAAATAACTCTACATCAAATTTCAACCATCTATCTCAAAGCATTTTTGAGTTGACTTGTCAAAGTGACATTTCCCAAAAATGTGTTTTTGGGCTCAGGGTAATCTAAAGCGTAGAAGTTCTTCAAAATCTCGAGTTCGAATTTTTTGACGATTATTGTACGTATACGAGAGAGTAAAAATGGGTCAAGTGACAGAGAATATGTTACAAACAGAATTCCTGCTATAATAATGTAAGATACATATGAAATGTTGTTTATTATAGCGGTGCTCCGTGCTTGTCCAGTCATTAACAGACTCATACGCCGACGTATATCATCTCTCTCCACCCATCACTGGTAGGGAACCACTGATGCAATCTTGTTGGCGTGCGCACGGAAAGAGATTTCGATTTCGGCAAAGGGGAAGTAGTAACCAGTAACAAATAGCATTATGTAACAACGTGAAAAATATTTTTTTTATATATTTCTGTCGGCATTGTTTCACTGCATTTACATATATCCAATTCATCATTAATATGGTAATTAGTCCTCTACAATATGCGGAAATGTGAGGAAACTTTTATACTATTTATTTTGAATCTCGGAGGGAACATCATAATTAAGAATGAGATGCTTCCGGCATGGAGACTGTATCTCGCTAACCTGGTGGGTACATTAAAAGTAGCGGATCTGACTCCTCTCATCTATGAGGGTACATACTTCCAACGAGGATGGTTGTACCGTGGCCGTTGATGACCCTTAGGACTCAACCACAGTTCCTGTCAGTGTTGCTGTAGGGGCGGTTCGTTCAGCCAGTATTTATTTCCGAGCGCCTTCGGGCAGGAGGGTGAGTCAGATGGTTATACTATTTTTTTATGAACCGCTGTTTATTTATGAATAAAATTTGAGTAATAAAATAAAATAAAATAAAATTAATAATTTCAATAAAATTTTCCTCACAATTAATATATTAATATTAAAAATATTATTTCATTTAAAGAACATTGCTCCTTTTCTTTCTTCTTTCAAATAAAAAAATGAGTAGTGTCGAGTACTCTGCCAGTTGGTTGAAAATATTAATAAGAATTAATACTTCACATTTATCTTGAAAAAAACAGTTTTGAATTGGACACCTCGAAAATATGCTTGTTACTGTAAATAATATTAAGTTACTATATTAAGTCATCAAACTAATTGAATACGGTATTTTCTTTTAAAAAATGATATTCAAATTCATCCTTTAACAAAATTTTATCTCTACGAATCGTAGGTTGAATTTAAAAATAAGTCAGTGAGATGTGGAGATACATTAACACTGCAGGAAACAAAACAGCACCCCTCTGTCATAAAGTTCAAAGGAGATTTAAAGAAATTTCATACTTTGATTATGATTGGTAAGTCTCATTTATATTTGTTTTCGAACTATAAATATATTTGAAAGCACAGCTATCAAATTGTTATCCATAAAAAGCTGTTATCTATTAAAAAATTGCTATCTATTAAAGCTCAGTGTGTGTGTGTGTGTGTGTGTGTGTGTGTGTGTGTGTGTGTGTGTGTGCGTGTGTGTGTGTGTGTGTGCGT
>JAPMOQ010065374.1:2629144-2671016 GCA_026543055.1 Argiope trifasciata | reverse complement strand
GTGTGTGTGTGTGTGTGTGTGTGTGTGTGTGTGTGTTGGCACTCTGCTGGCCAGACCGTTCTACCTAGAGCTAGCAAATTTTGCATGTGTATAATGGACACCGGGAATGTGCACATCGGGGCGATTTTTCGAATTTTAAATTAGGATTTAAATTAATTAAAAGTTAAGCGAAATGTTGGCGTTTTCCGCTATAATTTTCGAAAATATTATTACACAAATAAAATTTTTCCATCAATTTGCATCAAGTTAAAGATAAAAATTTAACTTTCTACTGGTTCAGTGTTTTAACATATAACTTAAGCTTTTATTTTTAACAAATTTAAAAAAAATATTTTAACCATATTTTTCAACAATATATTTCGGACAAAACAATAAAATTTAATCTGCGCACGTCAAAGAGAAAAATTAGCTGCTATAAGCATGTTGACAGAAGTTCAAATTAGAAAAAAATCAACTATTATTGCAAATTGAATTCAAAGAAACGTTACTTTCAGCACGTGACTGCATAAAATTAAATAAATATTAAAGGTGATATTTTCTAAGAAAATAAATGCAAATCAAAGGTTTCTATGCTCTTTTGTAAACTGTATATCATTAATTCAATAATCTTTATTTATGGTAAACATAATTGAATTTATACAGGATACGCATTAAAATTCGGGTCCAATGGCTAATTTCCAAATCATTAGTAATTGGCATACACATTTTTCAGTTTCTAATCCAAAATCAATAAAATAAAAGGTAAATAATCTCTTACCTTTCTGCCGCGGGTTCATCGATAAAACAATGGGTTGTAAATATGGTTTGAAGAAAAAGAGTGCAGTTTCGGTATAATCCTTTTTAATTTCTTCTAGGGCACAGACATAATATGATTATGGATAATATTTACAGGCATTATTTACAACGCGCTTGTACGATCATTAATTTGGCCATCCTCCGACGTTTTAGCAATACGTCGGTCTCATACAAAATCTCTTATGCATCTGAAAATCTGGCGGAAGGAATATCTACTGACGTCAGCAGAGTGCGTGGGTGCCAAAAGTTATAACATATGAATCTGCTGACTCAGTTTTCCAACACATATTGTTTAGTACTGTTAACTTCGTCTAAATGAAGTAACTAATTACATTTTAAGTAGCTTGTGCCAAACAATTCATTGATGAATAGAGAGTTTTAGATTTTTTCAAACTTTGCTCTGTAAGCAATATTTTACAAAATTTTTACTAATATTTTAAACAAAGGTTGTTACATCAATCAATCTTCTAAACCAATCATTAAAACTTATTGATAAAAATAAAATAATATTATTATGAAAACGTGTTCTACCATCTAACAGAAAATCTCAATTTCAGGCCAATCAATGCCCGAAATTGCTCCAAGGCTAATAATTAAATGAATATGTATTTTTATAAATGAAGGAATGTTTGTGTGTATGTTAGGGCATTACACTCCAGACCATTTGATCTAGAGATACCACATTTGGTATGTTCATATTGATTTGGAGGATAAAAAAGGATTATTTTCCATTACACGGGCCCAAAGTTGTCACCAATATGAGCCAAACTCCAGACAAATCGTCAAGCGAAGAGAATGGAAAAACAAATGTCGCCAATGTGAACGAAACGTGAGCAAAATCGCTAAATTAATAACTTAACGAACTTGACATAATTTTGCAATTTTGGTGACTTTTCGGCCATTTTTTACTTTCCACGACAAACGATTATTTGGCGATTTTTTCGTTGCGCCCGTATAATAGAAAAGTACCTAAAAAGTATACCCTTTTTTTTTTTTTGAAACTTTAATTAATTATGCTAACATTTGAAATTTTTCTGCCATAATTTCCGAAAATATTACAGCACATAACTGTTTTCAATCTCTTAAAAATGACTCTTTTTTTTTTCATTGAAAATAATGTATTAACCAATAAATTAAGTTTATATTTTTAATTAATTTTTAAAAAAATACTTTAATTGTATTTTATAACAATTTATGTCTCACAAAATGAAAGTAGAATTTAACATGCAAGAGCACGTTAAGAGTGTATCAGTGCTTTGCCGTCACTTTGACAAAAACTCAAACGGAATGATTAAGTTAACTCTAATTGCAAATTAAACCGAGGAAAGTGTGTAGTTCAGCACATGTTGAAATAGTAACGTTATGTTACGGGAGAAATATGATATAATATTTCCCACATAATTCCACAACAGCTAATTGCAAATCAGTGTGATATATAATGCAATGAATAAATAATCGAGTTGCGTGACTATTAAATTCTAGAGTTTAATTAAATATATTTAGCTGTTCAGTTATGAAGAGAGCGAGGTACATAAATATTTAATGGAAAACTTTAGAAGGCATTACTCACGACGAACCAGTCGTGAGTAATGCATTAGTCATTAGCCAAATATTTCTAGCAATTAATAATTGTCAAATGTCATTGGATGTTTTTTAATATTGTAAACAAGCCTTTGCAGTATTTTTCTGCAAGATGTAGACGTCTTTATCTTTTCATTAAAAGAGTTTGTGTTTTTAATCTGATGCCTGAATAATGCTCTAAAAATAAGTATTCATGGCCCGTCCAAAATTCTGTAATTTCATGAGGGGGTAACACTTTTTTTTTTAGATTATGAAAGAAAGTTTTGGAGAAACAAATTCCCCAGGTTATCTTAAATTAATTAAGTCTATTTTTTTTTTTTTTACTTAGACCCCGATATGCCAACTCCTCAAAACCCCTCACTCGCGAGTTATCGTCACTGGCTGGTTGAAAATATTCCTGGCGACTTGGTGAACTTTGGAAATTCAGTTACTTGGTATGAGCGGCCGGAACCACCGATGGATTCTGGTAGGTTTACATTTGATTTGTATGATTTTTACTTTACTTGATACGAAGTGTAGAGATAGCTTGCAATCTTCAAACAAAATCTAAATTTTTGTCGATTCCCACTTTTTAAATCTACATACTTTCTAAAAACAAATTTTTGGCATTAAGTGACTATGTACATGATAACTCCACAACGTTTTGAGCTAAATGGATGAAATTTGATATATGAAATCAACATTAAACCAGTAAATTTTCAGCCATTTTGAACAAAATTTATTTAGCAGCAGCCCATTCGCCTGCGTCAATATGTTAATACGATAATTGCAAAGTGGAGAGAATTAAATGAGAAAATTTCATATACAGATAGGTATGAGTGTGCGTGGCTGCGCTACCATTTACCCCAGAATTACCAAATTTAGTGTAATTTCTCAGAATCTAGGACATGGAATTGTATTCAAGCGATGTATCTGAAATTTAACATAATTAATATTCTTGGTTACTGAAACGGTTAGTTAATTAATATTGTTTGAAATTTTAGAAGTATTTCAATTAATAATGTTAAAACATTTTTAATGTTGTTTATTGTTACTCATACCTTACGTCAGGAGTGTGAAAGTTAAATGGGAATATCTTTGGAATCGGTAGAACATAGTTGCGATGAGTTGGTGGTTAACCTCCGATCTCATAAGAGTAAGCTAAAAGTATAGATTGAAAATTAGTGCTTAGAAAATAATAGGGAAATAATAAATTATATCATCTTCAACTTAATACATTTTATTCATATTTTTCGTTACCAATATATTTTTAGTCGCTTGTTTAGTTATCTAGACACACCATTTTAAAGCAACATTAGGGATATTTCGGGAGTTTGGGTGTTCAAATAATCCCTGCAATTAATGCACATTTCGTAATTTAAAACCACGATCAGTTGAAGAGGATGATACAGGAACTGGCCCCACTCTCTTCCCCAAACATTCACACCACACCAACGAGAGAAAGTTTAACGCAACAGAAATAACGTGCACCAGACCCACTTATCCACCTGTATCCTCTTTCTGTTGAGTAGATTCTAGATTCCCTGACCCTCTAATACTTAACACATAAATATATATTTTACATATTGAAATTTAAAAACTGTTAATTCCGGTTTTGTATTTGAATACGGACAAAGAAAATACCTCTGGGTATATTTTTCCCCTTCAGTTCGTATTTTATCAGTAAACTGAGTATTGCAGAAGCTCGAGATAATTTAAAGATCAATATTTCGCAATTAAAACAGAATTTGCGCAGAAGAAATAGAAAATATCATACAGAAAGAATAAAATTAGAGTCAAATCTTTCATGAGGAAGCTAATGTTTACAAATAGCATTGTTGTATCTAATAGTCGTTTTTGTTTTAGGGGAAACTGTATGAATTATATGAGTTAAAACTACGTTCTACTTAGTTTTTAGTTTAATCCTATTTACGTCCTCTTTTAAAGTAACACTAGAGCTATTTGGGTAGGTACCTGATAATTTTGAACTGTGGTCAGATGACGAAGAAGACACCTGAGCTGGCATCGCCCCCCTCTGCAAATTGCCACGCCAACAGGAGGGCGTTTGACCCTAGAGGATTTAATAAACACTTGACCCGCCTGTTCTTAGGTGAAATCGGGCTTCGAATCCTAAGTCCTCTTGGTCCGAAGCTGAAATCTTACCACCAGGCCACCACGGCCTTCAATTGTTTTGAAAGAACGAAGAGAAAAACAATTTGGGGAATTATGATTTTATGATTCGCATCAGTTTTTTCCATTTAACCAAAGAAACTCGTTTAATATCGAGCAGTTCTGATGTCACAGTAGCCAGCTCATCAGAGCCAGCTATACAAGTTTTCTATAGTACATCTTCATACAAATACATAATTCTTTTTCTTTCAGATCCTCATCGATACATATTTCTAGTCTATGAACAGCTAACTAAACTGAAGGATAATCTCGACGACAATATGAGAACCAATTTCAATCTGGGAAGATTTGTAAAAGATCGGGGCCTTATGGGACCGATTGCTGGAAATTTCTTTTATCTTAAGTATTAAAAAATAAGTAGTATTAACTGCTTTCCAAATTCAGAACATAAACGTAACTAACTAATATATATAAATGTGTTTATATGCATATAGTATCTTTTATTAACTTTGTGGAATATTATTTAAATTAGTTTTTTTTTTCTTTTTATCTTTTCTAATGCCTATTATTTGTACTGTTTTGAATATACTTTTAAATAAAATTCTGAATAACAGCTTGTAGTTTGTTTATTCAGTTATTTCATTAAATATAGCTTTAAAACATTTTTAATAAAACTTTTGAAAAATTATTAAACTACACGAGTTAATAAATGGAAACTCTACTATAAAATAGAAATTGAACATTTTTTCTATGATCGATTATATGTAACTCGATTCTAAAGGTGGAATTGCGCTTAGAAATTTATATGTATACATATAGGGTTCGCACTTATTTTACTACACACACCTTTAATTTTTAAAAGGTGGCATCTTACTCCATAAAGTTCTTGTCTAACTACAGTGAAACGGCTGTACGCCTCTCGATGAGACAACTTACAGCGCCATTGATCAACACATTTTGAAGTTCGTGATCTTGCTTCGAAAATGGTTAAGAGTACGAGGGAAGAAAAGTTAATAAAAAAGTTGCAGAATACTTCTGATTTAGTACGAAAAAATACCTTGCACGCATTAATACTCAAACCTAAATGCAAAAGATAAACTTTTTTTTGGGTCACGATTTCGAAAATTGTTTTGTTATATAAAGAGTTTGAGGTGGATAATAGAGAAAAAAAAGGAACTAAAATACTTCCTAGTCTTCCTTCAGGATAATATACTTGTATTGCTCAGAATGCTTTTCTTTAATTATCATACACATTTTTACTCTTTTTGGAGTTTTTGCTTCACATTTTACAACATGAAGGTGTTATGGAGGTTCAAGATTCAGGCTATGTTGGTAAATGGGTAGCATATATAGGCCTTTTTATATGTCTCCATAAGATGGCATCTATTCAGATGTGCGAGAGGGTCACTCTTACTTAACGAGAAAAAAAAATTTAAAGAATTATTTAAAATGTAATGATTGCAAATATTAAAAATTCCCAGTCTTCTAAATCTGTAAATTAAGTATAGTGTAATATCAATTGAAAATTCTTAATTTTCAGTTTTGTAAAAACAATCAGCTCATAAAATAATGACGGCATCTTTCACGATAATACATATTCTGTTAAGCAAAACAAAAACTTAATTCAGGGGGAAAGTACATCGTGAGATCTTGAAAGTTAAAGAAACACTAGAAATAAAATGTCCACCACATATTCAAGGTTTTCAGTCAGAAAAATGAAAAGATTTATCATTCGAGCTCTTAAAGGAAATGCTTGAATAATAAAAAGATTGAAAGAAAATAAAATCTACGATCTCAAATTTCAAGTTATGTGTGAACAATATTATTTTTAAGTCATTAATTGTTTTGATTAATTTAGTTATTAATCAGCTTAAACCGGTTATATAATAAAAATGTTATATATATATAGCAACAGAAGATGTTATTCTCAACATAATAGTCGAATTGACAATCAAAATAACAAATTTGGGGGACACATATTACAAAAGTTTGATTGCTTACTGGTTATTAAATTCAGGCTGACCTGAATTTAAAAATAATGATGATATTAAATTATCATTACTTTTTTTAGTTCATTTTACAGATAGTAAATTACAAATTTTTAATTGAAACATCTCCTCAGATAATGTTAGCTTTTAATTTAAAAGCAGAATACCGATGTCACTTCCGCTCACCCTGCCTTCTCATTTTCTAGTGCTCAAATAAAGGCCTATATTTAATAGACAGTTTAACAACTTCAGCAAATAAAATTGCTGTTATGAATTTTTTGAAAAAAAAGCTCAATCCGGTTTAGACTTTGATTTTAAATTTAATTTTTTATGAAAGATTGTTTGAGCTTAGAATCTCAATCATAACTTATGTTACTAAATTCCAAATTTAAAATAATATAATATTAAATATTAAATCAAATACGAAATAATAAGCTTAATAAGAATGGCAAGACTGATAAAAATAAAAGAAGAACTGAAAATTAGGAGAAAGAATTGCTCTGAGATGCGATTTTTTTAAAAAAAAAGACAAATAAAACGTGAAAACGACAGTTTTGATATACAGGGTGCACCAGAAAAACTTACTTATTTGAAAGAACTCCCGAGCGGTGAGTTGGGTAAGTAGAGGAATGATAGGTACTGCTGCTGTAGGGGACAGTCCCCAAATTTGTTTCTACCTCTAGTCAGTTGCCATTATCCTTTGGTTTAGATAACAGCCGGCCTTCGCCGTCGAGAACTTCTTTTCTAACGGTCTCTCACTTGCTGTTACGCAACGTGCCTTCCACGCCCGCTATGAAATTCCTTCTCACAGACCATTCCTGGCCGTAACTCGATTCTGTTGTGGGTTAATGCATTTCGGGAGTGTCACTAAACCCAAAAATGGACATCAACGGACCACCAGAACTCCGGAAAATGACGAAAGAATGAGGGTAGTCAATTCTACGTTCTCCCCGGCGTTCGGCTAACAAACACGCTGCTGCTCTGGGAACATCTGACATCACTCTTCAACGAAATCTCAATCAAGACCTTCAATTTCATCCCTACAAATTGGCTGTTGTGCAAGAATTAACTGAACGTGATTTTCTTGTCCATCAAAATGCATGTGAAATTGTGCTTGAAAACCTGTCTGAAGACACAGTAATTTTTTCTGTGACGAGGCATACTTTGAAATCCGTAGTTAAGTCGATTGACCGCGGACAACAGTTCACCTCAAGAGCAACATTTGCCACGCCATTGCCAACATACCGATTGATATGCTGCAAAAAGTGGACACGAACTTCAAAAATCAACTTAATCACAATGGGGGTTGTCATTTAATCGATGTCCTTTTTAAAACTGTATAAAAAAACTGGGATATTGTACTCTCAAATAAAAGAAGAATTAAAACAATAACTGAAGTACTTTTGTTTCTATTAATCTTTCAAATAAGTAAGTTTCTCTTCGCATTTTAAGCGCTCACGCAACTCAGCTTTAAAAATCAAGAGTGAATGCCAAAATTGAATATTTCGCAGTATTCTTTAAACGATACAATTAAGAAAACATATTAAACCTTCAAGATACTAAGCATTTGGCGAGATTCTCTACTATTGGCACACTTTCAATGTACTTAGTGAGAAATATCATCCTCGGCTTAATTATCCTCGTGCACGTGGTTGATCGCTGCGCGTGAATACTTGCTAATTGTATTTACACTCTTAATAATCTGCCGTCTTCAATCATGGCTTACAACTTAATTTTCTGGACGATTTTTGTTTTTTTCTCAAGTACTTCTTCAAGTGTACAAAAAAGTCAATGTGATTTGGAAAAATTTCGAACCAACAACATTGTGCCCATTTTAATAGCTGTTGTTCCACCAAATTCTGTACAGGTGATATTTATTTATCTTATCTTTTCATTAAAATTGTAAAAATATATTTCATTTCTAATTAGCTAATTTTTAATGAATTCAGATAAATAATGATAATAATTTATTAAACTAACTTTTAAAACACTTTTGACTAATAATAGCTAAAATAAACTAAATTTTAACGAATTAATTAAATAAAAGGGGTCGATCCTATTTTAGCCCACCTCTGACGCCAATTTAAAAACTCGCCAAATTATTAGCGATAATGATTTTAAAATGGCAACCCTGACAACATTTAAAGAGAAATGCGGCAACCCTACGGAAATTCATTGGTTGATTTAAACTCCGGGCTCTATCCCAGTAAACGGTACGCTCTATTTTGGCGATTTTTTGGCGCCATTTCTCGGGCGATATTTATTTTCTCCTTGGCAACTTCACCCTTTCTCTCCCGTTAAAATATGGTAACCTCGTGATGATGTAATTCTTGTTTCCTCCAATTATATTCAAAATTGTAGGAAGTAAGTTTGAATTTCAAAACTTTAATTTATGAATATTGGAGAAAAATGTGTTGTTCTTATTTTAAAATATGTTTTGTGCATCTTTAAATATAGTTGATGAGAATTAAGGTCAGATTATTTGAAAATTAAACATTTTCTAAAACGGTATCTGTTTCAATCTGTGGTGTGGTACAGTTCTGCATTCTCTTCAATCGTATTTATTTTAAAATTTCATTGTATTTTAATTTCTTAATTAATCTATTTGGCTTTAAGTTTTAATTTCTGGTTTTTAAAAGTATAATGGCTTCTTCGTCTTTGTCTGGATCGAAACAAGACCGAGTGAGTTTGAGAGTTTTTTTTGAATTGGAAAAGAAAGGTAAGTTGGATGTTGTTAATTATTGTATGAGTGTAGGATTGATTGCTAGTCATTATACTTGTCCTAATTGTAATGAAAATATGAAATTGGTTGAAAGGAAAGATTTGGATGACGGGTATGCTTGGGTTTGTCGTGTGTATGGAAATTTTTCAGCTTTTTGTCTTTCTAAAATTTTTGTAATTTATTGTTGTTTTGTGATATTTTCTTGTTTTTGGTGACTATTTTCGGTCACGACTCCATAGAGTTCACGCTCAGTTTCTAGGTCTAACACGAAGATACATCGACCGATCGCCATCGGAACATCGTCGGCGTCACGTTTTCTGATGTTGCGATGGCAAACGGTCGGTGTCCCGCTGCGTGTTAGGCTTATGTACTTGGCGTGTGCTTCGCGGAGTCGTGTTTCGCCAATAGTCGCCAAAAACAAGATGGCGGACAAGGAGCGTACCGTTTATTGGGAATTAACCAAACTTTGTTAGAAAACTATTTAATCTTATTGGTACTTTCGATTACTTTCAAATACTTTCGATTTGGCGTAATTTTGAAAAATTGGCGAAATTTTGAAAAAGTTGCCAGAGGTGGGCTAAAATAGGATTTTACCAATAAAAGAATGACAACCATATCATTTCGGATAAAATTTGATATGTTATTCCAAAATATATAAAATATGTTTTTCATCTGTATATTATTTATAATATTTTGATGTAAGGATGCATTAAATGGGTCGATCTTACTTTAGCCCACCTTTGGCGACTTTTTCAAAATCTCGCCAAATAATCAGCGATAATGATTCCAAAAGGGCAACCCTGACAACATCTGAAAAGAATACTTCAAATACTTTTAATTTGGCGAGATTTTGAAAAAGTCGTCAGTGGTGGGCTAAAATAGGATTTTACCCATTAAATTTATTAAAATGTATATTATTTTACCCATCACTAAAGTCAAGCTTCAAAAATTAGATATTACTTAAACAACAAATTTATCTTTTAATTAATTATATAGGGTGAAGTGCAGCATGGTGTACCCGCGAGTTTCTCGCCAATACGGCAACCCAACGGAACTTTCTTTCAGCAACCCTAAATCTGTTTTGTTTCCTACTTTTTACAATAGTTAAATTATTCATGAACTACAACTTTTTATGATAAATTTAATATTTAAAATATCGATTTCAGATTATTCAAATTTTGTTCTATATTATAATTTAAAGTTTTTTTTACAATCAATAAGAAATTTAATTCAATTTTTTAATGTAAATACGAATAGGAAATATTTGGGTAAAATCCTATTTTAGCCCACCTCTGGCGACTTTTTCAAAATCTCGCCAATTTTTCAAAATCTTGCCAAATTGAAAGTATTTGAATTAAAAGATTAAGAAAAAAGAATTCTTACCTTTCGCCAAAAAATTTTTACTATTCGCCAAAGGTGGGCTAAAATAAGATCGACCCTAAACCCAATATTTGTTTTCAATTGTTAGTATGCACTTTGAAAAATCGTTTGCAATCGTAATTTAAAAAATCGTCTGCGTTCTCACATAAAAAGATCGATGCAATGGAATTCGAAGTTCTCGCAATTCTTTTGCTGCTGTAACGTTCTTTCTATCAATAATTTGACATGTAGGCAATTGTGCAAGAATGGATGTCGGGTAAATCTCGGGTAAAATGGATGAAGGGTGAGTGGAATATATATATTTTAAGAGTTGATGAAGTTAGGAAAGGATATGTGTATGTATGTACTGTTCCTGTTATCCCACACTGTCCTTTTGTTCAATGTGCTAACTAAGCAACCAAATTCCCTTTCCTGTCGGTAGCGAAGCCCTAGGATGTTTTTTTTTAAGTTAAAAAAGTCTGCCCGGTGCCTTCTTCTGAAGCCGACAGGCATCATGTGCTCTAAAATTTGCTTGGTACACAACAGACCGGCGCCGCCGGTTTGAAAACTTCTTCTAAATTAAGATAAGAAGCGATAGTAATCCCAAAGGTTAAAAAAATTTAAATAAAAATCTAGGTAACAGATTAAATATATATCAAATTAAAATCAAAATTCTAATATTTATCAGTTAAGATCATAATTTTAATGCATAAAGTGGTAACCATAACTGATTTTTAGAAGTGTTTGTTTATTTTGTCCTCCATCTTTATTGGCGACTTGACATCCTTGGCGCAGCAAGGGGCTCACTATTCTACACTTTTACCATTATATATGCACTGTTTTTTTAGACTGACAATGACTCACAAAATTTGGTATCAAGTTTTACTGTATTAGAAGTCTTAATAAAAAAGGAATGTTTTTGTGAATTTTATTTATGTAACGGTAATGGGTTTTTACATCTAACCAAATTTGGCATTATATTTAACAATTTGCCGAAAACAATTGGAAGTCGTCTTAATGCTTAGCAAAATATTCCAAATTAGTTCTGACACGATTTTTTTTTTAATTTATCCTAATTTGGTGGGATTTTCAACAGTAGTACCACAGTGAAACCTGAAATTTTTGAAGCAGTATCTCTCGAATTGGTTTTTATTATTTATTTTTTTATCATGATACGATAAAATTCATGAGTTTTGAAACCTCAAAATGCGTAGGCAACAAATTAGAAATTTATCGCTTTTCAGTCATCAATTTTTCACTTTTAGTGATATTAGAAAGTAATGCAAATAATTGGCAATTTACCACCAATTAAAGTTACAATTTAATTTCCAACTTATTTATTCTCTGAATTATTATCCACTAGTGAAGTATTTTATAAAATTATAATAATCATAAATGGTGAAATTCGGTTTTAATGGTGAACAAAAATTTTGTCAAATTATTATAAAAATTTACTCAAATTCATTATTATTTATTCTGAAAATTTTGAATATGTGAATCCTTCACTATATAGTTTGACGATTAAAATCGCCAAATTGACGGTATTTTGTCTTAGCTCTTTTGGGTAATTAAAATAAAATGGGTTTGATTTCATTTCAAAAACTATACTGAAATAAAAAGTATATATGGAAAGTTATTTTTTTTTCTCAATTTGAAAGCGGTGTAAAAAGCTTTCGCTCGATAATATGCTCCTTAGTTATTGAGTAAAAAATATAAAATACAAAATTCCAATATAAAAAAGGAATAATCTAATCTAGAGGAAATATTTAATAACCATGCAATTTTCGGACATTCTTAACTTGAAATGTCTCAATGATAATGATATTTGATAATCGCAATGGAAAGAAAATTTCAATTTTCACTTTTGGTCGTAAATAACTGGGTCTCTTTTTTGAAAACTTTTTTATTCTATAGATTGAATATAAAGATCAGCCAGTCACTTGTGGTAATTCCATGACACGAAACATTACTCATGAGCGACCTACGAGTACTGACTATAAAGCGGACGTTAATAAGTTGTACACTTTGATTATGTTAGGTAAGTTTTTCTATTTCTTAGTTCTGATGAGAAAACACTAGAACATATTACGCGTTATTTATCCTTTTGCGTAATATATATTCCTCATCAAAATCATGAAAAATGCTTTTTATTTGCACTCTCAAAATCGATGCTGTAATTCTTTCTATTAGGGATTATTCATAAAGCAATAATCAATTTGAAAAATGAAGGGCTTTATTTTTTTTCAGTATTGTTTCAACCTTTAGAAGTAATAAATCTTTCTAACTCTATTATTTAAAGATATCATGAGTCTTCATTTCCGAGTTTGTACTTAGTTGCATAACTGCAGCCAATTTTGTAATAACAATAATTTTGTCAGTAATCGAATCGCTTATTGACCAATAACCGAAAATCAAGTTTAATTGGTCTTTGGTTACTAAATACAAATGTCGTATAATCTACTTTTACACCATTTTATAGTAAAGCATATTGCTTCTAGCGATAGCACTTTCTTTGCATGGTTTATTTAATTTTATTGTTTTAGATGTCCTTCATCGTTTGTTCTTTGAGGAAACGGCAAATCAATAAAATAAGTATGGATACTACTAAAAGATATGCACTGCTAAAATATTATTTTTGCTTTGGCAGGGTAACAGACACTTTTAAATGTTAAAATTAAATGCTCTTGACCGAATGAAAATAGTAGTGGTGATGTAAGAAAGAATTGCGAAAAAGAATTGTGAAAGAAATTCCTTGCCAACATTGTAAATAGTATTTTTAGCACCTTTTAGTTACTATTTTGTTACCTAAATAATTTTGTTTTTAGATAAATTCCTTATAGGAACACTACGTATTATTTGCTGCAACAGTTGTCATGACACGACTTTAGGAAAATGTCTGCAGATCTCCACCAATTACTGGAACCCACCTAAATCTTTCTTCGTTCAAAATGTTATACATATCTATGTCTATGTTATCTTGCAGCAATTTTGGATAATTAGAGTATTTTTTGTTGGATTTTAACCGACTTACAATAAACGTCAGAAATTTAAAAATCTAGATTAGACTAGCCATCTAACTAAATAAAAAGGTGGACATGGTGGCTGGTTCAAATTTAATTTCCTTAAAAGTTAAAATAGAAAATATGTAATATTAAACAAGTTCGTCCCGTTAATTCTTGAATTTAGAGTTTTTTTATCGTTTCAAATGATTTTGTGATTACATATGTAGTTCTGTAACAAATTTTTGTTTCAATTAATAGGGAGAAAAAGTTTTCAAAAATAAAAATTCGTTTTTCAGGTAGTATTAACTACATGCAGTGATTAATTGTCCCATAATTCAGCAATAATTATACGATATATTCAGTGAAAATACTGTATTCACGGAAATGCTTAATATTTCGAAACTATTGTACACCATTACGTTCTCTAACATCTGTAGTGGATAGCATGGGAAAAAAAATTGGGGAGACCACACCCTTTAGTTAAATGTGGTCATGTATCTGTATTTTTCCCGGTCCAAATATGGTCATAAATATTTTCCAAATAGGAAAAAAAGCCATTAGAAGAATTCCGTTCTTCATTATGCTTGATGATAATTTGCAGAGATTAATTTCATAATCGTGGGTCACTTAATTATCAATATTTCATTGCACATTTTCTATGACAATTACATTTCAGAATGTAATTCTGTGTTTATCGTACAATAGCGGGCCTGACCAGTCCCAAAAGTGTTCTCCAGAATTTCAGGTGAAACATGATTATCCGTAATTTTCTGCTGCTTACTTTAATTTCTTATTTTCCTCCCACCAGATCCCGATGTTCCAACTCCTCAAAATCCCGTCGCTGCCTTTTTCGTTCATTGGCTGTTGGAGAATATTCCAGAAAATGCGGTGAAGCACGCAGATACTGTTCTCGATTACTATCCACCGAATCCGCCCCTTCACTCGGGTAAGGTCTCTTCAAAAAGAATCAATGACTACTAAATAAAAAATCAAGCTTCAACCATTTCAAATATTGCTTTATTTTCGGTTACTAAAGAAAAAATTAATATTTAGTTTTTAATTTAACTTAGTTTAATTTTCAATTTGTTTAGTCATATTAATGTGTCTTTTTGCGACAGACTTTGTAATTTTGATGAGGACTACAACTGAGCTGAGCCTCCTTCCCCTTTCCAACTTCCATTCCCCACTAGTTGTTAGAGGAAATTTGTCCCCGATAGATTTAACATGCACATGACCCACTTACATTGTGGTTTTTCATTGCAGTTGCGCTTTAAATTATGTTTAACAGCCATCTTTAGTGGCCAGTTTATTCGCCCAGATTGACATTTTATGATAATTGATTCATGCGGACTGAATTTTTAAAAAATGCTCCCTTTGTTATTTGATACAAATAAAAAATTTAATTCAATTGAATTAATTACTTTAACCCTTCAACTGTTTCGTTTTCTTTACTATATATTAAGATTACACCTTCTATTTTGGGTGTATTTTCTTATTTTGATTCAAATGAAAATTCATTGACTGCTTGACTTATCTGAGTATTCGAAGTAATTTTAATATTGAATTATTATCGTTATGAATGATTTGTTTTTTCTTTTTGCTTACAACTATCAAAATTCGATAAATAAATACGGATATGGCATTCAGGCAAAAAAGTTAAAGGATTCAAATTTAAAAAATATAAATATTAAAAAATAAAAATGAAAGTGAAAATCATATTACGGTGTTAATGATTGGCAAAAGTAGGTTATTGAAAGTTTTGATGTGTGAATTTGAACTCCATCATAACAGAAATAGTATTACATACAGTGAATGAAATTGAATTAAAAAATATATAAATGTGTGCAAAAATATTAGAAAATGAAATTTGCAAACTTAGAAATACAACTTTCGGTTTTTAAGATAATAAAAAAAAACACTACTTGTTTGAAAGATAATTCTTTGAAAGATATGAACACAGAATTCGTGGACAAATTAAAATGATCACCCATCTTGTAATGGTTAAGTCTATTTTTGGCCTCGATTAAACTTCCTGTTTGAATCCTATTATTCTTGTTTTCTTTTATATTTTCGTTTCTCTTGCTTAAATAGAATGTTTCATAGAATGAGAATGATTATTTTTAATAGAATACAATTTAATAGAAATATGCGAATAATAGAATTTTAAGTTTGTTTTGTATTGGCCCCCTAATTCCTCAAAATAAACTTGTTTAATGTGACGCAATTCTTTCGTCATCCTTGCCAACCTATCAAACTCAGAAACGAAACATTCTATTTATTTATTGCAGAAAATCTTTTTATCATATGAGAACATGATGTTGTTTTGGTTTGAAGTTTTTGAATCCTGAAAAGGCGTTCGCAATGAATTGTTGAAGCCTTAAAGTACTTAGGCAGCAAACTGGCCGTTTATCCCTTTTGAGGCATTCATTTTCCGTTTTTAGTGTTATTAGAAAATAACGCAGAAGGTTGTCACATTTGACGATTTATCACTAACTAAAATTACAACTTGATATCCAAATTATTGCTTCTCTGCATTCTTACGATTTGTCTTAATTTAAATCATTAACCAATTTAAACTGGTTTGAAGCAATCACGAGATTATCAGATTAGGCGGCGATATTTAGAAAAACGATGGGCTTTTTTTCGTCTCAAAATCGGTCGCGTTCCAAAACATTGTTTGCCAGCTAGAAAAACTGAAAATGAAATTTTAAAAATTATCATTATATATATAAAGAGAGAAGGGGGAAAGAGAAGTCTCGTTATTGTTTCAAACCGATTTCAACTGGTTAATGGCTTAAATTAACTAAGACAAATAATGACTTAAAAATAGTAATGTTCTCTCTTGATAACTTAAAATTTTTATCGTAGATGTCATTTTTTTTTCAGATCCCCATAGATACATCTTTCTAGTCTATGAACAACCATCAAGACTGAAGGATAAATTCGATTACGGTAATCGAATCTATTTCAATCTGAGGAAATTTGTGGAAGAGCGAAAACTTACAGGGCCGATCGCTGGCAATTTCTTTTACCTGAAATAGTTGTGACATTTACGTGCGGCCGAACGTCATGCCATCACATAGATCGCTGTCAGGAAAATAGTAGAGACAAACAGTAATCTGTAATAAATAATTCTTTTCCAAATTCAGAATTTAAACATAATTTGATGGTTTATATAAATTAGATACAATGGCAAACGTTTTGTATAGGTATCTCTTTCAAATTTAACACCTCTGAGTGTATTTATATGTTAAGTGCTTTATCCTTTTTTTTGTGGTATTATCTATCATTTAACATCTGCATTGTTTTAGCATCTACTTCAAATAAAATTTCTAAAACAAGATTTAAAGCATGCTGATTTGAAGACTATGTCAACGTAAAACACTGTTCAAACAGCAAGAAGTAATCTACAGAATTTTATCTCATCAGATAAAATTTTTTAAAGAAATCTTAATATTAAAATTTAATCAATTATATTTCATCTGTTAACAGGGAATAAAACTTTAATAAAAATACTAAAATAAAGCATTATTTCGTTATTACTCATAAAACTACATAGAGATAATTTGTTTCATAAATTTTAAAACGAAACAAAAACTCATAAATGATGCTGCAATAATATTTCAAAACATCCATTATTGCCATTCTTACCTTACAAAATACACATGCTGTGCTTAGAATATCGTATTTCAAATAACTTTTAATCCAATAGATAAACTGCATGAAATGAGTAAATAAATAAATCATTTGCAATAATTTCCAGAAAATGAAATTTACATTGTGACAATAGAGGGAATCGATTAATACGTTTGGTATCGATATAAAAATTCCAAACAATGATGAAATAGTACAATATAGGCAAATAGTTGTTGTTGTTGTCGTGTCCGTGTTTTGCACGGAAAGGGGGTGCAGTAGCTTCTGAGGGTAAAGACTCCTGAGCACCCAGAGGGCAGAAAGGCAAATAGATAAAACATACTATTTCAAAATATATTTTCAAGCAATCAATAGTAGAATTCTTATTATCTGATGCATAAATTATTTAAATATTTCTCCTTATTTATAATGTTTTTAGAGTTTGGTGCAAATAAATGCTTTAAAACAATTATTCATAAAATAAAAATGCCTATCGTTATGCAATTATTAAACTTTAGCTATCAAGTAGTTCATCATTGATATTACTTTTGTTTAGTTCCAGTTAAATCGTTTAGATACATTTAATCGTTCTTGGTAGTGGCGTGCACATTCCGACTCCTGAAAGAGCTACTGATATTTTGATTAGAAATCCTCACAACTGTTCTGTATTTAGGTCCGAACTTATTGCAATCTATAAGGGACTTCAATATGTCCTCTGAAATTTTCTTCGGGGACATTCGGATTTTAACGAACAGTCATGCTTTTATACTGCACCTTTCTCACTAGATGAATGGTTTAAATGGTAATGATATAGAAGATAACTTAGCTAAGACAGCCTCAGCTGACATATTTCCTGGTGATGCAACACTAAGTCCCACCTGTTCACCCTTGGTACTTTGGTAGGAGTCCCGGTTGGTGTCACCATCTGGACATCTCTAGGAAACGGCTCTCTTTCGTCTTTTAAGTGGACACCTCTGATTCCTTCCTTTCCAACACGAACGGAGGATCTAGGTGCTAACCAGATCAGGCCTCCTCCAATTATATTCTTGAAAGTTTGAATTTTGATATTTTTGAGATTCTGAGGGATCCACTATTGTTTTTGGACGTTTTGGAGATCTTTGGTTTCATGGAGGTGGTATTGTCCAGCTATATCACCTGGGGTTAGAAATAGCAAAAACAGATATATTTCATGGTCATGATTCTACCAAATTATCAGACATTAAAGCCGTTTTAGTTTCATTTTGTACACAAGATCTGCTTCTAAAGCTATCTGCTACTAATAATTACCAGCATGCAACATCATAGCGGTATTAAAAAGGGAAATACATGATTCGTCGATCTTCTTAATTTCGTGGAACTTTAACTCCCCTTTTTATCTGTCTTGTAAACGACACAGATATTAAACAGACACCTTCTTCCCTAGCTTTCAACAATAGAAGAAAATCACGTGATTAAATATTTAAATAATTAAAATGGTTTGAATTTTAGGACTACAATGTGTTCTAATGTGAGAGATTCAGCACAAAACATATTTCAGAGATTGCCAAAATCCGAAAACTTTTGTGTAGCTAATAAATCGGTATCATTAAAAAGACAATGTTACAAATTTTGAAATGGTAAAAAAAATAATTTTGGACAAGGATATTTTTGGAAAATATTGCAGAGTTTCAATTAATTCAAATATTAAAAAAAGTACAAGATTTGATTGCTGCAGATCAAGCTATCTGTCATGTAGGACGCCAACACACACATTCATCTTTACCAATAGCAAAAACTATTATACCTATATTTAGACGTTAATATATACTTATAATAAAGCTCAAAGTGTGTGTGTGTGTTGGCGCTCTATAGGCCAGACCGTTGAACCTACAGCTACCAAATTTGGTACATGTATACCTTGGAGGTTCGGAATGTGCACCTCGGGCCCTTTTTTTAATTAGATATTTTTAATTAGAATTTGAATTAATTAAGAACTAAGCGAAATTTCGATGTTTTTCTGCTATAAATTCCGAAAATAATATCGCACAAAGAGGAGTTTTACATTAAGTTAAAGATAAAAAATTAGTTTTCTAGTGGTACCAGTATTTTAACATATAACTTAAGTTTCTATTTTTAACGAGTTTTTAAAGAAATTTTTTAACCATATTTTTCAACAGTATATTTCGGACAAAATAATAAAATTTTATAACAAACTAAAAATGACAAACGAGCAAAGGGGAAAAAATAGCTTTTAATAAACTGTTGCCATCATATTAAAAGAAGTGCAAATTAAATAATAAATTAACTATAACTGCAAATTAAATTTTTAAAAATGTTACTTTCAGCATGTGATTTAAGGAAATTAAATAAATGTTAAATATTATGTTTTCTAAAAAAAATTCAAGAAAAAGGTTTCTATGATCGTTTGCAATATCTATATCATTAATTCAATAAATAATATTTTTGTTTATTGTAAACATGTTTGAATTTATACAGGATACGCATTCGAATTCAGGCCAAATGGCTAATTTTTAAATCATTAGTAGTAGGCCTACATATTGTTTAGAACTTTTAATTTGGTCTAAATAATTACAATAAAAATAATAATAATTACATTTTATGTAACTTGAGTAAAAATATATATTTATTATATTTTTACTCAAGTTATGAGTAAAAATACAATAAATTGAATCACACAATCAATAATCACATGAATAACTGTTAGATATTTTCATACTTTGCTCTGAGACTCATATTTAACAAAATATTTTTACTAATATTTTTAGCAAAAGTTGTTACATCAATTAAGCTTCTAAATCAATCATTAAAATTGACTGACTTATAAAAAAAAGGAAAATTAAAAAGTGCTCTTTAAGATCTTTTCGTCCACCACCTTAAAAAAATATACCAATTTCAGGCCAATCAATGTCCGGAATTATTCCAAGGCTGATAATCAAATGAATAAGAATGTGTTAGTGCTCTACACCGCAGACCATATGATTGAGAGAAACAGCACTTGGTATGTACACATTAACTTTGGAGGATGAAAAAGTATACCCAGAAGGAATTTTTTTGAAACTTTAGTTAATTAAAATTACGCTAACATTTGGAATTTTTCTGTGATAACTCTTGGAAAAATTACAGAATAAAACGGTTGTTTTTTTTTTAAATCCTCTTAAAAGTGACTTTTTTTTTTTCATTGATAACAATGATTCAACCTATAAATTCAGTTTCTATTTTTAATGAATTTTTTAAATTTATATTATTGTTTTTTTTAATTTAAATATATAAAGAGAACAAGACACATACGAATTTAATTGAAAATTTTAGAACGCATTACTCCTGGCGAACCAGCTGGTCGCCAAAGGCGGCTGTTAATTAAATATAATGGGATAAATTGGAGTAAGAGTACTTGAAAGCAGTGAGGATAAAACAAATAGTATGCATCAAAAAAAATCGGTGAGAAATATGTATTCAGAAAACATTTCAGAAAAATATTCTTATGATATTACATAACAGCAAAAATTTGAAGGTAATATCAAGTTACTACCTAACTTTAAAATAATATTTCATTGAGGCCATAAATAATTTCACATTGTTTAGAAAAGAAACTGCTATTAATATCATTACATTATCTATTCTAGAAATGTAATGATATACATTATCTATTCTAATTAAAATACATTATCTATTCTAGAAAAATGTAAGAAATATTGTTAGAGAAGAAAAATTACATTTTGTATTTTAGAAAACAATGGGCGTTTAAAGCAATAATGACAATCTTTTAAGAATTTATTTATTCACTTTAGAATAACAAAGGTTAATTTCAATGAGAAAACATATTCTGAAACCTCAAGAATAAACTAAACACAAAAAATAAAACCTGCCCCTAACTTTCAATTTTCGTCAGATAAATGAAGGGATCTATCATTCGTGTTTCTAAAGAAAATTCTTAAAAACTAAACGTTACTTTTTTAAAATAAAATATCAAAGCAACATTTCCTCTTTATGAAAAGGAATCTTCATCGGAATTTGCAAACGAAGATATAACGTTATGTGAGGAAACTAATAAAGACATAATCATGTACTGTAGGTGCCCTTAAAAACTTATTCTCAGCAGCTATGAATATCCTTTATGAGCAATCCAAGGAAAAACATTCAGTTATAATATGTCATTATGTGCATCGTAAAGCTGAATATTATTATTAGCATTTAAAATCAGAGATGATGGAATACAAATCGAATACTGCTTTTTTTAATAATATATCGTTGGTTTTATAGAAATGAAAAGAATTTAATCCCTATTTGTTTGTATCATATTACAAGGGACATTCAAATGGAAAGGTAAAAAAAGGTCGTAACCACGCAACCATTAGCATATTTACCTGTGTCTATGTAGGAGAATTAACGAGACATCGAGGGATACGATTGAAGTCTTCAGCGTGCTTGGACCACACATGCGCAGGAGAGTGCAGAGACTGTTCCGAAGAACGCCGTCCAAGTCACTCTACTTGTTGAATTCCTCGCGCAAAAGAACCATTAACTCCGATGTGTACTGCGAGACATTCGAAGACTACGCAGGTCCATCAAGAACAAAAGACGGGGGCTACTTAAGGAGGGTGTGGTTTTGCTCCATGATAACGCGCATCCCCTCGTTTCCAGGGTCACACACACACCGAACTGGCCAAGTTCAAGTGGGAGCAACTCGACCATCCGCCTTACAGCCTGGACCCGTCGCCCTGAGATTTTCATAGTTTGGTCCTCTGAAAAAGCATCTATAAGGGAAGCGCTTCAATTTGGAAGGCAAACTCAAGGACACTGTATTTAGAACTGGGTCATGTCACGGCCACGGGAATTCTAGGAACAGGGAATCTTTCGGTTCCCTAATCAATAACAACGTTGTGTTCAAGCCTATGGTGAATACTTTGAATAAAGTTCTCATTTTTATACCCATAGTGTTGTTTCGTACCTTTTCATTTGAACTGTATGATAGCACTTAGATCATTCTTTTTGTTCATGCTTTTATTTCCAAAAGATGCACTAATATTAAAAACACTATTTTCAAAAACATGTTCACATATATCATCGAATCACCCATGCATTTTAAAGACAAATAGCATATTTTTATCTTAAAGTTGGCATAAATGCAGATGAATTTTTCAGATCAAGATCTTTGGTCATAAATTAACTAAATTACGAAATTCGTAGTTAAAATAGAAATTCAATACGAATAATCTATATTAACATTATAAATATGAAAGTTTGGTTGTTTGTTCCTCAATCACGCCAGAACGGCTGAACGGAACTGAATGATATTTAGCACAAAGATAGATTATAGTCAGGATTAGAACATAGGCTACTTTTTATTCCTGTTAAATGAGTGGTTAATTTTTTATTAATTAAAAACTAACTTTCGCACCAAAAATCTGAGGCCAAATTCCGCCAAAGGTGAGTAAGGCACCAATTTTTTCCCCCAACAGTAGTCAGGTTAGGGTTAGCATGATTTCGACCGATTATTTCAAACGATTCTATTTATTTTCTTTGTATTTGATGTATTTAAAATCAAATGTTAATTAATCGATCTTTCGGATTCATTCTGAAGTACTTTTAAATTAAAATAAAACAGAATAAAGGAAATAAAAAATTTCTAATCTGCATTGCGTTCCCCCAACTAGTGTAGGAAAGTCAAGTATTTGTGTCATGCCAACTGGTGTTGAAAGTTCACGCGTGATTGTTGACAGCTGTGTTTTCATTTAAATTAAAAGTTTTAAAATTCTGTGCTTTATACTTTTGTAGCAATCTCAATTTCGATTCATAAATAAAATGGATTTGACTTGATTTTAAAGAAATATGAACCTGATTTGCTATTTTGTTTTATTTCGGGTGCACGCTGTAAATAAATTGTTTTTAGGTTAGTTATGTACTTTAAAATTGGTTAAGTTGTATTCTTGTGCTATATATTTTTCGTATATGCTTAAAGTTTTATGTACATTGTTTTTAGGATTTTTAATCTTTTTGATTTGTTGTTATTTGATAGTTTTTCGAAATGCACCAAAAACGCAAATCTAATCTTTCGAAAATGTGTAATCAAGCTCAGGCTAGAATTAGAGAGTCGAATCCTCAAGCAGGATTTAGAAGAATAAAGGAAGTGGAAAGACAGGCTACATCTAGATCAGCTGAAAAGGCATAAAGGGTTTTGAAATAACGGAATTGATCAAATCGTCTTATACATACACATCAAAATTTTCATGCGTACGAAGTGGCTGGTAAAAGCTAATTAAATATAAAATTGGACAGGAATGATAACGCCAATTAAAATAAAAGAGAATTTGCAAATTATAATAATTGTTTTCCTGTCACAATGCCAGAAAGGAAATTTTTATTAAAGTAAGAATCAAGTAAAAGTTTAAATAGGCAGATTTGAAATAACTAAGAATTCATGCACCTCCATTTAAAAGTAAGGTCAGGTCATCAAAGTTGATTTTTTTTTCAAACATTTTTTGTTTTTGCTCCTTTTCTCCCACACTATTTTTTAAACCATTTTATGTTGCCATCAAAGATGGCGAATCTCTGTGTTATTGGTTTAATCTTAATATGGTTGTTTTGAGAGAAACCACATCCTGCTTTTAAGTTTCCACGTTCACGCAAACATCTGCGACGCGTGAATGTTTGTTTGTTATATTTACACTTTCAATAATCTATCGCCTTCAGTCATGGCCTGCAACTTAATTTTCTGGGCGATTTTTGTTTCCTTTGCAAGCATTGAAGCTCAAAAAAGTCAATGTGATTTGAACAAATTCCGAACTAGTAACATTGTACCCACTTTAATAGCTGCTGTTCCACCAAATCCTATACAGGTGATGTTTATTAATCTATTCTTACAGTTAAATTTGTAAAAATGTATTTCAACGGGGCAATAACCTAATACAATAGCGTGCGTTTTAAATAAACTTTTATATAAGATCCGATGATACTCAAAATGCATTTTCATATATATTTATATATAATATTTTCATATAAAAAACAGGTACAACTTTGATATACACCCCTAAGAATTACACGCCAAATCTGGCACTCCCTACGGACTTTTTAGGGTTGCGTTTTAGGTAGGATTAATTATTTATGTTTCTCGAGAATCCATCTTGGCAAGAAAAAAAAGGCGCCAAAAGCAGGTATTTTGCTTGACGGGAAAAAAAAGTCGCCAAATTTTCAATTTGGGGGTGTATATTAAAGTAGTTCCAAAAAACATTAATTACATTTTAAGCAAATGTGTGTGTACAGAAAATAGCTTATATTTAATTCTAAACTCAAACAGAAAAACAATCGGCATTATTTCAAAGACTAATATGCTTTTTAGCTAATTATATATGCATTTTTGGGTCTTGCTGCGCCAATTATGCCAATAAAGATGGCGGAGAAATACTATGAATCAGTTATGGTTACCACTTTATGCATTAAAATTATGATCTTAACTGATACGTATTAGAATTTTGATTTTAATTTCAGATTTATTTTATCTGTAACTGAGATTTTTATTTAAATTTTTTCAACCTTTGGGATCACTATCGCTACCTTATCCTAATTTTGTAAAAAAATTTCAAATCGGCTGACCCGGTCTGTTGTGTAAAGAGCAAAATTTAGAGCACGTGATACTTGTCAGCATCTGAAGAAGGCACCGGGTAAAATTTTTTATCTTAAAAACATCCTACGGCTTTGCTACCGACGGGAGCAGGAATTTAGTAGCTTCGCTAGAACATTGAACATAAAGACAGTGTGTATAATAGGAACAGTGCATGCAAACAAATATCCTTTCCTAACTTCATCAACTCTTAAAATATATATTCCACTCACCTTTCATCCATTCTGAAGTTTCAAAATACCTTTACACGATATAATTCTTGCACAATTGACTACATAACAAATTATTAATGGATCGAAGGTTACAGCAGCAAAAGAATTACGAGAATTGCGAAGAATTCCATTGCGGCTGTCTTTTAATGTGTGAACGCAGACGATTTCGTAAATTAAGATTTCAGACGATTTTTCAAAGCGCATGCTAACAATTGAAAATATTCCCTATTCGTATTTACATTTAAAAAATAGAATTGTGTTTCTTATTAATTGTAAAAAAAATTATAACATTCATTTATAAAATGGAACAAAATTAAAATCCTTAATCGATATTTTTTATTATTTTGAGTTTAATATCTTTTATAAAATAGTTGTAGTTCATGTACAACTCAACTATTGAAAAAAGTAATATACAAAACAGAATTAGGGTTGCTGGAATAAAGTTATTTTGGTTTGCCATGTTAGCGAGAAACTCAGGGGGCACATTATGCTTCACTTCATTCCACTTTTGTATATACTTTGCGCCAACTCTCCAAATTTGTAATTAGATTCTACAGTGTTAACGGCAACGATTGATTATTATCTTAAAAGTTTAAGAAAGGGTATCTTAAGATTAATACATGTTTTCTCACTAAGCAAATTAAAACTATGTCAATCACCTATCATCTGAAAATTCTGCAAGAATCCATCATCTTGAATTGATATCAGAAAGGGCAATAAATGTATTTTAAGGCAGCAATAAAATTATCACAATTATATTTGTAGTGAAATCGCCTCAAAAGAATCCAACTTTGGCAACCATGCATTAGTTATAAATCCAGTTGCTGGTAACTTTTTAATTTTTATGACGAGTAAAAAACAAATTTGTAACATAAGTGGGTTAATTTTTGTGCTTAAATCATTAAAGAAAAATGTTTCAATTTCAATTAATCTTTATTTAACTAAAATTTTATTGAATTTTATTTGAAAAATCCATTTATAGAAGTTATATAGCTATCCAAGAAGTGAATAAGTGCCATATTTATTAATCTATTGTTTGTGAGTACTGTAATATAAAAAAAAATAATCCAAATTTAAAATAACAATATATTCAAAACAAAATATTTTTAATGGAATTTGGGATTTCTTTATAAAACAAACTTCATTTTGTTAAATTATTCAACATTACTGAAGAACTGAAAAAGGAATATAGAAATAGAGTAATCAGTTTTTCTTTGTCTTTCTTTTCTTAATATATTTCTTACTAGACGCCTTTGGCGACCAGCTGGTTCGCCAAGAGTAATGGGGTCTAAGATTTTCAATTAAATACTTATGTGTCTTGTTCTCTTTATAATTTCTCTGCCAGATATATTTAAACTTCGAAAGTCACGTAACACTGACTTACTAAATTAATGATATAAATGTTGTAAACGATCATAGAAACCTTTGTATTGTATTTCTTTTTTTGAAAACATAACATTTAATATTTATTTAATTTCATCCAATCACGTGGTGAATGTTACATTTTTTTTTTCGATTTAATTTGCAGTCATAGTTAATTTATTTTTTAATTTGAACTTCTGTCAGTATGATTTCAACAGTTTAATAAAAGCTATTTTTTCCCCTTTGCTCGTTCATTATTTATTTTAGAAAATGTCACATATTATATTTCTTTTATTTTATCCAGTCACGTGCTAAAAGTTGCATTTCTTTCGATTTAATTTGTAATGATAGTTTTTTTTTTTAGTTTGAACTTCCGTCAATAGGATGGCAACATGCTGATAAAACCTAATTTTTCCCCCTTGACGTGCTCGTGCAAATTAAATTTTATTGTTTTGTCCGAAATATCTAATACTATAATACGAGGAATGGTTGTCAAGTCGAAAATCGCCCCAGAATAATAAACTCCGGTAAACTTGGGGGTTTGGGGTTTTTGGCCACGAGGAATCGATTGGCGCCAGTTTTGAAGCGCTACGGTCCAGTAGTTCGGAGTTACAGATAGGATATTTTCAAACTTTATTAGTTCGCGATAATGGCTACTTAAATTTTCAAGCGGTAACGTGCTGCCATCTATAGCCAATATTGCGAACTAATAAAGTTTTATGTTTATGCTGTTATAGGTTTATAATATGTTTCTTATCTATCTAATACTATAATACGAGGAATGGTTGTCAAGTCGAAAATCGCCCCAGAATTAATAAACTCCGGTAAACTTGGGGGTCTGGGGTTTTTGGCCACGAGGAATCGATTGGCGCCGGTTTTGAAGCGCTACGGTCGAGCAGTTCGGAGTTACAGATAGGATATTTTCAAACTTTATTAGTTCGCCATAATGGCTAATAGGTTTCAAGCGGTAACGTGCTGCCATCTATAGCCAATATGGCGAACTAATAAAGTTTCCAGAAGATGATCCGGAACTCAAGGAACTGATCTCGAAATGGATGATCCATAACCCGTGTGGTGATATGAACCCAAGCGCTCCGTGCATGGTCAGCAAACATGGAAGAGACCAGTGCAGACGGGGATTTCCAATGGAACATCAAGACATGACATCGCTGGTGGACGATGAAAAGCCGATGTTTAACCGGTTATCTTTTCACCAATGGTTTCACAAATTTTCTTATGGCATGTATTGTTTTGATAAATCACAATTAAAAATTTAAATAATCGAGTTAGCTTCGATACCTGTTTTCTCCGAGCGGAGCTCGGTCACCCGCTGGTCTAATACTATAATACGAGAAATGGTTGTCAAGTCGAAAATCGCCCCAGAATTAATAAACTCCGGTAAACTTAGGGGTCTGGGGTTTTTGGCCACGAGGAATCGATTGGCGCCGGTTTTGAAGTGCTACGGTCCAGCAGTTCGGAGTTACAGATAGGATATTTTCAAACTTTATTAGTTCGCCATATTGGCTATAGATGGCAGCACGTTACCGCTTGAAAATTTAAGTAGCCATTATGGCGAACTAATAAAGTTTTATGTTTATGCTGTTATAGGTTTATAATATGTTTCTTATGTATGTATATATGTTTGGTTTTTCTAAATAAATTTGTCAAAAATATTGAACTTCAACACACTTCAGTCTTTACCTTTACTTTACCTTTGTATAGAATAGTTCCCTTTCCAAACTCTAACTTTGTTTAGAATAGTTTACAATGGTGCACTTTAACCGGTTATCTTTTCACCAATGGTTTCACAAATTTTCTTATGGCATGTATTGTTTTGATAAATCACAATTGAAAATTTAAACTTTCGAGTTAGCTTCGATACCTGTTTTCTCCGAGCGGAGCTCGGTCCCCCGCTGGTATTGTTGTAAAACATGGTTAAAATATTTCTTTAAAAATTCGTTGAAAATAGAAGCTTAAGTTATACATTAAAAAAAAGATGCCATTAGAAAGCTAATTTTTTAATCTTTAAATTGATGTAAAAATCATGCTTGTGCGATAATATTTTCGGAAGTTATAGCAGAAAATCGTCGAAATTTCGCTTAAATTTTAATTAATTCAAATTATAATTAAAAATTCGAAAAAAGGGCTCCGAGGTGCACATTCCCAAGCTCCAAGGTATACATGTACCAAATTTGGTAGCTGTAGGTCCAACGGTCTGGCCTGTGAAGCGCCAACACACACACACACACATTGAGCTTTATTATAAGTATAGAAGAATGATTGAATATGCCTATTTTTTTAATGTTTTCGAAAACATTTTAGCAATATTTTGGCAATCAAACAAATAAATGAATAAATATAAGAATAAAAAATTTTATTTTTATTTTCTCAGAAAAGTAAGGAATTGAAAAAGATATCGTTTTTCTTTTACAAAAATTGCATTTTATTTTCTCTCTTTTTTCAAATTTCAATTCAATGATTATAAAACTTCCTATTAAATTATGAAAACAGCTTGGAATACTGTATTAATTTTGCAATGGCAAATTTCAAACAGTTAAAGTCAACTTAGGTTTATTTCTCTTAGTTTCTGGTCATATGTTAAAAATTCTTATTGAAATCTAGAATCAGGCAAAAAAACTATGCCAAATCATTCACCCTCTAACTTGATTCTTATATACTAAATGATATAAGCTAATCGAATGGAAGGTTTCCATTTTTAGTCATTATTTCTTGGCATTAGTGACTTATTATCTCTAGACAAAAGTTAGTATTTGATGGTCAAGCTTGAAAATCGATGTAAATCCGTAATATATTAGAAATAAAATTTCACATTTGTCCCGAAATAACTTGATCTCTTGTTTAAAAACTATCTTTATTTTACAGATTGAATATAAAGATCAGCCAGTCACTTGCAGTAATTCCTTGACACTGAACCTGACTAGAGATCGTCCTACGGTCGTTGACTATAAAGCAGACGTAAACAAGTTATACACCTTAATTATGTTTGGTAAGTTTTTCTTATTGAGGGCTCAAGTGAGTAAATACTAAAGTACAATACTGGCGAAAAGTATTGCAAGTTTGAGAAATGTTTTATTTTTTCAAGAATAATCTCCCCAAAAGTAATATTTTTTCCTTTAAAGTGATATTTTTCAGGCAAATATGTTAACCTAGTCCAAAGCCAAGTTATAATCAAATTATTGAGCAAAAAATTATTTAATTTCAAAAAGAATAAAATACAAACAAAATGCACAGGTTTTCATTTTCGGAATCCGTTTTGATTTTTCGGAATAAAACGAAGTTAAGAAAAAATGTAATGTTTTTTTGATCAGAAAAGATAATAAAAAGTTCAAGTTAATATATGGTTGGACGACCACTGGCTTCGATCACATCAGTGATTATGTTAGGTACGGAATCCAAAAGGCTTTTCAACATTTCTTTAGGTATTTCATGGTGCCAAACTTTAATTATTGTTTCTGAAGTTCTTGTTCTGTTCTGGGATGATTCTCAGTTATTTCTTTCCCATTATACTCTGTAACTTCGCATTGAGATTTAAATCTGGTGAGTTTTCTGGACATGCGAGAACATTAAATCCTTGTTTTGCAAATGCAGCCTTAACATAAAAAAAATCAATGTTTCGATACAGAGGCCAGAACTTAACTAAAATGATATTTAAAATTAATTTTAAAATCTGTGTTATCTTTTTCGATGTATGGTAGGGTCCTAGACATGCTGAAATATTTTTTTCTTCCTCGGGAACATCCCATGTGCACTATGAAGGAGTTAATTCTTTAGCGCATACTTGTCGCTACTCCTGGTTCCCTATACAAAATAAAGTCCATTTAACTGATATGATATGCACCCCCAAAGCCTTACGCTTTCTGGATGTTTTGATGTACAAGTTGGCATTTCGGTCCCATGCTCTCCTTTGCTATGCGCCAAACGTGGCCAGGCTTGTCAAGTGAATTTGGTCTGTGAATATATTTTGTTTCCATTCCAGAATACTCCAGTTTTTGTGCACATTGGCCCACTTCAATAGTTTTCCCTGCATTGCTTTCGTCAAAATTGCTATTTTTCTTGATATTTGTACCTTGTAGCCAGCTTCAAAAAGACTCTTGTGAACTGTTCTTAATCTACCACTGAAAGACGTGGACTCATTCCATTCTTTTTCAAGTGCAGCAGAACTTGCAGTTTACGCCGTTCAGTTCAGTTCAATTCAGTTATATTAACGTCCCGTTTAAAGCAACACGAGGGCTATTTTGGGACGGACCTCGTAATTTTGAACCACGGTCAAATGACGAGGACGACAACTGAAGTGGCACCCCCCTCTCCACACCACACCAGTGGGAGGGCTTTGACCTGACAGATTTAACGTGCAAGAGACCTCCTCACACGACGGATCTTCGGTGGAATTGAGTCTCGAACCTGAAACCCTCCGGTTCCGAAGCCGAGACCTTACCACCAGGCCACCGCGGCCCTGCAGTTTACCCCATAATCCTGTGAGTGTACTAAAGAATTGCACAGCGAACACATTTCGACGAACGAAATGAGATCCTTCGGAATCGAGGGGATTTATTTCATTTGTCGATTTATAATAAACAACCGGAAGACACAATTGTTGCAGATAATTGATGAAGCAATATCTTGAAACTTCTTAATCTTATTTATACTAGAAAATATCACTTTAAATGAAAAAATATTATTTTGGGGGAACTTATTCTTGAAAAAAGGTGAAATATCTCGCACTTACAATACTTTTGACCAGTAGTGTATGTTTAGACATAAGTTGTACCTAAAATGTCGTTTCCGGATTCTAGCTTCACTATCGAAACCAGGAGGCATGCATATCTTCTTGCCTCTCAAAATGGAGCTGCAATCCTACTTATTATGCAATTATTAATTTCTGAAATTTTTCAATCTAAAACTCTGTCTAAAGCTTATTTGTTCATATTCCAGTATGAGGAACTTCTAGTAATATCGTGTTGCAAATGTATTATGTTTTCACTAAACTGAAAAATCTAGTCGATCAAGAAATATCAGAATATTTTAAGGCTTAGCTAAATTTTTTCTGTTTAAATGTACAAAGCTGATAAGTATTCTTCTAAGATAAAAGACGTTTGTGAATGGAAAACAGGGGGACATTGGGTTTAAAAGATTTTTGACCTCTGAGTAGATAGGGATCTAATCAGCTGTAGTCATCTATTTGCTATGAATAACCACTGGTATATAGTTAAAAGAAACATGCATCGTAGTAAATATTTCTCTAGCTATTTATTTTCCCAGGAAAAAGATTCCTGAGAAAAAACCATTGTCATCCAAAGTACTACTTGAATTTCTTTTTTACATCTGTGTAAGTCTGGTAGATACATCCTATTTTAACAAGGAAAATGTTTATCGTTTAAATGAAGCAAAATTGATTACATGTTTGAAGTACAACAATCGTTTTCGTTAGTAGACTTTCTGCGATACTGGAGGAGTAATATGCAGTCATTTTGAAGAACATTTTCCCCAAGAATTGAAACCATAGTTACAATTTTCAGTGCATACGGATGGACAATGTGCAAAACCCAACTGTTATCAATGAAATCAACGTTACTAATAGCCTTCTCCCGTATTTTTCTGACAGTGACCCAACAGCTGAGGCATCAATTATGGGTCCTTTTCAATCCGGAACCCTTGGCACGCGCTTAATGCACCTAGCCTCTAAGCCACACCTGTCTATCTGCAAACATAATATCTCAATCAGCGGGAATGGTCTCCCAAAATGTTTCTCGTTCTCGAATAAAAGCGTTAAGCGTAAAAAAATGCATTGCATAGCACTGGCATACACTAGTTGCAACGTATTAGTTTTTACCATAAATATAGAATATTTACTGAGTCTATGGTGTGATTTTTGGCTACTTTTTGGCAATTAATTCTTGGCATGCTATCAATGGTATCCGAAAATTGAATTTATGCTTTAAAGGCTTTTTTCTCTCCCGATTGAAACAAACATTTGAATCAAAACTACACTTATAGTCACACAATTCTGCACCATATTGATAAATTTAAATAATCTCGTTTGCATATTTTTAAAAGTACAGACCACCAGACAATCAATTCCTTGTTAGATTTGACTCAAAATTCGGCGAGTATCAGACTATTGATGCTAATTCTGTGAAACGAATGTTATCCATCTAGATGATTTTGCAGTTATCGTGTTAACTGATATTCGAAGAGCCAGACAGAGACTTTTTCTGAACTAAACTTGCTCAAATTTTGTTAATACAAATTCAGTGTAAAGACCGTATACCAAATTTCATCTGTTTAACTCAGTTTTGAGTTATCTTTGCCATAGAAGCAAATGGAAATTTTCCAAAGATGTGTCGTGGAATTTTCCAATAACAGGGAAGTCTCAAACATGGAGATTCATCAAAATCTCGCGTTCAAATTTTTTGACGATTACTATACTTTCTCTATGCTATGTATACGGAAAAATTAAAGCTCTTTGAAATAGATACGCGTCTTTACTCCAAAATTTTAGATTTCCGATGAATTTGAAACAAATTCTGGCCATGAGGTGTTCGTCTTTCGGTCTTTCTGTTCGTACTAATGAATGCGATATTCGAAAAGATAAGAATATTTATAAAAGAATGAAATTTTGCACATTGCGTTATCATGCGAAAATTAGATCTTTTTCGAATTTTGATCCTTACTTAAGTTAAGGTATCCGACTACGTTAAAATCACTGGTAGTCGACCACTTTGGCGAATTTTTTTATTGTTATTTCTTGTAGTTCAGACTTTCCTCTTTCCAGAACAATTTATCTTTTCGAAGAAAAGGAAGGCCTGAACTATATGAGAACTTTAAACAAATATCTTTCAGGTAAAATTTGTCTTTAACTTCTATTTTTTCAAAGCTTTAATTTTCATAAAAACTCTCCACCGTTAACACTATATCTCAAGAACTAATAAAAGCATTTACGTAAAATTTTCGGGGAGTGTTTTAAATAATATGGGCAATGAAATGAACCAAAAGTCTTACGCTTGGTGAAATACTTTTTGATTTACAGGTATTTTTAGAAAAATTAAGTTGTAAATTTATTGAAAAAAGGCATATAAACGTATAATTTTACTCACAACTTTTTTGTATCTCAACATATTTCTTAGATGTTGGTTTATTTCATTCATCATTATATTCTATAACTGGCGTGCAAACAAAATTAGGATTGATACATTACAATTTTGTGCAGAGTGTTCATCGTATTGGTTCAATTTCAATAAAATTTACTGAAAGTTTTTCTACTTAT
This sequence comes from Argiope trifasciata, assembly GCA_026543055.1. Classification (NCBI taxonomy): domain Eukaryota; kingdom Metazoa; phylum Arthropoda; class Arachnida; order Araneae; family Araneidae; genus Argiope; species Argiope trifasciata. Next base: position 2,637,350 of record JAPMOQ010065374.1, on the reverse strand, counting down.
CAAAATATATTGTTACGGATTTCCTATATTAATCCGTCGGATTCTTTTTTACCTCGTAGTATATAGTGGTTGTGTATGGTGTTAGAGATGATGATGACTCACACAGAATGATCAGTCCTTTAGTTGACGAACACAACACAGACGTTTATTTACAGGACGAGGACAGGACAGCACACTGGCGACAAATATTCACAACACAAATATGTACAGGTGATAGCTATTTACAGTCGAGACGTACACACAGGACAGCACACTGAAGATAGTAGTCCACAGGCAAAAATTCTGTAGTGACATTGTCCACAGAGCGGCCAGACAGGATTCAGCCGGAGAGGGAATCTTTAAGGGATTCGCTTTACACCTCCTGGGTCTCTCCAGAACAGGCTGAACTATTCCTTTGTCTCTTCTTGTCTTTGCTGTCGACTCACTACTTCGCACAACGGGACTACTCCTCAGTTCGGGACAGCTCCGTTCCCGACGACGACACAACGGGCTACGACACACGACGCAGGCTTCGTCAGTATATGCCACACAGGGATTAGCAGTCCTCCGTTCAGGACTCCACAGTTCAAGACCTCTCTCTCTCTTAGGTCTTCTCAAATTCCACAGCTGTACTTGTCTTCGTTGAACACTAGATCGTTCAGCTTCGGCTTCTCTCCACTGCCGCACTTCGACTTAACTCCACTTGATTCTTCTTCAGATCCTCCTTTCCCTTTTCTCCGCTGCTTCGCTTCGACTTTATCCGACTCGATTCACCGATGCAGCCCTCTTCCTTATATATACCGGTGGTTGGAGGGGCTAACATTTTCTGGACCAATCAGGAGCGTTCTGGATGGATCTCGGCTAATAGTGGACGGATCGGGAAAATTCTCGATGTTTCGGGTACTTTCCCTTTTGTCGCCAAATTCGTTGCCAAATCGCCAAATGGTCGCCAAGTTTGTCGCCAAGCCTTGGGGCCTCTGACGTCACACCCACTCACTATTCAATACACATTACTGTAAAACTCTCTTCCTTACGATGACAGTATTATAGCGGGAAAGCAAAACCACATGTTCGTAACAATATTATATTTTCAAACAATGTTTTGTATTTATAGTGTTTATCGTTAACAATATATGTTAAATTCAGAAATAGTTTTTAAAAATATCAAATTTTCCAAAACTTTTCTTTCAAATGTAGTTGGATACCTTAACTGTTTGTTGTTCCATATATTCGACTATATGTAAACGCGGTAACCCAACACCTCTACGACTTATATGAAGGAAATTAAAAGCTCAATTTAAAATTGCAGATCGTCCCAAATTTTGGTTTCTTTAAATTAAAAAGAGATAGTTTAAAATGCATATTCAATTTTATTTTCTGTACGACAAAGACTTAAATATTCAAATGTACGACTTTGTTATTATATACTGAGGGCCGGAATGTGTTTATATAATGCATCGAATCAATTGTTAATTATCCATTTGTGTTGATCCAGCCCTTGATTCTAAGAATAGTAAAAATTTGAATGCACACAAAATTCACAATCGTTTCTAAAGTCGGAATTTCAATTTGCAGGCGTGTTAGAAAATATATAAACCGTGTCAGGTTGTCCATTTATTCTTAAAATTATTTTAACATAGAAAAGTAATTTTCGAACCTTCTGTATTTTGAAAGTTTAGTACAAATTATCTCCTATTTTTTTCCTTGACCAAAAGTATCCAAATATATTTATCAACGAGGAAACACGAGCAATAAGAAAAATTAATTCTCTTTATTATTTCTGATGATATTGCAAAATCAAGTAGTTTAGCTACTTGGTTATTGATATCATTCGATTATTAATTGCTAATATTTTCAAATGTATTTATCAAAGCATATAATTAACAGCATATTAATTTTCTGCTAAAATGAAACTGAGTAATTGGCTTTTGCATATTTCGATTTTTTCTTTCTTTCCTGCTAGATCCTGATTTTCCAGATCCGAAAAATCCAATCAGTGCCAATTTTCTGCACTGGCTGGTGGAGAATATTCCCGAAAATTTAGTCATCAATGGGGATACTGTTCTCACATACTCACCACCGCAACTCACTGACTCTGGTAAGATCCATTCGCATAAAAAATCATTGTAAACATTTGTCAACAAGAAATTAATGCATCAGTTCCTTCCTTAAGTTATCTTATTTTTTGTTACTAGAGGAAATATTAATAGTCAACTAAGCAAAATATTAATGACTGAAAAAAAAACTCCATTCATACAGTAGACAATTCACATGAATCATCTGTAGATGATATTACTTAAGAATGTCGAAAATTAACGCAAGATTTGAATTTGTTACCATTCATGCATTAAAGTGTAGGCATCCTTATTTGAAAAACCATTTGATATCTGATAGCGTAGGATTAACAAAAATAGACTGTTATATGATAGAATAAAATACTTTCATTGTTGAACAATATTTCAAAAATAATGAAAGTCTGGCGCCCACTTTTGAGAGTGGTCTCTAGATTGTATTAATTAACACCACTGGAAGTTCTTTTTATGGAATTATTCAAAATCAAAGGTCTATACCATAGGTTCCCAAAGTGGGCGATAACGCCCCCTTGTGGGCGTTTGAAGATTTCAGGGGGGCGGTAAAATACCCAGAGAAAATTAGGGGGCGTTGATATGGCACGGAGGGGCGTTAAGGGATGAACCAGTTATAGTGTGCAATAACTTCAAGGTACGATTCCAGGACTTTTTAAGCATGGACAGACCAGACTGGGATTTGGATCATTTTTCCAATGTCAACACAGCAGGATCACCTCAGTTAGAAGAAGAACTGACGGCAAATGAGGATCTAAAAATTAAATTTAAGAATTTTGGCAACAGAATTCTATTTCGCAACTGTATTCAGGATTATGGTCGATTGTTCAACGACTTCTGATAGCATTTCCCTCTTCATATTTAGCATAACGTGGATATAGTGCTGAGGCAACATTGGTAACGAAAAAGAGAAATCGGCTCCATATTACTGAACGCGGCCACTTACGATTGTTTTTAAGTGAAATCGAGCCTGATATTAACAAGTTCCTTAAAATGCATCAAATTTAGCCTTCTCATTAGCTAAGTTACAAATTTGATGTCTTTAAATTTTAATAAAGATACTTTATAATATAATTAAGTATGCGTTTTGATGGGTCTCTGAAACTGTAAATTTATTTATTTAGAAAGCAATAGTTTATTATGAATTAATTCGTAACACCAAAATCCCTGCCTGTCCTTGTGACAGGAAATCTAAAATTTTTATTCCTCTTTTTTTAAATAAAGAAGAAATTCAGTAGCGTTTCAATTTCAACAATATTCTATCTATTATATTTTTTTAAATTCTTGTTTTCACCATGCATTGTGTAAGCTCTTATTTCTCTGGAGTGGGAGGGGGGCGATATTGAAATATTCATTAGAAAAGAGAGCGCCAATTCAAAAAAGGTTGGGAATCTCTGGTCTATACGAACATTCCCACTAGCACACGTTCATTGAAGAAGGAAATTAAACGCTGTATCAACGGAATTCAGTAACATTTATGTAAAATGGTCAACGAAAATTTTGACAAAAGAAAAGGTATATGAGGAAATTTACCCAATGTGTTGTTCCATATATCCCTAACCTGTTTAAATAAATAAATAACAGTTAATATCAATAAGAATATAACAATTTAAAGATTTTAAAAAACTGCATTTTTTTATTTAATTTAAGTGTGTTCTATCATTCTATCATTCATATCTGTTCATTGTTATATCTATTCTCCATTTTTACGAACCTTAAATCATCAGCTATCAAATGTTTTTAATAGGCTTACTAACACTTTACTGCCCGAATGGTGGGGAATTCAAATCGTACTTTAAATTTTTATAATCTAAAGATAAATATGTTGAATGAAAGAATTATTGTATCCTAAATAAGTTAATAAATTTACATTTTAACTTCAAACTAAGGCATTTTGTATGAAATATTTGTTTTTGAATTAAAGGCAATACAATTCATAAAAAAATTAATTTTACTTTGTAGATCCTCGTAGGCATATTTTCCTGGTTTATGAGCAACCTAATAGAGAAATGCTGAACGACGACGATAAGAGCTCTGATGTAAAGCGACAGTTATTCGATCTGAACAAATTTGTGAAAGATCGAAATCTGAAAGGCCCTATCGCCGGCAATTTCTTCTTAAGTTTGGAATGAATAACATTTGGCACAATATAGTAGTCTATACCAAAATTTAGTATGTCAAAATACCATTGATATATACACGGTTTATAAAATTATTTATTTTGATGCAGCAGTGAGTATACAATTGAATGTTAAATGGCTTCATGTTAATGACACAAAATCTCACTTATAACCCATTAATTCATCTTCCGACTTGTGTTATATTTATTGACTTTGGGACTATGATGTTAAAATTTTTCAATGACATAGCAAATAAATATCGTTTAAGTATAATTTTGTTACACTGAACTTTTATTATTTTTTAAGCTTTATAAAGGCACATTTAAGCTAGTATCACGAAAAAAGTAATATTTTTAACTTTTAAAATGTTGTAGAAGTCCAGTTTTGTGTAATAATTACAGCAGTTATAGCAGAAAAATAAAAAAAAATGTTTCGCTGCAGTTTTAATTGAATATTTTTTAATTAATTTCTTTGAAATGTGTATCCCAAATCTTCAAAATATGTATATATCAGTATATATTTTAATAGCTGTAAGTAAAAAGATCTATTTTCATTCCTCATGTTAAAAATGAGCAAGTGCTTAGTCTGTAAAGCCCCAAAAACTTACACTTATCTTTATTGGTGACTAGCCGCCTTTGGCGACCAGCTGGTTCGCCATGAGTAAAGCGTTCTAAAATTATCAATTAAATCACATATTCATTAGCCTTGAAGTATTTCCGGGCATTGATTGACCTGAAATTAATATTTTCTTTAAGATGACGGACGGAAAGTTCTAAAAGTACACCTTTTCCTAATAATATTCTTTAATTTTATAAATCAGTCAGTTTTAACCATCGGTTATGCTTCCAAAATATTTAAAAAAAATTCGATTATGTTGCCAAAATATTAAATATGTTTTTTTTAAAGAAAGCGAGAAAGGGAAAAAAAGTGTTAAATTAATGATACAGATATTGCAAACGATTACATAAATATGCCATTAAGTCGGGATTTCAATGCATATTCTGTCAAAATTCAATCAAGTTTACCGTAAATAAAGAAGATTTATTGAGTTAATGATATAGATATTGCAAACGATCACAGAATCCTTTGCTTTGCATTTATTTTTCAAAGAAAATATCACATTTTATACTTTTATTTTATCCAGTCACTTGCTGAAAGTACCATTTCTGTTGATTTATTTTGCGATGATAGTTTTTTTTTTTTTTTTTGAACTTCCGGCATTCTTTTATTTTATCCAGTCACGTGATAAAAACATGGTTAAAATATTTCTTTAAAAATTCATTAAAAATAGAAGTTTACATTATAAATTTATAAAACTGATACCATTAGAAAGCTAATTTTTTTATCTTTAAATTGATATAAAAATCATGTTTGTGCAATAATATTTTCGGAAGTTATAGCGAAAAACGTCGAAATTTCGCTTAAATTTTAATTAATTCAAATTCTAATTAAAAATTCGAAAAAAGGGCTCCGAGGTGCACATTCCGGACATCCAAGGTATACATGTACCAAATTTGGTAGCTGTACGTCCAACGGTCTGGCCTGTAGAGCGCCAACACACACACACACATTGAGCTTTATTATAAGTATAGATTATCTGTCTTTCGTGAGCTGATAGTTCGTTGGAATGATTAATTCCTGAAAATTTCAGCTAAATATTTTATGCAACTAAGTTGTAATGACTTCTTCAGCAAAATGTTTCCCAACTTGAAATTTTGATAGCCCTATAAATCAAGCCGTTTTAGAGAATTTATATCATTTTGTTCATTACTACTGAATATTTCCTCAGTTTTTGTAAATATATCTTTACATTCAATCAAGTCACATAATTATATCACATATAAGAGCAGCAATATTTAAAAATGGGCATATTTGAAAAAGAAAGTTGAATAGAGTTGGATAGTTTTAATAAATAACCCTGCACTACATTCTAATATCTGACAATTCATGAAATTTCTTTTTTTATATAAATTTATTTATTCGATATCATCAGAAAATATAATTTTTTTTAATTTAATGTTCAATCTCTCCTTTAGTAAATCTCAAGATAACGATTTGTGACTGGCTATCTATAATCTTGAAATAATGATACTTCGAATACATATTTATTCTAAATTTTTTACTCATAAATAAAAAGGTAAAGTAACCAATAACAATCACGAATTCGGATTAAGGATTTAAATTAGAAAATTTACTTTCCTTAAATTGAACAGTGCTATTTATTAATAATTCAAACTAATTAATTAAAAGTCTTACCCTTTTCTTCATCGGCTTCAGCTTTCGAATCATCCATCCTAATAAAAAGTGTGACATTTCTATATTCTTCTGATATGAAAATAATCTTCTGATCATAGATACATTTTCGATGAGATTTTGACACAAATAATGCAAAAACTGGATTTTTTCAGTCCTACTTGTCCATTTACCTTAGCATTCTACAACAATATTTTAAATCATGTTCTCGAACAGACGATTTTTTTCACAGATATGGCACAAATTATCTAAAAACTTGAAGTTCAGTTTGTACATCTGCTCTTTAGAATAAACTGCTAAGCAGCAAATAAATAAACAAAAGATATTATTTTGACATCTGTATAACTTTAAAATATATTTTTTTGGAATAAAATAACTTCAAAAAACAGATTTCTTAATAATCAAATTTTTTTCTCACAAATTAAAACTGTATATGATTTGTTTGCATATTAGCAGTTCAATAGTTTTCTCTTTGTATTTTTGTTATTCTTTTCTGCACCGAAACTATATAAAATAATGAGCGTATGTTTTAATCAAGGAAATAGTATTTTAGAAAACAAAAGTTTAAGTGAACAACATTTATGATACTAAGTTGAAGAATGATAAAACTCCTGCTTTTAACGAAACTAAAAAATTCTTTCTAAGTATAGGACACAGTATCATGTGCATATATTAAGCATCTATATTGTAGACATCTGCCAAACTTTGAAATAAATTCATCAAGGTGTTATGAACAAACAAGGTAAAATAAATCCACCAATTATATTTTCAGAAGCATGTAAAAGTGATAACTCAAAAACTGTAAGATTTAAATATAATAAATTTGTTATGTGAGAGTACACGTGTGATATGTCCCCAATGTTTGTTTCATCGGTTGGGGGAAAAAACTCATCCAAAACAAAAGTACGGTTTTCGTATGCTTCTAACCTCATGCCAGGGATTCATCACCTAAAATCTCGCCAAGAATCAGAAGACAGATTCAGCAAAATTATTAAATTCACACCAAAGGAGTATTCATATCGTAGCCATTGTACACAAATATCATTCACGGCATTCTCTAGGATAGCACATTTATTAGAGAATATGCGAGAAGTTTTGTGAAGGAAACTCCCGTTTTTTGATTTTCTTTTTAATTTTAAGTGAAGCAAAAGTCAATCAAGTTCATCTCCTGCTTCCTGAAAAACCTGCTCAATGGTGCTAATAGAAATGGTAGCATTTGAATTGTTTCTTTTCGAAAAATATACCACATAAACTAATAATTCTCCGTTTTCTGCTATTCGGTTACAATATTTAATGATGTAACGTAAAATTTTCTTTATACCACTCCAGAAAGCTTTTTTGTTACTTGAAGTAGCCATATAAGCAACCAATATGAAATGTTAAGTTAAAATAAAATACTACAATCAGAAACAGCATGGCACTCATATCCAACATGAATTTTTAAAAAAACTGAACGGAAAAGTATCTAATGGGATCGAAATCAAGATCAAATAATTTCGGAAATGTGTTCATCTATCTGCGTCCGACTTCTTAGCGAGGTAGAATCGTCGAAATAGGTAGTCTTGGGCTACTAAAACGAATAGTGTATTATCTTCTTTACCAATCCTTTCCACCTTTCCGTCTCCATTCTGCAAGATATTTCGGAAAAATAAAGTCATGGTAATAGAGCACTATATCATGTATTGCATTTATTTTCTGGAGATAAAACGAGAAATTAGTAAATAATTAATTATAATTAAATCACTGTGAAATAGAAATTAATTATAATTA
>JAPMOQ010065374.1:2566712-2629134 GCA_026543055.1 Argiope trifasciata | reverse complement strand
TGTGAAATAGAAATTAATTATAATTAAATCACTGTGAAATAGAAATTTATTATGATTAAATCGCTGTATATGTGGGTGAATGTCTTTTCAATATTACTATTATTATTACTTAATTATTATTTAAAGCTAAATGTTTTATTTCTTGTTACATTTTAAGTGATTCTTAAATGAACTGGTATATCATATTTTAAACATAAATATTAATTTGTTACATTATGTTAATATAATATATATACAGAGTCATATACTTTAATTATTTGTAATTCTTTTTAACTGATATAATTATGTCAATAACTTTCCGACCCGACACGGATAATAAATACTGAATGACGGACCGCCACGAATGCCATTAAAAACGTATATCACGTTCATGCATTGCGTGTTTTTTATCTTACTCTGTATACATACAAATTCAAGGTCTTCCTTATTCTTTCAGCATTTTTTTATGTGAGAGATCGAGTAAGTGAGAAGCTTAAAAATGAATGCGAAAGTTCTTTGCTTCCATGAGTAACAAACACTTATCACACAACAAGCAGATGAAAAAGGCAGATGCATAAATAGTAATGCCATTAAAAAAATAATAAGATATCCTACACGGTTTATGTTAGGCAGGTGATGTCTTTTTACATCCTCTCGGAAAGACAAATAAACGGCATTGAGATATATGAAAATTTTCGAACATAAACTATAAGAAATTCTTTTAAATCCTTTTCTGTATTCTGGATTTTCGATTATATAATATTATGTGGCCATCAACATACAGTTATAAGTTATTTAATTTTCTTATAAATAAAAATTAACATTTACATAAACAGTGTAATCGTCAGCAATTATGATTTCTTGGTTTATTCAGAAAAATCCTTTTTATAATTATGTCTTTGTTTATATCTTTATTGTTACTTATTATACTTATTTTTATTATTAAATTTGTTTGATGGATTGCGATGAAATAAAATAAGTATCACAGGTATTTCAATCACAGGATCTCCATTGCTGGATGTTCTGGGGCTATATATGGTAAAAATCCAATGAATATATCGTAGTTTGATTTTAGAATTATATTCTAATATTTACAACACATTTACAGTTGACATATTTGACATAGACAACATACTTTGAGAAATACAATTCGTAAGAGTGCAGATATAAAGTATAGAAAAAGTCAGTCATTAACAATAAACGAAAATTATGTACTACTTAAATGCGATGGTTAAACTGGGAAAAAAAAAAAAAGAAATTACTAAACGATATTCTCACTATTCTTTGTGGCATGAATTGAAATATATTAAAAGTAAAAAACCAAACAATAAATTCGTTGTGCTTTCTGAAAGTTTTAGAATACTTACTGAGAGAGTGAAAAATATGAAACAGAAAATGGGAAACGGAAAAGTAAGAGTTTTAATGAACACAACTGTAATGAATTCGGAGAAGGTTTTTTCTTTCCTTTTCTCCATAGTGCTTTATGGGTAAAAAACCATTCTAAAGAGGTCAAACTCAACCAATACATATATTTTGATTCAGCCCTTCTCTTAATTTATAAAATTTTGTGGTGGAATAAAGATTATTATGATCCGTGCAGTGGAAGAAATTTGGACGTATGCTTTTGGGAACATTTCTTTGACTATCGCATTTCACCCAAAATAAACGCAAACACGAAAAACAAGAAAAGACATTAACGCTCGAACCTCTTACAGAACATCATCACATCTCATTATAATAACAATTGCAATGCACTGTGAGTTGCGTACTTAATCAGGCATCGCCATCTATGATCCAAAAAAGAAGATAGAGTAATTCAATTGCAACAATTTGAATCTTCTAGTACTGAAAAATTTTAATGCTATACGTACAAACTCGGCAGAATCACGGCATTAAAATATAGAAAATATTGGGGGGAGGGGTCAAACACAAGGCATAAAATATATTTAAATGTTTGCAAATTTGACATTTCTAATCGCATCCGTTCACACCTCAACTTACTTATGCTTTTATTTTTTTACTGATTTATTCACATTTTTCTGGTAAAAATAAGAAATCGCTCCATTTCAAAGAGATAAGATACATTTTTTTTTTATTATTTATTTCTAGTTAAATAATAATAATAGTAAAAACCGGAAAGACATTTCATCAGTTCCAGCTCCACTACACTTCTGTTCGCGGCACTTTTTTTTACCATGTTTTCTTCTTTACAAAAACTTTTCTGTGTACCTTATCTTTTACTTCAGTTATTAAACATCGATCCTATAGTTTTTAGGTTCTTAATCAAAGATCTTTGATTCTTTTGCTTAGAAAAATAATTACATGTTTCAATTCTGTTTTTTTTTCTTATTATTATTATTATTATTTATTTATTTATTAGAGTTTTTTGGTACAAAAATATTTTAAAGAGCCACAATTTGCTCAATATCTTCAATCTAACATTTTTCCACCAAGTACTCTTTAAATTTTAAAAAATTATTTTGTCTTTGGAGGCTATTCATATTATTATGTCAAAGAGAACCTGGATTGCAAGTTCAAAAGGACAAAATCGCCAAACCAAGGAAAATATTATGTTCTGTCGAGCTTCTGAAGTATAGGCACTTAACTGGCTGAACTTAATCGTCTTATTAAATAAAAAAAATTAAGAAATATGGTTTCAGCTGCTCACATGTTTTCAACACCTTTAATGACGAATATAAGCTGTTCCACCACGCGGAATAAGAAAAAAGTCGTGATATGTGTATTAAATACATTTCATCACCATTTGAATTTTGCTTCTTTTCCAGCAGAAAAGTACAAAATCTTCAGTTGAACCGAAATTTTAAACCCCGAACATTTCGATTTAAAAAAATGGGAATATTCCAGATATTTTTATTTAGTGTAATATGCGTCATCAGTTGCAGATGCCAGTGTGATTTATCGAACTTTCAAAAGAGCAAAATTGTTCCTGACATTGTTTCAGATATGCCAGAGAGACCACTTAAGGTAATGTACATTAGTTTGTGCGTGTGTGTGTCGGTACTCGGGGCTCTACAAGGTAGACTGTTTAATCTATAGCTATCTTCTACTTTATGTTGTTTAATATCATTGTTCTTAATTCTCAAAGCTATATAAGGTGAAAATTTTTATTCTTGCAACGCCCTTATAAAAATCTAACGGTAGTGATATTCTCGTAATTTTCTTGCATATTCTTTCATTTCTCCATCCCAACATCAGCATTAAATTGGAGATCGTAAATGAAGCAGAAACAGATATTTTTATGGCGTCAGACAAATCGGTTTTGTGCTTCCAAGTTCAGAAAGAAAATTAAGTACGCATTTCGGATGTTTTTTGTCTACGGATTGGAGCTAGTATTTGACACAGAAAAAGTATTTTAATAACAAAATCGTATGCTCAAATTTCATTATTCTAAATCGTCGCTCCTTTATAATTATCTTATATACTTGAACTAGGACAGACAGACAAACTTTCTGTAAATAGATCTCGTTCAAAATTTAATAGAAATCTGTAAATTTAATATTAAAACCGTATAACGAGTTTCACCCGTCTCTCAAAGCATTTTTTGATTACCATATCTGCATATAGACATTTTAAGCAATTGTTCAGATTCAGGGAGGTTTGAGCTGTAGAGATGTATGAAAATCATACTTCGAATTATATAGACAAAAATCCTAATATACTTCATATAGCACAAGAGAATGAAAATGCATTCTCTTTTTACAAACATTGATTATTTAGATAATGTTTGTCCTTTTTTTTCTGTATATATTTTTAAGGTTACTTTTTTCAACAAATCCTTTGACTGTGGAACCAATACCGGATATTTCAAATCATTAAAGGCTCCAACAATACAATATCAAGCAGATAACGAAACTTTCTATGCACTTATAATGTTTGGTATGTAAACGATTTTTGTTGTTGTTGTTTATTTCATCGATTTTTATTTAAATTCCAAAGAAATTCAACGTACTTCAAATTCCTAAAAATGTAATATTAAAAACTTCTACAGACTGCCTCGTATATATTTGCTATTTACCAGCAAAAAAATTTATTAATGGAAATAGAATCAAGTAGAAAATAATGTGCTTAAAAATCAGAGCTTCTCACTTTCTCTTGTCGTAATTTTAGCTTTATTTAAAAATAAAAATATCAAATATATGTGTTGCAAATAAAAATATGAAAAGTTATTTTATGGAAAGCAGCATACATTAACGATTTTTAAAAAATCCATTTTTTTATTATTCATTTAGTTAAATGAGATGTTTGCGATCTTTATCAAAAAAATCTTCATTTAAAAATGTTAAAGAATCTCGGAGAGTTTTCAATACTCCAATTATGTTCTAAACAACCCAGTTAGGGAAATCATGGCCCATAATTTCTAAAAGCATCAGTTGCACGCCTTTGAATTTTCTTAAATATTTTCATTTCGTGATCTTACGATGAAGAATTAATGGGAAAGTCAAAGAAATCTGTTTTTAAATACATTGAGATCATTTTTTTATCAATCTGGTGTCCTTTTGCCACAACGGGTGGGGGGTTGGGGAAGCAATTTGCATCAGTTGACAATAAAATAAACTAACTGTTTCCTTTTTAAGTAATCACAGTTTCAACCAGCAGGTATATTGTCTGTGAATAGCATTACGTAGCATGCAAAAATTAGTTTAAAATGCGGACCATTAGATACGGATCCATATACAGCTGTATGTATTTCTTCTTGGGTAGAAAATATGCATTGTTTTCGAAGTTTTAATTTTAAAAATTCAATCGAACTGATTACACCATCTCAGTTTTGTCAATAACTGCTAAGAACATAAACAAACAAAAACCATTTCATACCACTTTTAAAAAATTGAAGTCTTTCAGTGTTACCAGTTTTATTTCTATACATTTTTTTAAATTTTTTAATAAAATTTAATAAATATTTTGTAGCAATGCTTTTCGTTATTGTAGACTGCGCTTATGCATAAATACACGATATTAAATACAATTTTTGTGTTTGCTCATTATCGCAGCAATATAATCATGAATAAATTTGATATGTTATGCATAGATGAATTAAGCCTGAAACACAACCATGATACAATTTTGTACTAGAGGTACAAATTTGCTTCCAATTTTTAGACATTTTGATTGTCCTGGCGAATGACTTTCCTGCTATTATTCTTCAATGAATAATTTTTCAAAACATGAATCAAGCTGAATGCGTTTTCTTTTTTATTTATTTATTAACAGATGCAGATGCTCCGTTTCCTGACTTGAACATTTCGACCTCATTTTTGCATTGGCTTATTGTTAACATCCCTGGAAACAATGTGAATGAAGGACAAACCATTGCAAACTACGTTGTTCCCTTCCCTCCTCCACTTCTTGGTAAGACATTTCTGCAATATAAAAGACAGTATACGCAGCCTGTCCAAAAAAATAAATAAAGCAAATTATCTTTTACATAAATAGTAATAAACTTTTTCATAAAACTTCTTTATCCCCTTCTCTGAAAACATCTTTCACGTCTAGAATAGATCTTAGAAACCTTCTTTTGAGATCACAGTAAGTCAACAGAAAACTCTTGACTCTTTTTCATTGCTTTAAATCGCCATATCTTCAAGATTTTTATTTTTGATGAAAGAAACGCCGTTAAATCTCGCGATATGTTTTAAAAAATTTATTGCGAATGATTCTACGACTCCTGATTAGTTATGTAACGATTCATACTTTGTTTATTATCTAATAAGTAGAAATCGATTTTAAAGCATTGCAATGCCTCTACAAATCATCAGTCGGAATATTAAGAAATTAACTGTTACAAATATCTGAATAATTAAACTAATTAAAACTAATTGTTTCAATAATAGCCCAATTTTCGGTTTGTCTTTGGACGATGTTCATAGGATTTACATTGTTGGTCCATTTTCGGTATTCGGGCAAGTGACATAGCTATAAGTTAGGTAAATATTTGCCGAGATGTAATTAAAATCTAACCAGCGGCAGTGGTCTGCCCAAAATTTTCCTCCAAGTTCTCTAATAAATTTGTCATACCAGGTACGAGCACATAGCACACGTATACGTGCAAAAATGTTGAAAACATTACAAAACAACAAGAAACAACAGTTACGGAATATTATTTTTTGGTGTGAATTTAACATTTTTACTGAATCTATCGTGTCGTCCTCGGTAATTTATTTAAGGATTAATCTCTGGCATGCGTCAATAGTATCCCAAAATCGAATTTATGTTTTAGATATATTTTCCACAGACAATTAAAATCACAAAATCCCAAGCCAAATTTGATATATTTAAGCCACTGCATTTTTGAATTATCGCGTCTACACGTTTCTGAAAGTACAAACTGACAGATATTCAATTTGGCTCAAAAATTGATGGGTGTCTACAAATATCACATTCTAAATTTCAACCATTCCATTAATTTAGATCACTAACTCAAAAGGTTTTTGAATTATGTTTGTCCCAGACAGATGAACGTACATTTACCAAACATGTTTTTTTTTTTTTTTTCGAATTCGGAGAGTTAAGATTCATGAAACTCTCGAGTACGAATTTTTTTAGTGATTACTATACCTCCTCTACCTTTCGTATATGAAAGCAAAAATGACGTATAATGTGCAACGCTAAAATTTACAATTATCTTCTAATGTGCATAAACTATTTCAATAACTTTCCTTTCATCTGTTGCAGGTCCACACAGATATATCGTATTAGTATATCAGCAACGAGAAAAAATAGATCCTAAGGAAGAATCTCCTTTCCGCTTTAAATTTAACGTAAATGCTTATGCAAGGTCTCATAATCTTCAAGGACCATCTCACGGATATTTCTTCTTTGTTGGATCTTCACTGAAAGCAATTTTGGAAAAATTGCTCTCTTATTTCAGTACATAACCTGTAATTCGAAATCTATGTCTACACAAGGATGAATATAAAACTACGCGTAATTTTGCTTACAAATATGACTGCACTCTGGAATAATATTTTTTAAAAATTATTGTATTGCTACTTCTGTTTATTTCAATAAATTTATTTGCCAATTAAAGTATTATTTATACTCGATTTCAGGTAAAATTATTTTTAAGGGATAAGAATAAAATTATTCTTCCAAACTGTAAAATACATGGAAAGCAAAACGAAATAGTAAAAAACGAGGCTTTAATATAAATAATAAATTGAAATTTTTATCATATTTATGTATCGTTTTACTTTGCAAGGAATATTTAGAATTTTCTTGCTTTTCATATTCAATGTAGCTTATTTTATTTATATTGTTTTTGAATTCTCGCATCTTTACAATTTTATTTAAGTCTCAATATTTTTTATAAAACATAATTTTTAAAAGATTAGAATCAAAATATCATTTGATAATGTAGGCTTAATTTATATACCGTTATAACATTGACAAAATCTAAGCTTAATTATACAACAATGTGCACTGAAAATAAAACATTCAATATTGTTGCACCATGTGATTTATAAATTAAAAACATTCTTGAAACTATTTTGTACAGCAACAGACGTAAAATTGTAATTATTACTAAAGATATTATTTAGTAATACCGTAATGATTTTTTAAAAATTTTATTTCATTTTTTGAATATTAGAAAAGATTGTTAGTAAAAACCTCTATTTAATAATATAAACGATATTCTGAATTTGCGATTCACTAATTTTTAATCATCAACTTCCATTTCAGAATGCTTAAATATTATTAATAAAATCTTCTCCACTATTAAATTGGTTGAATCAACCATTACTTTATATGGAGAATGAAGAAATGATGTTACAACATTGCATGATAATTTGCAATCATATATTAGATAATGTGAGCATTACTTATTTTTTACAGATATGTTATGCCATTTCATTCTGTAAGGGAAGTTCACAATGGTAACAGCAGTCATTAAGGTTAATAAAATAACACATTCTAAAAAATCTATCACAATTTGATTTTAAAAATAATTTGTTAAGGAAAATATAAATATCAAATTATGAACCTAAGATTGAAATTGAAATTAAATGCTACTAATATTCCAAGTGAACTATCAGGTCACCAAAAGTGACAAATGCAAAGATTTTCTTCAAGCAAGGATTGGCAAGTTAAAAAAAAAATTAAATCCCATACAAAAACCAGCAAAGCAGGATTATACTTTAAAACTAAAAGGAAACAGGTTATTAAACTGTTTGAAAAAATTATTCTAACCAACAAAACACTTTTGCATGTCTCACTAGTTTGGCTTCTGCGAAAAACATATAAGGATATGGTAAATTTAAAACTGCATAGACAGAATTTTTCGTAGTCTCCTTAAATTATTGGAATAAACTATATGTAATGAAATTTTAGATAAATTTAAGAACATGAAAATTTGAAACTTGGGAAAATCCAGCAAGCTTTCATTCTTACTTGAGTCCTTATTTATCAAAAAACATTCTGATGTGCAATACCAAATATCCTTTTATGCCGAACTCACTATTCACATTGAAAAAACCTTATTAAAGAAACCATAAAAGCCGTTTGCACACTTCTTTTAAATATTCTAATGAATACATGAACAATATTCCCTTTTAAATCATTTCTTTCTTCAATAATTATTCATTCACATCTTAAATTATAGTTCATTTTTTTAACTAATAACAAGATGTTTATAAATAAAAAATGAATTAAAAGCCGTCTTAATTTCTCAGAAGATAAATATATCTATTCTGTTAGTAAAAAATGTATAAATAAGGTATATATTAAGAAAGGCAAGATATTTAACCCATTCCCGTAAAATGACGAGTATAGTTCATCATTGATTTTTCATGTCATATAGCACAATGACGATGTATACTCGACATTGTGCTATATAGCATGACGAGTTATACTCCTCATACGACTAAAGTTACTGTTGAATATAATAATTTAATTTAAAATTTCTAGTGTACTGAATGCGGATGCACTTGTATTACTTATGATGATATCATAGATCACTATCATACATCGTTTGATGGTCTTGGTACAAGTTACGGCCTAACTATTAATAGTCATTTAATACATTCGTTCATTCATTCTAATAAACATTTAGTCTGAGCATCTGACTACTAAATGCTAAACATGCTCTGAAATATACACCTTAATGAATAAGAATAATGTAAATCAAGAAGACCAAAATGATTCAGAAAAATCAGAAAATAAGCATATATTTAACTGATACAGATATTGAACCTAATGATAGTGAAATATTAGCAAGACAAAAACACGCATAATGATTAATAAGTGAATTTTTTGATTACTCTGGAGTCGTAGACACATTATGTGTCTGAAATAAAATAAAAATTACGGGAGTGCCTGGCATAAACGTGAAAACTAGGGACCAATCCGAAATCACTAGATATTTTTGAAGAAATGTTGAATGCGAACTTACAAATTACAATTACATTCATACCAATAATATAATTTTAATTAATAATTATAAATTAGTTAGAATTATAAAATAAACTTAGATTTCTTAATAAAAAATTAAATAGCTATTTCACCCATAATTTTTACATTCTTAAATCTTACTGGAAGGGGTTAAATTTGCAATCTACTTTGGGAAAAAATTGAGACAATTTTTTCTCCCACAACAAAAATCCTATTGCTGTATACATTTCAATTATTTGTTTTAAAATAAAATCTAGGGAACAAAATAATGGTAGTCAATAAATTCAGCCGTCTGTCTAATCTCAGACACCAACTGAGTGCAGAGTTTAATGTTTATCCTGCATGAAGATCGGAATATATTGACTTTCACTGAATAAGTAATAAAACAAGCGGGAAAGAAAAAAAAAATTATTCATAATATTGAAGGTGAGAAAAAGAACTAAAGTTTGTTAGGCATGTTTTAGAAAATTAGAAATAAAAAAAGATGCAAAATATAAAAATTAATATTTTTAAAATTATTTATTATTGCCAATTTTTTTAAGGAATATCTTTTTATTAATCATCTATTATGCATTAAGACAAAGAAAATAGCAAAACTATTAAATTTTTAAAATTTTTTTTAAAAACTTATTAATCCATTCTATGTATAAATTCCTACTAAATCCTTTAATGCAGTGCTCCGCAACCGGTGTGCCACGATCAAATACATTGTATTTGACATTTTACAATTTTTCATCATGTATTTAATACACAATGACAATTTTTTTCATAATAATGTCTATTTTTCTGAATATACTAAAGAATAATTATTATAACTAAATAATTATTCAATGGTACCCTGGTGAGAACAGATTTAAATAATGACACGACTTTAAAATTATACTTCTCCAAAGTTCCATTAGGATGTTTTCTGGATTTACGTTAAAAAAAAGAATATCCTCACATTTCCAACAAAGCAATCTTAACATTACTTCCATTTTCGATGATATATTTATGTGAGCAAAGTTTTCAACTCTTGTATTAATTAAAAATGATAAGCGGTAATACTTAAAAGATCTTGACCAAGAACTTCGGGTTGCGGTGTTAAATATTGAGCCAAATATAAAACTTTAGTGTTCATGGAAACAAGCTCAGGTATCACATTAATGATTATTATGATTATGTAGAAATAAATATGTTACGGTTTTATGTATGTATACCTTTCAAATAAAAAACAAACATTTATTGTAAAGTTTTTGTATCAATGAATACCTATATACTTTAGCTTCTGGTGTGCCGTGGAATTCTAGAAAAAAATAAGATGTGTCATAGGTGAGAAAAGGTTGTGGAGCACTGCTTTAATGCATCATCCATGAACTTTAGTGTAACTAGAATACTGAAAAGGCTAATAAACAATTATAAATCTTAAAACTATTAATGTATTATAGACAGTTGTGGAAGGTAATTGGGAGAAATTACTTGTATAAATTTAACAAAAAGAGCTATTATCATGGTAATTAAGTGAAAGAATAATATGAACAAGAGAAACCAAACAAAGCTTTTAAAGCACTTTTTTTGGTTCCAATATTTTATAGTTGCTCTGGTTTATTGTTGGTGACCAAGGTATGAAAATGAGGCTTTTATTTCTATACTAGGTAAATTTCAGTTTCAAATATGTTTTCATAAACTCTTAAGCTTTATTACATTTATAATTAAAGTTATCTTAGTAATAGAGGAAAGATTTTACTGTATCCATTTACAAATGTCACTGTTTTTTCCTGTGATATAATTGAATGTATAAAAGATATAATAAATATTATAAAGATATTAGAAAAATGTATAACACAATGAACAGAATAATATAATGCTTCTAAAAATATTACAAGTTATATTTCTATTAAAATTGAATGTTTAATTTTGTGCAGGATACCATTAAAATAAGTTACACAAAATATCCAAATTGAAAAACTTAAATTCTTAGCAACCATTAAAACCTATGAACTAACTACCATCAAGTATAAAGCATCAACAAAAAAAAAAATAGCACGAACAGTTAGAAGTAAAGTGTAATATGAGCTCGGAGAAAGTATCATACCTAGCAAGTTAAATATGTATTAATATTCTGTTTCTATTTCAATTATGCTTTTTGTTTGTCTTTTCATATACAGTTTAGAAGGATACATAAATAATAATAAATTAACTATTCAATAGCAAAATCGTGCTTTATTCAATTATCAACAAAGGCTAACAGCCATTTCAAGCATATAGGAAAGGCTTTTTCACATCTTAAAGAAAAACACTTCTGTACAATCTTTAATTATTTCATTTTTCATAGCAGAAAGTTCATACCTGCTAGACAGGAGTTTTAATATTGTCTCTTTGCATAGATAATCAGGCTGAGTTCTTTGGAAAATCATCACTAATTTATTGATGACACATCAGCCTTTTAAAGAATGCTTTTTTTTATATATATGTACATAAATTGACCACACATTTGTGCATAGTTCAGTCTCTAGCAAGTCACCACACAGCATTGTCAAAACATTGAGAAATATAAAAGAAAAAAAAATCATCAAAAGACTTGAAAACACTTTTAAGATCATAGCAAACATAAGTTTTTTTAGGTTTCAATCAAGTAAAAAATTTCATGGAAAAGTATATTTCAAAATACATAAAGAATATTAAAGGGTTGGAATGAAAGCCCTATTTCCAGTTATCCATCTCAAAGTAAATCAAAATACTTTTTATCATTTTTGGCACATAAAAATACATCTCTATATTTCCTTTTTTAAGTGCCAAGCAGGTCCCCAAAGAAAAGATATTAGGGAACAGGATGGTTCCAGACTGGCAAGCATATTAGACCATACTTCGGCAGAAATTTAAACTTCAGTTCTCAAGAACTGGAGTGACACATGTAAAAAGAATGAACAGGATTTTTATGACAAAAATTAAACAGGCATACTCTTTCCAGCAATTACAAACAGTAGAATTATGGTAAATCCCAAATATCCAATGACAATTATCTATAGAACTAAGAAAAAAATGGTGCAGGTTGAAGTTGCACATGCACATACATTTCTCAAGCAAAAGAATAAATCGAAAGATAACACCCTGATATATTCACACATTCAAAGATATTACCTCAAAAGTTCTAAAAGTTCAAAATATTGTAACATCTAACAATAAATGCAGAAGATATATTGTTTACTTATTACTTTTAAGATAAAATAGTAGTATTGTATTCACTCTCACACAGCAACATTTTACCATTTAAATGCTGATACAAATAGAATATCACTGATTTACACCAGCACTACAAGAGGAATGATTGAAGAATTATCATTCCTTTCAACTGTTTAAAAAATATTTTATACATATAACTGACAGATAACACAGCTTAAACAGTCATATATGAAAGACAAATATTCAAATTCCATCAACTCAAAGAAATCATTTATAATAATAGATTCAAATATGATTATTTCAAACAAAAGGATGATAAAATACTATTCGGTGATATTGAGGAAAAGGTATTTATACAAAAATAACACTAGATCTCATTGCTTTATGTATTGCAATAAAAAAAAAATTCAGGATACGAACTTCAAAAAAAGTATCATTTATGAGTTCCCAAACAGAATTAATAATTTTTAAGGCAAAATGGATAATTCGAAAGGGTTCATTCCAACACGATTTACATAATGAAGCATGATAAAAATATCGCAGAGCTAACGAATATATTCATATTCCGACATTCATAAGGATTACGAAGTCAAAGAAAATAAAAGAAATCATAAAAGTTGTACACATCAGTTGTTGAAAGAAAGAGTAAAGCTAATTTAAACAGTATATTCAAGTGACCAAATAACTCAGCTACAAAGTGTAATAGATGTTTATGGATCATCTGAGTCTGACTCTGAAGAGCTAGAAGTAGAATTTTCTGTCGGTGGGGGCACACTTGGAGATGGTGCAAGACGGAGAGGGCTCAAGTTTGAAAGAAGATTACGACGAACACCATTTTTCTTCAAGATCTGTAAAACAAAATATTTTGCATAAATGTACTGTAAACAATATTTTATAGAATTCAATCCTGAGCATTATGCAATATTAAAATATTAGTTTATTAATCATAGATAAGTATATGAGAATTATATGCAAAAATTAAGATAGTGTTCCAGCATTTACAGTCTCTTTTAATAAAAATACCATTACATTATTTTAATACATATATATAAATGTTCTACTACATATTTTATTTTTTTAAACATACATGCAATTCAAGAAAAATCACACGAGTGAGATTATAATAAAGTTGAAAATAAAGCACTCATAACCTAACAGAGCAGCTAATCAAAATTGCATTTCAAGAACTATTGCATTTATTTGAGAGGTTCATTGTATCCAACACATAAGATAATAATTGATAATCACTGCCTATGTTGAAATCATATTGAATTCTCAGTTAAAAGATATCCTAGTCATCTGTTTGTGTGTATACATGTACACATGACAAGGAAGAATAGTTGAATTGAAAGAATGCAAAAAAGAATGCACAAGTCAAAAGAAACCACTGTCAAGTTTTATCATTCTTTCCAATTTCAGAAAAAAACATTCATTCAGTTTACATTTACAATTAACAATCTAAAAATATTAATTGGTATAGATAAAAGTAATAATTGGATAATCAAAAAATAAAAACTTTGTAATAAGCATTAAATATTTTCCTATTTTAATTATTTTGGATCAATATTGTAAATAAAAAAATAATTTGGTGTCTATTACATTGAAAAGAAAATTTTACAATTCAAAAAATACTTATTGAAATGATATTGTAGACATTCAGAATATGCAAAAATAATTTATTATGTTATTGCTAACATAAATTATTTCTAATAAATAACTAATGGTATGCAAAAAGTTTTATCTTAATATTATAATTATAAATCAAAAACTTAAATATATTCCAAAATTACTGGAAAATGACCATTTCACATTAACAACAATTTTTTAAGACAAATTATAAAATTAAGGAAAAATATAATCAAAAGTAATTCAGTTGCCTTTTCTGAACGGTCACGGAACTCCCGCAATTCATCTTCTGTTAATGGAGCATAATTTTCATCATCTGAAACTTCTTCCTTCCATCCCATTTCCCGCAATAACCTAAAAATATAACATACAGACTTAGAAAACCATTACAAAATATAAAGTTCTTCATCATACTGAAATGTGCCATTTAATTCATAGTGCAAGAAGTAAGTTTTAAATCAAGAGGCAGGGGAATTCAGAATTGAGTCCATTAGTGGGGGGAGGGGGGGAATCCATACCTTGTCTTCAATGATAGTAAAAAACGTAATGATAATTTTCTAAGGGCCTTAATTTATTGAAGAACATTGATTGAAAAATTAAGAGCTAACTAATAATTCATTACTTCTTTCATATTTTATCTCAATAATATTGCTTTCAGTTACTTTTTACTTAACTATTTACTCAAAATATATTGTTTACCAAAATTACTATCTGTTGAAATCAATGATTCCAATGGCTTTTTTAATTATAATTATTTTTAATTCAATTCTGAAATTCTTGTTGTTTATTACTTAATATACAATTATTAATCAATTACTATGGCTATATTTTAAGTACTGCATAAAAAGAAACCATTTTTCTAATAACAATATTTTTAGTTTAACTAATGGACTACAGCTAATTTATTTTTTAAACGAAAAAACAATCAGAGCCCACATAACATATGAAGCAAATTCATTCATATTTGCTACTGGCAATTGCTATAAACAAAAGAATAACATTGATATTTCATAGATACCTACCAATAGTGTTCATAGTAAATATCAATGACATACAAGATTTAATTATGCCAAATTATTAGGGAAGGTTTGACTTTAACTAGCCTATATTTTAGAGAATGTAAAGAAACAAATATAATGAATAACTGTAAATTATAAGATGTAAAAGAAATAGTGAGCATTTTTTGAGCAGAAAATTATTCAACCATTGTTTAAAATTGGAAGAGAATCAGGATTTAGCTCTCATCAAAATTCAGAGGGAGGGGGTATCAAGTATGAAACTAATTTAGCAATGGATTTAAATGAAATTATTTATTAATACTTAGTGGTACCATTAAACATGCCTCTAAAAATATTTCAAAAAATTAACCAAAAAATGAAAAAATAAAATTTTTAAATATTAACTGCCTAGTTTATTTTTTATGTCCAATTTCTATTTGATACAGTTAAGCATAATCTCCAACACTGATTACCCTGTTATCAGTATATAATACCAGCAAATTATTAAAGAATGTTTCTAAAGAATCCTAAATAACTCATATATATATATACATATATATATAAGCAAAGAAGTTCATTTTAAATTCCACAGCCTAATTCTGTTGATCAAATAAATTTACACTATTTGTTAAACATTTATAATTTTATTTCATTTAATATTTAACACCAGAAAAAAAAATTCTATATTCATTTTTGTAAAGAGAAGTGACTATATTTTTTTGTATTCATGCAGGAACAAAATTCTTGAATTCCCTCCACACACACTATCTGTACTGCTGCGAGTGAAGATCCAGGAAAAGAATGATGGTAATTTTATGGATGTATATTGTAATTTTAAACAGGTATATATGAATATATATATTGTAGTTTTCATATTTGTAATTACAGAGTTATCGTCTAATTTCTGTAGCAACTACAGAAATTTAGTTATTAGGGAGCATGATAAAAATAATTGAATGGTTACTAAAAATATATCTCACTTTTTTTTAAATATATAATATTTCTTCAAACTTTTTTTATTTTTCAACAAACCAATTTTTAAACTAAAATGAAGAGTCAAGTAGTATGAATTTAATTTTAGTAAACCAAATTACTTAACGAAGTGTTAGATGTATAACTGAATTCCTAGTTAATATGCAAAACATAATTAATAATTTGAAGGAAGAATCATTTAATAATTGTTAAAGAATTGACTAAAGGATTTTAAATGAGCATTATTTAGTACATTCACAACTAGTTTCAAAAACATTTACCTCTCTTCAGCTTCAAGGGAGCTTGACAAAATACTCCTTTCCTTTTCATCACTGAGTGACAGCTTTGAAATGTCAATTCCATTTACATGATGTTCTTCTGATGAACTTTGCAGAGAATTCTAAAAGGAACATAATGTTTTATTTTTCTCTCAGAATATATTAAGAGAAATCATCAACAATTTTTAATTACAATACTTTATATATACCATTTAAAAGCACAAAAAATATTTTTTATGCATTATTTATGAAAGCTCAAACATTGTTTGCTGAAAACCAGTAACATAAAAGGCAAACAAATTCATAAAAATATAATATACATAAATGTTAATGTCAGTTAGTTATGTAACATATTAAAATATTAATATCTTTAGTAATAATAAAGGTAAAGTGAATTGCTCTGCAAACTTTTTTTTGGTCCACAGCTAGCAAGTTTGGAACATGTTCAATGAATATTGGAATTATTCTTCTCCTGCAGTTTTACTTTTAAATCTTAATTAAAACTATCCGGAACTATTTGGTAACCAGCTTGTTTATCTAGATTAACTGATTTATTCTATTAACTGGTTAATATAAAATGCATTACTCAAAAAAAATTCCATCAAATTATTTGATAAGATTGAAAAATATGAATTATATCCTATCACTTTACTGCAATTTAGAAAGTATATATTGTGAAATAAAAAGGGAAGTGAAAATTATTCAAAGGAATTAAAAAGGATGTGAATGAAGGTTTTGATGAATGAATTTGAATTTCATCACATCTTTATAGGTTTTGTATCAAATTAAAACATATGACCACAATTAAAAGAAAAAATTTAAGGAATTGGAATTGATATTATTAAAAGGGCAATTTTTGAATATAAAGATAATTGGTGGGTCTGTTCTAGAACATTTCTTTTAACACTCAGCTGCTCTGTTAATTACCAAAGCTTTGAATTTAAGTACAGTTGTAATAAGCAGTTTGAAGTATTTGTACAGCAATTTGTTGTTAACTTATGCTGTTGCCATTTGAAATTAAGTAATAGGAGTGATTTTTACATCATATACAGAAATTTACATACTTTTTTATACTAATCAACAATAACTGGTTGATTGGAGTTGAAGAGATACTTAAAAAATATGCTGTAAAGCTAAGCATAATTAAGATGCTTAATGCTTAATTTCTTTGTCCATTCTTATACTTGTGTTATATGTATCAAAATTACTTTTTCATTATTCTTTCAGATGAGATTGAAGTTTGAGAAGCTCTTACCTAAAAATAAATATAAATGAAGGCATCCAATATAAAGACTAATGTAAATCAATGGATATTAAAAAAAAAAAAGAAAAAAAATATCCTTGTTAAAAATGAACTAATTTTAAAACTTAGAAAATCCACAAACAAGGAATTAAGAAAGTATTTAAGAGTGCAGAGTACTGAATTTTAAATTTATTGCAGAGTGGTATGGGTCTTAATACAACAGAAAAAAGAGGAAAAACAAATAATAATAATAATAATATAGGATATAATAAATTACATTATTTTTGGTTGATGCATCCTTTTCGGAATAATCTCTTTCATTTTCATCCCGTTCCTTATTTTCATTGCGTAGGGCTTTTAGAAATTCTGATTTATTACCAGGTGCTTTGGGGTGTTTTACTAAAATCTCCATGGAATGAGTTGATACTGATGGTGTAGAGCTGGGTTTCTAAAATAAACAGATATCTTTTTAATTATAATTATACATAAATGAATAAACATTTCATTACTAGTGGATTACACTATATCTAATATTTATATATATTATAATTTATAATACTATATTCCAGGATAAAAGATAAATGGTAGGTAAATCTAATATTTATAAAATAAGGATTATAATATATACTATGTTAAAGGATTGAAGATAAGCTGTAGCAAAACTGCATTTAATTTTATTTTTATATACTGTACAATCAATTTATGCTGAACAGTATCTATAAAAGTATCCATCATGTTGAATTCTAGAGGAGCGATTTAATGGCCATTGACTCAATATTTTTACTTTTTAAAGAAATTTTAGTAAAAAAGTAAACAACTTATAATCTTTTTCTATAAAGAGCCAAAAGTTCAAATGAAATAATTAAATTGTGTATTAACTATGTAAATATCCAATTTTTTATAAACATACACATAAAATAGTTCCCGGAATCATTGAATATTCATTACCAAAACTGAATCCGAGCTATTTAATATGTTTTTTAATGCAAGTTTTGTTTGAAAAAACGAAATTGGTAATAATAATTTTAGACAGAAATTTATTTTTTCAGTGATATAAGAATGGTCTACAGTATGTATTCATACTTCAGATGATGCAATGACTAACAAATATTAAGAATAACAAAACAGCTTTAGACACTGATGCTCACCAATAATTTTTTTTAACAGTGAAATTATATGTTGTCTTGCTTTGGATAATGGATTCTTGGCTATTTCATTGTAGCACATTATTGTTAAATATGTATACGCAAGTGTTTATAAAATATTTTTGCAGTTGTATGGCTGAATAGAACTTTTTGAAATTTTAAAACTTTGATTTATTTCACCTTGGGAAACTTAATTTATGAACAAAAAATAAGCAGTAAAAAATATGTCAGTGACACAAAAACAGATGAGACAGAAATTTTCCCCTATGATCATTTTACTGAAACTTTGGATAAGGGTTTCTAGGAAATGTGATGATTTAGGTAAGGGAATTTTAGGTACCTTTAAAAAAAAATATTGTAAGCATTAAGAATTTTTATCCCTTTACTCAGCACATAAGAAAAAGTTGAAACTAGCAGTTTTAAAAAAGCATGTGTAAAATTAAATAAAAAAGTGGGAATTGGATCAGGTAATGCATGGACATTTTAGAATGCAGTTTATATGGGCTAAGTTATGATAAAAATTAGGAAATTAGAGTTTAAATGGATTAAGTATCACAATATTATATATATATATATAAACATTTATTTCAATTAATTTAAAGTCACCAGCATTATAACACCTAATTTTATTATATATTTAAAAATTTAAAACTTTTAATTGTTAGCCTTTTTAACTATTTAGAGAATGTACTAATATGTAATCAAGCATGTAATTTTCCTTTCTATTTAATGTTGTCTTATTCTTACCACTGCAGAATTTTTTTTAATGCATATAACATAAAATATACTATACATTTAAACTTGATTTGTCTGTTAGTTAACAAGCACTATTTTTTTACTTGGTTATACTTTTAAAATATTTTTATTTTTCAGACAATAAGACTGAAAAAAATCATTGAAAAAATTGGAATACTTCTGATGCATAAAAAACAAGTTTTCACTTTTAAACATAAATAATATTTTAATTAGTTACTTTTTCTAATGCAAAAATTAAAAATAGATCCTAAACTTTAGTTTAAGTGTAAATGCAGCTTTCCTTTTTCCTCCCCTTGAATTAAAATTTCTGAAACAAATATTGTAAACAGGCCTTTAAATTTTAAAATAGGCTATAATTACTAGAGGTAATTTGACATTTTTTAATATTTTGCATAAAAAATCCTTTCATAAAATATATTATCAATTGCAACTAATATAAAATTAATAAGTTTAATGAAAAATGAAAAAGAAATCGGCATCCACAATCATTACATTATATATATAAGAGCTTTGAATTAGATCATATCACTAAGTAATGATTTAAAGTTTTACCTGCATATAAATCATTCTTTTGATATTTATCATTAAAATTTAAGGAAAAAAATTAATAGAAACCAAAGGATTTCTTTATTTAATTTATATTTTATAAATCACCAACTAAAATATAATTGATTAAAAATACAAATGAATATTTTATTATTAACCATTAAAAGTTTCATTTTTAATTATTAATCTATTTGATTCCCATATAATAAATTAATATCACTAATTTGATTAAAGCAATATCTTAATACACTACCAAAGCTCTATTTCAATATTAACAAATTAATGTTAAAAATTTAATTAATCATAGATACTATATTAACTATTTATCAAAATTATTTCACATATGTCATAAAAATATAATCACTAAGATATGAGTTTTATGTATCAACACAGCAAAATAAGTAAATGTTCTTTCTTGTTTTCTAAAAGATAAATTATCTCTGATTAAAACACAGGTTGTCCTAAACTGTGCTTACCAATGAAAGAGATACCCAATTATAACATTTTTTAACCATTACATTATTTACCTTTAAAGTTTCTTTCATGGTTTTCTTCATAACAGTACTTTTGGCAGGGATGAGAGCTCTGCAGTTCGAAGAACCACCTTTGGCAACTGGAGTGACGATGACAGTGTGCGGATTAGTAATGCTGGAGATGGAACTTGAGGATTTTGTAAGAGGTCCAGATGATGAAGATGCTAATATAAACAAAGAAAAAATATACCTTATTAGTCAAAGAAGAAGAACATTTATAGCTGCAATTCAATGTAATGTAAACAATAACGTATTTAATTTTATATGAAATTAATGATTAACATGTATTACAATACAAATTAACAAACAGAAAGGAAACAATATTTTACAAAAACCAGAAGTATTAAAATTCAAAATATCATATTTCAATAAAATTGCTCATTTTTTTATGAATCGAATTTTTCTTTTTTAATTCAATTGCTTACCTGGACTTTTTCTGGAGCTCTCACAAGAATTCTCATTTTTGACAGGTTTTTTCACTAGCTGAATTTTCTTTCCTATTGCAGGATTTTGAATTTTTATACTTCTGGGTTTTTCTGCAGAAAACATTAACATTGAAAAAAATTCCAGTGTCAAACAAGCAAATAACTGAAATAAATGAAGAATTGCCCATGTTTTTCATAATTAACTTTGATTCTTCCCTCTAATAAAATTTTTTTAAAATATGCTAATTTAAGAGAAGCTTAAAAAATGATTAAACAAAAAGATAAGAGTCTGAAATTTAATTCTTTTAGTTATAAACTGGCTCCAATGAAATCAAACATTTTAAATCATCACTGATATAAACAATGGTAGTAGTGAAATTGCAATATTTCCAATACATTGTCTTCACCATTTTTTGGAAATAATGTATCCCTTTCTATATGAAATAGACACAATTTTTCCTGAAATAAAATTTTACATATCATAAATTTTACATAACTAATTTGCATTAATTCTAATTCATCTTTGAAAAACTTCTTTTGAGCTTTTGGGTAATTGCTTACTTTCAAATTTCATGTATTTTTAATTTGTTACAGGATGTTAGATATATTATTAAGCATAATTTATTGCAAATTTCAGAAGATATATTTAAAGATATGCTTGAAATAATCCTTCACATTATTATATTAATTACTATGACCTTTGAATGATTTTAAATGTATTAACAAAGAATATATTACAAAAATCAATTTTAATTAAAATGTATGCACACGCTTTAAGTTATTTTCAAATATGAAATAAATAAAAATTGTTTTTGATTTGCATTTTTCTCTTATATATTAAAAGTTTGACAGTAATTTTTTATT
This sequence comes from Argiope trifasciata, assembly GCA_026543055.1. Lineage (NCBI taxonomy): Eukaryota > Metazoa > Arthropoda > Arachnida > Araneae > Araneidae > Argiope > Argiope trifasciata. Next base: position 2,607,199 of record JAPMOQ010065374.1, on the reverse strand, counting down.
TTATCTCCCCCTCTTTTTGACCTTAGGTGAACCAGAGTTCCCTGCAACTTCGCCAAATAAGCGGAAATGCTCCAAAACTACAGTCTTGCGTTGCAGATGCCTCGTGATCAAGAAAACATGGTGCAAAACCATTGTTGGTAATTTTTGAAAAATGCACCAAGTTGCAGGGTTAAACAATAGCACCTTAGTCTTATTTAAATTATTATATTTAGAATGAATAAAACTTTCTGAATAAGTTTAGCTAAACTTTTAAAGCGATTTTATTTTTTTTTAATTCCAAATGTTTTTTGAAAGTTGTAATATACATCAAGAACAGCCCATAATATAATGAAATTTTTTGTAATGTTTAAAATATACCAATTCAAAAATAATCTATGTATATTTATTATTCAACAATAATTGCATTTTCAATCTTTGCACTGCTCAATATAAGGGTGAAATAGTGGTCACATTTTAAGAAGAAAGGGAAGAGTGCAATTTTAGTAATTGCTCTGAATACCCTTTTTATACAGGAATGCAGCTGAATAAATTATTATGTTTAAGTAAATATTTTCACCAATTCTTTAACTTAAAAAAAAGCAATCAGCTTTATTTTTTAAAAATGATTCCAATAGTTAAAATATAAGGCTGAAAGTATATTTGATTTAAAAATTTAATTGAATTTATTTACTTATTTATTAAATAACTACAAAATGTTTCTATACAAAATGGCCAAACAGATTTTAAAATGGCAAAAGTGCAATGCAACAGATAAAATGAATCAATTGAAATAAAAAAGAGCATCTTAATATGTTAATACAAACCCCAGGCACTTCCATTCAAAGCTGGAGGTGTAGTTGGTTCTTCTGAAACGTCCCCTTGCAGAGATGGCTATAATAATGAATATAATAAGCAAAATGTTACGTAAATTCCAAATTAAAAGTTACATTTTTGAAGCATCTATATTAAAAAGTTACAAAATTAGATCTAATAGAAGTTCAAATGGAAACTATAAATTACTTACAAATTCTTGATTGAAGTTATTGCTAGTGACTCCTATTCCCCGTCCATCAGCAATGCCATTATTACTCACACCATTATTGTCTGATAATTTTCCTTTTCCTTTCCCTTTGTGGTTATAGAAACCACTGCCATTCTTTGTCATGTGTTTATTATTTTCCGGCTAATCAAAAATACAATTAATTTTTGCAATGGTCTTTTGTTATTATTAAAATATTTTTAATGAATTTGAAAGCAAAATTAACACTGAAAGTACCATAAAAGGAAAATCATAAATTATAAAACTAATTAAATTAAAATTAAGAAAATAATTATTAAATAAAATGATATAGAGCTTACTTTATTAAGTTTCCTTTCATGAGTAGGTTTAAAACTTTAGCATCTAATAATTAAATGCAAAGTTCATCTTACAGATGTTGTGCCTTATTTCTTTTAGGTGAAAGTTAAATATTGCAGATGTTTATGTAAATTTAAAACTACTACTTAATATCTTTAAAGAATTATAACAAACAAATTCCATAAAATTCAATACCAAAATGAAAAATTCACTAAAATTAAATTTCAAATCTTTACAATTAATCATATTTAAAAATTTCAGTTCTCATATTACAGTACACTGCACTTTTCTGAGTACAATTAAGTTACACTATTTTAAATTACAATATAGAGGCCAAAATATCTAATACCTTAGCATATGAAAGAGAAATGCGGAAGTCATGTCTGCTGTGTGGCCTGCGTGAAAGAAGAGCTTGACTATTACATGATGAACCATTGAAGCCATTATCCATTCCATAATAATGAACATCGTTGACTGAAGAATGGGCGTCGTCAAAATCTGAAATTCAAAATAAGTATAAAACTATACAGAACAAAATTTAACTCTTGTAGTATGGATGCATAAAGAAAGAAGTTTTCCCATTGGGCAAGATTTGGGAAATGTCAATAATACATACAGGTTAGATATTTTCTCTACATAAGTCTAATGCAGTTTAATTTCATAAAATTGCAAATAATATTGCATAAAAAATTACTCCACAATGAGAAAAAACATTTAAAACACGCAGAAGAAATATTTAAATCAACAAAAAACAAATCAATTAAAATACTTGATATATAAGATTAAATATATTTTAATGCAATTTTAAATACCAGAAGTGACTTTATTGATGCAAAACATGAAAATGTAAGATAAAAATATTTAAACTTAATACTATAAAATATTTAAAGCACATTATAATTAAGGCTTCAAAGCCATATGGAAAATTTCAAAACATAAATCAATCCAGATAGAACACAAATCAATCCTTTCACTTTCATAGTACCCCATTTTATCTTGCTTTGAGCTAACTGCACGCCATAATTTTTCAGTTACCAATTTTACAATCCATAAATTCAGGGTTATTTTAAGTATATTAGGTGTGAATCTTCAAGTTAAATAAGAAAAAAAAATTAATAGAAAACCATAACAAAATAATACCTTTTAATAATAAGATACTAACAATCAAGCATATTAAAAAACTGTTAAGAACCTGATAAAGCAATGTCAAAATTTATGTGGATTGAAAAAAAAAATGATCGTTATAAAATAGATTACAGTAGAGCCAAAGAAAAACAATACAGCAGTTATTAATTTTTGTTTCATATTTAATATTTCTACTCTAAACAATTTTTGTTTTGTAAAAAAAATTAACAGAGCTTTATAATTTTAGTTATTTAAATTCCAATAAGGTATAGATTTCTCTTCATATGTATATATGTTATATAATATGCAAGCATGACATTGACTTCTAATCCTTTGAAGCACACAAATATAAATTTTCTGAATTTTTAAAAATTGTCATTTACTTAATTGTTTAGGGTCAAAAGGAATACAAAATACCTTTTAAAAAATTTATAGTGGACTGCACAAGGGGGAAGGGCTTCACTGGGACACCAACGCACAAATACAACATATATTTTATGACTAATCATTTTTTTAACATTTGTTATGCAATATAATTATTCAATTTTTATTTATGGGTATACTAAAATATACATTATTAATTAAAACTACTTAAACTCTTAAAACATGCAAAAAAATTATAAAGGAAAAAACCTATTTTAATAACCTCAAGTAAAGCCAACAACAGCAAGTTTTTTATGAAGCATTTTGATTTTAAATAATTAATACTATATCTCAGTTATGAAGAAATGTAATATTTAAATCAACCATTAAAAGTTAAGAAAACTGTACTACATTAGAAAATATATTTAACCTCCCCATAATATGGCCACTTGCTAATGCAAAAAGAATACAGCACAAAAGTGAAAAATTCAAGCCTCCTATTAGTAAATAAATTATACCTTACTCAAATGTAAATAAATTCCTCACACACAAAACTCGTGTGAAAAACCCCAAGAATAAGTAACATGACTAAGAGAATCAGACAGAAGAAATTAAATCGATTTCACTAACACGTTTTAAGTGATAGAAAATCTCATGTTGTAAGTGCAATGTGGTGTGTTTCTGAAACCACAAATAAAGACATTTCATTCGCAATTTGATTTGAAAAAAAATTTATATGTTGTAGAGAGCTTTTGTAAAACAAATTTATGAAGGCCTTTTAAGTTTATTTTTAGCTCATTGGAATAAAAAAATTGAAAGTACTACAAAAAGCTTTTAAAAAAAAATTTTGGTCCATATGACGGATGATTCTGACATCTACAGACAATTATTAAACTTGAGCATTATTTAAGAGTTCTTGGTTTTGATCAAAAACCACTGCACATTAATAAATGATTTTTAGAAAGTGGTGGTTTTCACAGTGGAACCACCGCCCATCAAAAGCTTAAATCTTATATGCACTCCTTACACTCAAGCATGCAAGGAAAATTTAAGTGTTTTTTACCAATAGAACTTTAGAATTTATATATATATTCAAAAATTAAAATTTATAAGAAATGAATTACCTTCCCTGTCCTTACGGCAGTCATTGAAATATGAATGATAAGATGCTAAAGGATCACTTTCTTTATTGTGGCGAGTGAAACCTAAGCTATGCTCATCTCTGCGACTAGTATGTCCGCCACGCTCGCTGGATGCACCAGAGGGCTTCTATATCAATAAAAACACACATATATTTAATGCTCATTTAAACATAAAAATAAACACTAAAAAGCAGGGTGAATTTTAAATAAAATAGCACGATTTTCAACTAAATGGATCAATTTATCAATTTTCCCCAAAGTATTAACAATTATTAGCTATCTTTGCTTATTTAAGAAAATAAACATTAGTACACAAAATTTAATAAGGCAAAAAGAAACTGTTGGCCTTCAAATTTCACAAAAAAAAAAATAATAATAAATCCTCTATTGAGAAACTAAGAAAAATCCATTATAAAAACTGTCATTAAATGTAACAGAACAAGAAATACTTACAACAGTATTATTATATGTAGGGATCTTCAGCCACGCTGGTGCAAAATCATGTGCAGGAGGGTTTTTATTCGCCATCAGTGGATGTACCCAATAAAAACCATGTTAGGCTCTAAAAGTAAGGGGAAAAAATGTAACAATTGTAATATTTAAAAAAGTACTAAAAAATATGCACAAAATTCAGAAAAAAATTCAATTTTCATATTATTGATTAAACATCATAAAACAAGTATTCAACATTTACTACAACCTATTAAATCAACATCTATCAAGAAACTGATGATTTAACAGAAACCAGTTTCATTTCAACTTGTATTTTTTTTAATTTAAATTATTATAGATGGATATGTGAGTGTATTTTTAACACCATATACAAAAGAAACAAATAATAAGTACTTGCTTGAGCAATAACATTGGCCACAACAACAACAAAAATATTTTTATCTTTTTTAAAAGTAAAGCACTACTGGAACATCTCTAATATGAATGAATTTTAAAAGGAACGAGTGGAAAAGTTCAGTTAATGATATAGATTAGAAGTTTGCCTCTTGAAAAATGTAAAAGAATAATTAGGGATATGTAGAAAATATTGATAAAAACAAAATAAATCATGCACATCTAAAAGAACACCAGATAGCAATAAAAGAAAAGAACCAAGAAAAGTATTAATGAAACAAAATATTTAATAACTAAAATAAATACATCAGTTAATGAAAAAAAACTTGACATATGTTTATTGATAAATATTACAGAAGCTCAGAATGAGGTTATATCTGTTAATTGAACCTACTTTTAAAAAAACCTAGCTCTAAGAAACAAGATTAATATAGTATTGAAATTGTATTCTATCTGAATGGCTAGAAGCATTATTTATTAAGTTAATAAGAAGTTATTTCAATGCTGTTCTCATTAAGATATAGATACTGCAACAAAAAAAAAGAAAAGAAAGAATAAAAGGTGAAATCAGTAATAAGCTCCTCAAATATTATTTGTAATTTTGAGTTATTAGACTCGAAACCTAATATAAAACTTTATACAGTGTTATTAAAAATTAATTCGCTGAATAAAAATAGGCTTCTGGAGGACGGATAGGAAAGTAAAAAGTTCTCAAGAATAAAAAGGCCTATCAAGAATGCAGAAGGAAACAGAAGTTGGGAACCATTGATATACAGAAAAAATATGATGCACATTGAGGAAAACTAATTACAGAAATTAGGTCAATTTTAAATATATATTTTTTATACACTGCCTAATAAATAGTTTAGTTAATAAAAATAGTTTAACAATTTATTAACTAAATGTCAAAAACACAATTTACATTTTTAATGATAATTTATTTGTATTATTGCATTTTTCAAACAAATAGCAAAAACTTTATCTACAATTAGAATAAAATCTAATAAAAAAAATTAAATCTAATTACTAAATAAAATTTTTCTTCACAGTATAGCAGATATTAAATAACAAAACTAATCTATAAAAAAATTCAGTATGTGAGGGAAAAATTTCAAATTGTTAAATATTATCAAAATACTGCTGAAAATAAGGATATAGTTTTCCAACAAACTGAAATCCCAAATTTATAATTAAAATGTACATGATTTAAAAGTATTTTGACTTTTTATTTAAAAAAATACTCTTATTTTATTAATTAGATAAATAATTACAAAACTGATATAGCCATTAATTATGACTATAAATGAATTTGGAAAATTATATAGAGCATTGGGATCATACCATGACTAACGAATAAAGTTTTACAAAAATTGTGTCATAATTCGCTGTATTTAATCCAAATGAGAAGTTACAACTCATTTTTATTTCAGAAGTGTGGCAACCATAGTACAAAACAATGTCCTTCTCTAGATAATAAAACTTTGTGCATCTCACAAAATTCTCCAAACTGAAAACTTTTCGAAAGTTACAGATTATCAAGAAAGGTCACAATTTAAAAAACTATAAAAGGAATATTTATAAATTGTAATTTCTTATATTTGAAATAGAAATTTTATTATAGAAGACGAAATCAAGAGAAAATGCAATCACTCTTAGTTTTTTTTATATATTATAATTATATTACATATTTATATAATTCTTTTAGAAAATATGAAAGCGGTAAACACATATACTAGTTGCCAATCAGTAAAATAATTACATATGGTTTTTTATTTTAAGATTCAAAATAAAAATTACAGAAAAAATATTTACTAATAGCAAATAATTAATACTAACACTTCTGTTATCTATTAAAAGTTAAATTAATAAATATATGTATATATATACAATCAATAGGAAAAGGTATAAAAAAAATTTATAAACACTGATTCTATGCCCAAGCTTTTAGGAAAAGATACGATCATATTTGACGATAAAACAATTTTAAAGTGAAATTTTTCACAAGAGATAAGAAAATTCTAAAAATCCCCAAAGAGCTTGGTAGAAAGGCAGGTTTCAAAACAAAGAGTTTTCTCAGAAAATGACAGAATCACGATTAAGTTTCACAACCGTTATCCAGGAGCAATTATCTAACTTTTTGCCTTTAGTTTATGAAATTATTTTATGTAACTTTCCATTTAATGAATTTTCTGACTACTACCAATAAACTGCTAGAAGAAATAATGATATAATAAGAAAAATAAATTTTATAAAATTGCATTGGTTTTAACAAGAAAGATCAGCAAAAAACTTTCTTTTACAAAATTATTTCATTTCGATATATTTTATGAAAAAAAGCAACAAAGCCAAACTTAATAAAGAAACTGACAACTTTTAAAAGATTGGAATTTTTACAAATTATAAATACAACTGACACTTAAACCTTTACTTTTTAATAAGATGTAATTATTATTTAAGATTAAGAGAAGTATTCCTTTCATTCTAAGTGATCCTTAATTGTGGCCTTTTTAGGCTGATCCCATCCAATTATACACACCACAAAACCATTTATAAATCTAAAATCTAACAGTTACATTTCTTTTAGTGAAAAATAAGTATGTTGGGAAATTATAACTATTCAAATCAAAGTTCTTTCCAGGATTATTTTTTATATCCTGAAGAAAATCCCTGCCACTGTTTACTATATTGTTCAACTCAAAATCCTCATTGAACCCCTCCAATTTAACACTATAAAAATTGATTTGATAAAATAAGTTTTAAGCAACAATTGTTAAAATATGAAAACCACATTTTTTTAACAGATAATTACATATTTTAAAATTGAACCTTGAGTTATAAGAGAATGTTACAGCAAATATGGATTATATGCTTTGGATAGTAACATTAAAAAAATTATTCATAGTTATAAATATAGAAACACAAGAGAATGAATCCAAATTAAATTAGTAGTTTACAATTATGAATCAATATTTCAAATAAATACTTGCCTGCTGGTTTCCCAGTAGAAAGCCTTCTAGCTGAGTAAAATTCAGCCGCCACTTTGTGATTTTTTTTTCTTGTGGAATGAAGAAGTAAAATATGAGAACGCAAGTTTTACAAATGAATTATCACTACCACTGCAACAGCAGCTAAACTTGAGCACACAGTTTCCTACATTTGGATGTTAAACACAGTCCTTGGATTTGCACAGATGAAGACGTGCAGTAGTAAATAGCTTATGTTACCTCCTCATGGTTTTTATTCCCATTAACAGAAATTTACATAATTTCTGAAAATAGACACACACAAAAAAAATACAGATTTAATTACTGAAATAAGCAACCAACAATCAATTTTTAAGCAGTAAAATTTTTTTTACAAAAGTCGCAACAGAAATGACAAGCATAAGCGTAAAATTTGCAATGCCACTATTCGCACCTGATATTCAAACTATCACATTAGATTACTCTTTCTTGGCCATCTCTTAATTTTAAACAAAAGGAAATATCAAATTTGATAGATGGTTTGGTATAATTATAGTGTATGGTAGATGGTATGGTAAATTTTTAAGTCAAATCTCTAACAAGTTATATCTAGCATGGTCATTCTCTTTTTAAAGACATAAGTTTAGACCAAGGGATAATAAAACATTTCTTCAAAACTATGAATGTTTTTATATAGCACTAGTTGCATCTAGCAACTAACTGCTTCACTGAGAAAACTGGTTGAATTTCATTTTAGTTAAACTCAATTCTTAATTTCAGTCCTTATTCAGATATAAAAACAGGTCTACGATTGACCAAATTGTCAGATATTAAGGATATGTTATTTTAGTTGTCATGTATCATGTATCTTACTAATGGAGATCAGTTCTGCAGTATTACAGAGCTGTTAAACATGTAACACTTGGTTTATCTATCTTCTAAATTTATATCTACTAAAGAAATTTAACCCTTATATTTATTTTGTAAATTATACAGAAATAAAACAAAATTATTCTTTCTTGGTCTTAATCAATGATAGATATCACTGAATAAAATAATGAAACAATAAAAACTTTTGAATTTCAAGGCAACATGTCATTTTTTAAAAAGTTATTGTCAAAACTTAGAAAAATTTGTACAATCAATAAATTGATATTACTAATCAATTGGCAATTTTGAAATGATGTAAAATTAATTTCATGTAAGAATATTTTTAGAAGCTACCACAAAAACCATTAATATTTTTTTCAAAAAAATGACTCTGATGCATAGATTACTGACTACTAAGATATATATGTATTAAATTTGGTAGATATAATCAAACAGTCTGACTTGTAAAACATCAACATATATATATATTATTAAACATTAATAATATTGGTAGAGATTAATAACTATCAAATTTTCAAGCAATAATTTAAAATATTTTTTAAATATATTTTTTAAATAAACATTTATCAAATGTTGTAGTTTTTGAAATAGTAAATTAGACATAATTTTATAGAGCAGAAATTGCATTCTTACAGTTAAAACAGTACAATTCCATTAGAAATTTTTAACTGTTATATTACACAACTATTAAATAAGATTAAGCATCATTCGTTAAAAATATTATACCAATCAACTGAAAAACTGTTATTACTAAATAAAAATATGCAAAGTTTTGAAGACATTTCATCATACCTTAAGTAAAGCTTTTAGTGAATTGTACAGTATATCGTTGAAAAAAATATGCATTTATCAAAAATGTATATTAGTATCTTGGTAATATTGAAAACTAGACTCCAAGATTAAAGAAATTATTTAATATTCATAACTTTTAATCAGATAGCAAAGATAAAGTTTAGTGAAATTGTATGTATTCTCTATCTCATTTCATACTTTTATAAATAGAAAGCTATTTCTAAAATAATTTTTTTCAAGCAATTTGTCACTAAACTAGAAACACTATCTTAATTCAAAAGTTATTAAAAAAGGAAGAAAAACTATTACAACCAATTACTAACTTCTGAAACTGACCCAGGTTGTCATGCCAGATAGGTGAAGAAAATAAAAAACAATCATTCTTGAATATAAAAATATGTCTTCCTTTTCAAGTAAAATGAGTAAATTCGAGATAGGCAAGTACATCACTAAGAGAAGAATGTAATATATGTCAAAGACATGAGAATTCCCATGCCATTTCTCTCCCCCCCCCGTCATCACAATTGTTGCATTCTTTGGTGTTTTATATTGTCATTTTATTATATTGACGAATTTTGCATTAAGAGCACTTAAGCATAAATGTTCTTAATAGCTTATATTTCATTCTCAACTCATGTAATGATCATCACACATATCTATCCTTTCCTCATTGAAACATGTTACCTCACATAAGCGAGTTTCATAAAAGTCTGGCCATATTTTCTTCATTTAAGTAAGAGTAATAAATCAGCAATAATTGTAGCAGTCTTTCTTTTAAACATTCAAAATTGACATTTATGGTAGGGGATGGAGAACTAAGAATTTTTACACATTTTTTAACGACAAAATTTAATCTCAAAACTGAATTTAATTCACAATAATTATAGGAAACAGAAAGACTGTCAAAACTGTGATAACAAGAACAAACAATTTAAAAATAAAATCAAAAGTTATCTAAAAGTCTATCTAAAACAAAAATTAAGCTGAATAAAATATATATCACTAAAGCACAAAATCTAATAAATATGTTAAAATTATAAAAACAGAGCAAGATCATGAAATGGATCAACCAATTAAGATATCTGAATCCGAAATACACAATATACTGTATTTAAAATTTGGAAAATATAATCAACTTAGGAAGTTACAAAGGACTAATAATCAATAACAATAATATATTTAGTATCATAACAGCAGTTACAGAATTCTTTTTTACAATGCATAAAACTAATTTGCATTAATTTTTCCAAAAGTCTTTTAATTATTCCATTCTTATATTTTTTTAACACAAGATTAACAGCTTTTGTTTAACATAGCTTCATATCTATAATTATATAAACAAATTATTTTCAAACTTTAAAGCCAAGTTATTTTAATAGTATTAATTATACATATGTTCAGTTCATTGTGTACAATTTTAATCAAAATGTCTCGATACATCCATATTGCTCTAAAAAAATGCAACTGCTAGTTTCATCTACCTTCTATTTATAGTAGATTGAAAGCTAGCTTTTTAATCAGCGAGTAAATTACATGAATAATAAACAGAATTCTTCTTCCTTAGCTTTTAACAATAGAAGAATTATATTTAATAAAATATTTAATCCAACAATAAAAGCAATTTTGAGTTTCCAGGCAGCAATGCAATCTATTATATATATTCAATTTTTTCACTGAGAATTACAATTTTCTTTAAATTATGAAACAGCATAGAAAAAATTTCACACAGGAATATTCTCGGAAACTGTCATGTATATGAGCCCAAATCTTGCTTAATTTTTAACAGAAATTCTAATTATTTTTTTATATTTATAAAATGCTCCAAAATGCACTTTTCTACCTTCCACACTATATGTGTACCATATAAAAACACCAACATTATCCTTTAATATTTGGTAAATAATATTGCAATTCAGAACTTTTTCAAAAAATAATGTTAATCACTAATTTAACAAATAGCATAATGCAGGTATAAAAATTTTATAAATAAACAATGGTTAAAAAATAAAATAGGATTAATATATTTAAATTTGTTTTTCCTCCCACTCGATCATAAAGAGGCAGATTCTAATTTAATATCCCAATGTAGATAATAATCAGCTTTTTAATTTTATCCATTCCTTAATATATTTCAGTAACTATAAATATAAACTATTTCAATGTTTAATAACAATATACAAAAAATTTAATTCATTTTATTGGTTAAAACAAAATATCAAAATTATCTTCATCCTTAATTTTGAAGTCTTCAGAACAAATAATAAAAAATATTAAATTGACTATGCATAATTAGATATCAAGCTAATTACATTCTCAGGCATAAGAAGACTTGTAATAATTGCATGAAATAACTATCACTTCCTATATACTTAAGTATTTTTCTTCAATCTGAATAAAATTATCTAAGAATTATAAAAATCAATTTTGTTCATTAAGGATTTATATCTCACTAAGATTAAAAAGCACATGCAGACAAATTAGAGAGAAAAACAAGAATGAATAATATACTCTGAATAACATTACTGACTTAAAATGTTTTATTAAACTATCGACAATCTTATTAACTTTATTGAGATGTAAGTAAAAAAAAGTTACAAAAATATATATTTTTTTTTCTCCTTTCACAACTTTTACATTTTTTAAAATTGAAACTTCTAATTTATTCAATAAAAGTAGAAAATTAGTCTTTCTTTGCTCAGCATATTAAAATTCAGTCTAGGGGGGAAAAATGTTTTATGAATAAATCAATTCTTTATATCAAAATAAAAAGAAATGAGTTTGTAAGCAAAAGTATTTTAATGTAATATTCAATACATATTTTTTAAAACTATTTTTCCACTGAAGATATTGAATTTTCATACTTTTAATCATTAACCTAATTCCAAGAATAATTTTAAGTCTGCAGTAACAAAACTAATAACAAAATTTTATGTCACTTACAGTTCTAAATATTATTTCATTTTTCTCTCTAGCAACATTTCTATTTTCTACAAGTTCGAAGCGATGATAAAACTAACCTTAAAAATAAAGTTAATTTATGCATAAACTTCAGACTTCCAGTTAAAACTTTTTTTAATAAAATTACAAATAAATATACTTACAGTTATTGATTTTAAAACAGTCCGCAAAATAAATTACAGCCTTTTCTGCAACCAGGTCGAATAAAATGGAAAAATCCCGCAAAGGTAAAACATAATATGAAATCCCGCTCCTGATGTGAAATAATGATATCCAGATTATCAATTACATGTACTCATCTTCTTAGAAAATTTGGTCAACTAAGTCGGATGGTTTGCCGGAATGTCTGTTGAATCTAAGAACAAAGTAACAGAACACAAGTTACAGTTCGCTACATAAGGTAAAAGATACCTTTTATATTCAACAGTAATGATAATAAATATTGAGGCATTAAAACACTTTAAATAAATTACCTTTAAATTTAACCGATAAAATGTACTATTCCATGAATTAAAAACAACGCGACATTTTAAGTTACGTGTAATCTTCACACAACCTATTTATTTTGACCAAGTCACCATGCTGCCGTGAACCAGTTGTTTTGATAAACCACAGCAATAAGCAATGGACTGAAGAGTAAGTAAATATCATACAAGGCAAATTACAGTATAACACCAAAAATTATATTGAAGATTAACAACTTTTATAACTTTTTAATGCACACAATAATAATAGATAACTCAATATTTTGATTAAAAAATATTAAAAAAATATCCACAGAAGCACAACATGGCCGTTAAGATCACTGTAATTTGTACAATACTGTTGCCACTCAGAAATAAAACTTAAGAATTATTAATTAAGTACACATTGATGTAGAGAATATTCCAGGCTCATAATTTGGATTCAGAAAAATGACCGATAAATACAAAGATATTTGAAATTGATTTTGTTGCTTCATTAACTCATTAAATGTGGAGTAAATTAAATTGTTTTTCACTTATCAACTAAAATCTATTCAGCATTTTGTCTAGAGAAAGTAATTTCTGAAATTGCGGATTATTTCTTAAGTATAGATCTATGAAATTATATCTTCATAAGAAAGGCATTTTTATTTTTTTAAATGATACATCATTAGTTGCGAATATTGAGATGAAAAATTATGCCTTTGGTTTGTTCATCAAGTCTTTAAATTAAACCAAGGAATCAGAAGAGCTTCACATTCTACTATTTTTATTTTCACTCTTTAGCGCTTTCAGGAAGAAACATAAGAATGCCCGAATCCTAAATTTCTTAGGATTTATTTTTAAGTACTGCATAATATTTAGAGAATTTACATTAGAAGGATGGTCTATAAACTAGGCTTGTTTTTTCAACTAAACAAAGTTATTTGAAGATTGTTTTCACTTTACAGAACACTGGTGCTTATAACATTAAATGATTAAAGTTTCAAAAAAATTTGAATAACGATGAGGAAATTGTTTCAGAAAGATTGCAAACAACGTATGCACTTTTAGAAAGCCCTGATTATAACAGAAATTTTTTAATTTATTCAATTTTTTTTTTTCTCTGAGAACGCACTTAATAGCGTTATAATCTTCAGTTTAAAATTTGAAAATTTAGAATAACTTAACAATTTTAATAAATTAAAATGGTGTAAAGTATGAGATTTTTGTTCTACTTTTCAATGCTAAGTCTCAAAGTTAATCTGTATTGAGTTACATTCCACAACATTTTTTAATTACATTTTCGTTACTCCTAATGTTAAACTACTTCTCTTTCAAGCATTAAAAAAGAATAGAATTGTTATTTTTTAAATTTTTTTTCTCGAAAAAGAAGTGTACAGAACATATTGTAATCGTCTAAAAATCGAATTCGAGATATTGATGAATCTCCCAGTTTTAGACCTTCTTGAGTTTAAAAAACATATTTTTTTGAAAATGTCTCTCTACCTGTCTGTAACAAAGATTACTAAAAAATGTGAATTAGACCTTTGAAATTAAATATACAATCCTTATACCAAGTTCGCAGATTTCAGTCCAATTTTCACTAAAATCTGTTCAAATGAAATCCATTTTTTTGACTGTTCAAATAAAAGTTAACATGATAATTAGAAAACGATGAGAACAAGATAGCTGAAATTCGGTAACAGATTTAATAATCTAGAGTAAACATCTACCAAATTTTGAGTCAAATTCAACAATGGGTTGACTGTCTGTCAGTTTGCAATTTCAAAAGCATGTAAACACAATAATTTTTTAAAAAACTCCAAGGATTTAAATAATCAAATCTGATATGAAATTTTATGACTACATGTGTAATTTTGTTTAAATTTTTGTTTTAATCTGTGGTTGGAAAGAACGCGTCTAAAAAACAAACTAGATTTTCATGTACTATTAATAGCATGCCCCCCAAAAAATCCCTTCAAGAATCGCATGATATTTTCAGTAAAAATGCTGAAGCGACGATGAAGATCAATATTTCATAACTATTGTAACAATGCCATTATCTGTGATGACACCGTCATTAGAAAGCATGCGAGGAAATTCTGGAGAGCACAGTCAAGCTTAAGAAAAATAAAATAAAATAAAAATAAAACTTTTTTACTTTATCGTTTGACATTTTTACAGCATCGTCCTTAACAGCTAATTTTTATCTTTCTTATTATAATTGTTATATCTCGTAATTAATTGCTATTACTTCATTTGCAATTTCTCTGAGATTTGAGCCCCCGACCTTTTCGCTAAAGAGATTGTGAACAACGAACATAGATGATGGAAAGAGAATATCTGATAAGGAGTTTAATTAGATAAGAAGTATATGCAACTATACTCCTAATTTTAAATAATATTTTTCATTAAAAAATCAGAGAAAAGGGGTAATTTTGGGTTACAATTAAAAAAATTTATTGTAATGAATTAGCTCAAGGCACTTTTCTCTTTTTAAAGTGTGCGAATTTATGAAAATATTTAAACGATTTACTACATTTGAGTTTGATTTTGTTTATGAGCATTAATAATCCACACACACACACAAAAAAAAATAAGAACTAGAATTATCTGTTTTATATATCTTATTAAAAACATGGTTTACTTCGCAGTTCTTAATAGTTTGTATAAAAAATAATTTAAGATTACTTTATATAAAGTAAAAATTGGGACAGAAAAAAAAGTTTGATAAAATTTTGTATTGCTATACTTTGTTATTTTTATTAATTCAATTTTTATAAATTTAGTTTATACTAGCCGCCTTTGGCGACCAGCTGGTTCGCCATGAATAATGCGTTCTATAATTTTTAATTTAGTCACATATACATTAGCCTTGAAGCAATTCTGGACATTGATTGGCCTGAAATTAAAAATGTTTTTTTCCGTGATGCTTCAATATTAAATGTTTTTTTTTAAAGAAAGCGAAAAAGGAAAAAAAAAATATTGAATAAATGATATAGATGTTGCAAACGATTGTAGAAATCTTGGCTTTGCATTTATTTTTTTAGAAACTATCACATTTTATAAGGGAAAAAAATATTAAATAAATGATACAGATATTGCAAACGATTATAGAAATATGCCATTAAGTCGGGATTTCAATGCATATCCTGTCTAAATTCAATCAGGTTTACCGTAAATAAAGAAGGTTTGTTGAATAAATGATTTAGATATTGCAAACGATTATTTATTTTTTTAGAAAATATCACATTTTATGTTTCTTTTATTTTATCCCGTCACGTGCTAAAAGTATCATTTCTTTAGACTTGATTTACAATGATAGTTTTTTTTATTATTTAAACTTCCGTCATTGTTTTCTTTTATTTTATCCAGTCACGTGCTCAAAAAAACATGTTTAAAATATTTCTTTAAAAATTCGTTAAAAATAGAGGCTTAAGTTTTACATTAAAATTCTGATACCATCAGAAAGCTAATTTTTTTAATCTTTAAATTGATGTTACAATCATGTTTGTGCGATAATATTTTCGGAAGTTATAGCGGAAAAACGTCGAAATTTTGCTTAAATTTTAATTAATTCTAATTCTAATTAAAAATTCGAAAAAAGGGCTCCGAGGTGCACATTCCGAACCTCCAAGGTATACATTTACCAAATTTGGTAGCTGTAGGTCCAACCGTCTGACCTGTAGAGCCCCAACACACACACACACACACACACACACACACACACACACACACACACACACACACATTGAGCTTTATTATAAGTATAGATATAGAAGATAAATGATGGTGAAAATTTAGATAAGAGAAATAATTTTAAACTGAAATGATTGGGCATTTTATTGAAAACCAGATGTTTTTAAATCGGAACAGGAAATCTAAATCAAGATATATATGTACGAAACTGCATAACTTGAAAGTAGCACCTGTAAATTACAAAAGTGTTCGATATAAAATTAGAAATTAATTTATGCTAATTAAATAGCGCTGTTATTATTTTCCGAAAAGTTGCATTTTCAAACTTACAATCAATTGTCCGAGATAAAATTGAACAATCAGAAGGATTTTTGTTCTGATTTTCATAAAATATACCTTTATAAAAACTGCCTATTTGTATTTTTAAAATTGATTAAGTTATCCTTGATCGGAAAGGATAGGAAACTACATATTAAATTTTATATTCAGGATTTTTAAGAATTGAAAATGAAATGATCAACATAAGACTTCTTGAAAATTATGCTTAGATTTACAATATACTTACAAGTCTATACATTGTGAGTTAAAACCATTGTGCAGGGCGAATTAATGTGATTACGTTAAAAAGGGCTTTATAATTACGTTAAATAGGGCTTTTTTTATTTACAATTCTTAATGTTTGAACAATTTTTTTTTTTATAAAAGCGTTTGAATTTCGTTTTTAAGTCCATTTTTTGTAGAAGTTACATTTATTTTAATTACATGGCATTTGTATACGTTTTAATACTTTCATTTTAAAGCCATTTTCACAAATTCTAATCGTTAATAGAATTCTCGGGCATAAATGAAAATCTATTGTATATTTTTTATTGAAATATGATAGAATGATTTCCTAATATATTCTACAATTCCTGAATTAGAGAATAAGAAATCTATTCATTTAGAAATTCCCTTTACTTGTTTTAGTGCTTCAACTGCGAAAAAAATGAAAAATTCATGGTACTTACTAGTCGAACAATATTTAAAGAATGTTTTTAGATACAGCTTATTTTTAATTCAGGAACTAATATTTCTTAAGATATCTGCAAAATTTTCTGTGTATCTTTTAATAAATCTCTAAAATAAAAGATTTTTTTCGTTGTATCTCTTTTTAATCAAAATAAGTTCTTTTCCCCTATTATTAAAAAATAAAAATAATTTAATTGGTGTGTTTTTATTTCAGACTTTTTTCCCTTTTTTTTTAAATGAAAAATTCAAAAGTATAACTATTTTAGAACATTTTTTTAAAAAATCATTTCGAACATAGTCACATGTTTTAATTTTTCTTACTTTTGCAGATAGGAGTGCCATTAACTGAAAAAAATACATACTTATAAAATTGAAAACCTCAAGTTTAAGAAGTTTTCTTAAAAGAATACTCATTTTTTAAAAACATTAAAATGGAAAGAAGATATTTGTATTATATTCTGAGTATTCTTTGACTTTATGAATTTTATTTACTATGAATTAAACAATAAAAACTTACAAAGTTCATAACTACAAAAAAAAAAGTGGACAAGGGGATTTTTTTTTTTTTTTTGCTTGAAACTTTTTTTGAGGCAAATTTTTTTGTTTACGTTTGGGACTAAACTTGAAAAAGTCTTTCCCCATTTATTTGTAAAGGTACTTTTAAAGTTGAA
The DNA here is from genome assembly GCA_026543055.1 of Argiope trifasciata. Taxonomy (NCBI): domain Eukaryota; kingdom Metazoa; phylum Arthropoda; class Arachnida; order Araneae; family Araneidae; genus Argiope; species Argiope trifasciata. Next base: position 2,588,959 of record JAPMOQ010065374.1, on the reverse strand, counting down.
AAATATGCTGAACAAACTTAACATTTTCATGAAGCTCATGTAAAGAACACCATTTTTTATTCAAAAGATTTGCCTAATTTCAATCGATTTCAAGGAACATATATGTACTTATTATTATTGATCTAATTGTAGCATTAAGAAAAACTTTCTAAAAGAACAAGTTCATTTAAAGGGATCACAAAAAATTAAAATTTCACTATGTATTAAAAATGATTAAAAATTGGAGCATTTTAATAATAAATGTTGAACTATTTCTTTAAAATAAACAAATTTCCTATCTTATTTTAAACATCTTTGAAAATTACAATGCATACGTATCTTCAATAGTTAACATTTTAAAGGACTTTTAAATGTATTTCGAACACAATGTTCTACGAATTATTGATATTACCTTTTATTTAATATTTTTAGCAAAAAATTTTTTCGGATAAAAAAACTCCCTTAAAACTTTTAATTTTATTATCCATGCATATGTGTTAAGTCAGCAGACTATACGTTTATTTGTTGTTAAGTCAGTGTAATATAATTTTTTAAAAAAGTTAGGAATTTTATATTTAATTATTTTATAATTTATATTTGAAATATATATTATAAAAAGATTCCTATTTATATCTTTTATTAATGACTTTTAGCGACAGTTGATGCATCGAAGGTATTGATGGTACTTAATTAAATTGTTTAGATAAAACTTTATGCCCATGATTCCTTCAAATTGTCAAGCTGTGTTATTTTATGGTCTTACATGTGTTATGCTCATTGTCTATATAAAGTTTTCCAAAAGAAATGAGTTCCACGACATTATAACTCTGTTATGCCCATTTTATCTGGGTTTTTTTAAATTAGTCGTTACTTAACATCTTTTTTTTTTTTTTTTTCATTCGTCCTGTGAACTATATAGATATAAACTAGCTGAACGAAAATATCTAATTCCCCTACCTTATTAATTCCTTGCTATAAGTCATATCACTGACTATCCGACCCATCCGGTGGCACATGGATAATAGATACTGAATGATTGGAATGTTGCAATAGCAACACTGGCTGGGTCCTAAAGGTCGTCACCGGCCATGGTACAAACCTTCCCTAAGGAAGTATATCCTGTCATCTATGGGTGCAGCCAGACCCCAGACCTTTTCGTGTACCCACAAAGGTGCCAAGAACCAATCACCATGCTAGAAGTTTCTTATTCTCAATTGCTAGGTCCCCTCCCCGGTGGGACTTTCGCCATAGAAATGTCACTTCCGTATTTGTCTTGAAATTATACAATTAGACAGAGTTCTTCTTTAGTTTTAATTATAGAAGAGAATCACGCAATTTAATATTTGATGAAAAATGAAAATGGTTTTAAATTTCAGGGCAACAGTATGCAATTGAAATTTTTTTTTTTTTTTTTTCAAATCACCAAAATTCAGAAAAAATTCGCACGATTATTAAATTGATATTACTATAAGACAATTTTTAAAATTTTGAAATATTCTATAATATTTTCGGAAATTATTGCGGAAAAAGGTAAACATGTTCTTGAATTTTAAACAATTAAAATTCTGATTAATTTTCCTTAAAAAAATTCCTCTGAGTTATGTAATACCTCGTTCCAAAGAGCTTAGTGTGGTAACTCTAAACCAAACGATCTGACTTTAATAGAGCTAACATACACATATACTTATACCTTTAATATTAGCAGAGAAAATTGAATATTAACCAGAAGAACAAACAAGTTTTGATAGAAAAACTTCTGCAAAATAATTTTTTTATTAATTAAAATTGATAAATTTTAAAAAAGACTGGCTTGACAAAAGACTGGCTTGAAATACTGAAATTTCCATATTAAAGAGCTCTAAGTTCAGAAATGGTTAAACTGTTATAATTCTAATCAAGAATCAACATATGAAATTCGTGATCTTAATTTACTTCAGACTTTACTTTTTTTAATAGCTAATAGTGGAAAATGCATTATTTTTATTTTAAAACTGCATAAAGATAAAGGAGCTTATCTTAAAATATTTTATTTCCGTCTATTAACAAAAACAAATCTATGTATTTGCATTTACTATCTTTCTACGGCATATCAGTTTGATAAAACGCCCATTTTTCCGCTTTTGGTTCTTATTTCTAAACTAGATGAATCAGAAACTTATTTTTAATTTATTTTCATTCCTTTTAAAAATGGGCAGTATTTTTAACTGTTACCCTCAGTTCAGATATTATATAATCCGTAAAATTCAAGATTCCAGATTATTGAGATTTATACTTTAATTATCGTAGAACTCAAATACTGTAGGAAAACCCCATGATAATAACGGATAGAATAAATAATGTACGTACAAAGAAATTATAACTCCAACAGCTCCGAATATATAAACGAGTGATATTAATAAAATAAAAATAGAGCAGTTGAGTATACTTCATCAATGATTATTTAAAAATAGTCATCTTTAACGACACCAAGAAATTGTCAAAAAAAAAAAAAAAAAAAGCGATTGTCAAAGAATTCGTACTTGAGATTATGACAAATCTCCACGTTTGAATATCCCTGAATTCGAAAAACGTATTAAAAAATGAAATTTGATATACGGTCTTTTTTATCGAGTTTGTAGATTTTTATCAAATGTAGAGCAAAATTTTTTTAGAGGAAATATATCTGATTCCAACTGTTTGAATATAAGTTAGCAAGATAACTACAAATATTAAAGAACTAAATAGGTAAAATTCAGTACACAGGTTTAACGTCTATATCGCAGATACTTATAAGCCAAATTTGTTTACGGGGTTGAATGTCTGTCTTTCAGCAACATGTAAACATGATAATTGAAAAAAGAAATGATTGAAAGATATTAAATTTAATAAGTAATTTTGTCACTACAAAGATAAATTTACATCAAATTTTTGTTTAAATCAGTTTTGAAAAATTCAAATACATCAAATTCCTTGGAAAATTTGACTTTCATTAATAAATACTCAGAAAATAAGGAATCGGTTTAGTAATAAGGTTAGGAAAGCTTACTGATAGTGAGATTGCAAAACATTTTAGTGTATGGGTCAACTAAGTCTCAAAGTCAACAAAGCAAAATTTGAAAAAAGTGCAGTTTCGTGTCAAATCTTTGTTTCAATCTATGACTGCGAAAAACGTGTCTAACCACGCATTAGTTTTTCAGATACAATTAACCGCATGCCAGGCATTGATCACCAAAAATATCGCATAGGATGACACGATAGATTAAATTAAAATGTTAAATTTACACCAAAAGTTAATATTTCTTAATTGTTGCAAGTCATTGCCACGCAAGGTATTATTTGTGATAACACTTTTATTAGAGAGTATGTGATACAGTTTAGGGGAGAAAACTTCCACTAGTTTACTGATTAACTTCGGAACACGTTATCGCTCAAAAATCCTTTTTATGCTAATTAAATTTTTTTATAAAGTAGCATTTATAATTATGCATTTTAAACATTGTTTAAAATGCATTAGAATTATTTTAGATTGTGCATTAGATTTTATTGTTTAAATAATTTGTTCCACTCCTGTGCATATTTATTATAAATATTGCTTTTTTTGGTATTTATTCTAAAGCGGAATTTTCACTTCCGTTTTTATCACATAATATTTTTAAAGTTGGAACTTATTCTATAATGGCGCGATGTGAAAATCAAATTGCAGAGAATGAATTGGCTGAGGCAATCAAGCGCCAGAAAGACAAGATAGGCGAATCAAATTAAAAGCATTATCATGCTACCCTATTACGAACTGCAACCTCAAAGTTTAAAGATATATATTTTTTTTTGTATTAGCAATTTACATGAAATATAATATTAAATACTTCTTGAATGCTCTATAACTGATAATTATATACTTTTCAAAGCTATATTAATAAAATTATTAACATTTTAAATGAAAGAATTATTTTCATCAGATAAATTTAATTGTAATTTATACTCACAAAAAATGCTATGTACGTGTGAATCTGCCATGTCCAAACAAATTTATTGCAATTGCAGTCATTAAATGCGGCTCGCAGGTAGTCATTAGGGTGACTTAGCTCACCTGGAATCCTGAATTTAAAAATTTAATGCAGATATTTTTTTGGTTTAAGGCTTTGTTTTGGCTGAATTTCCGTGTTTGTCCGCTGTATTTTTCAACGAGGAGAGCTGCGAATTTATTAGAAAGGAGATGACTTTTTATAATTATAGAAAAATACATCCGACATTATTTTTTTTTACCGTTACCTTCATTTTTTTAGGTCATTATTCGAAGATTTTTGCATTGATTTTCGATAAAAAAAATTTCTAATGTCTGCTAATTGTTGAAGTTTTACTTCATTGATTTATAAAGGAGTCAAGTTAGAAAAGAAAAAAAAAATACTATAAACCATTTTTAAGTTTAAAAAAAAATCGTTCGCAGCAAACTTCCATGGTTATTGTTTTATTTCTTTTAGTGCATTTTCATTTTCAATCGTTTGTTTTGATTTTTATCGTCTATAGTTCACTAAATGACATCACTGTCATGAAGAAAAGCTTGTAAAAAATATTGCTTTTTTTTTTTATTTCTTTTTCATGGCTTTATTGTATTGTAATTTTTATTTTGCTAAAAATCATTAAATCACCGTTTCTATGCGAGTTCTTCGAATTTCTTTTAAAATAAAGAGCGCAAACTTATTGAGTCTGCGTGGTTAGACAAAAAATGTATGAAAGTGTATGGAATGGGATTAATTTCACTTAATTTCATAAGTGACAAATAAAAAAAATGAAGAATAAACTACAGATTTTATGAAAATTCAGAATCCTGATGTTAACTGTTTTTCATATCTTTGCGTATATTTTGACTTCGCCTTTTTATCGCAATTTTGCAATCAACATTATAAATTTGCTTGAATATACATTTTCAAGGATTGTTTTCTGATTCAACGGAATTAAATTGTGTCGCGAACTTATATTCTCTAATTTCACTGGCTGCAGTTTCTTTCTTTCTTTCTTTTTTTTTTTTAATCTAAGAGATGATTAAATTATCGATATTTTGAACACTCTTTATCGCTTTTTGAAAAATATTTATCTTTCAATTAAACAAGAAATTTCAATTATTTCTACGTCACTCTAAACTTACAGTAATTCGTCTGCTAAGGCATGGATTACAGATACACTATTTAATCTTTTTTTTTTCTTTTTGTAATGTATAATGAAAATGTAACCTGATGTCCAATGATGGATTTATATTTCCAGTTGCGAAGCTAATTTAATGAAGTAAAAAATATTTATTGTAAAGTGTATTTATTAAAAAAAATATTTTAATAAATACATAGCTGAAAGAATTACAACGTTTAATTTTATGTAATCTGTGGATCTTATTATCCTTAATGAAATACTATTGATAATTTAACTAGGTAAATAAAGAAATATTTCACAAATCTAATATCAAAAAGAGAAAACAAGATCTGCTACAAAAATAATTTTATTAAAATTAGCTTTCATTATTTAAGACAAAAGATAATCTCTTATGCCATTATCTGCTTAATGGTAAGTAATAATTTATTCCATTTACACTATACGGAAGCTTGACATGGATTCCAATTCCTCCGCTATTCAGCATTTACTTTAACCTGTAAAATTCTCTAAATGCAAAAGTCTATTAATTTAGAACTGAGAAGACATTGGTTTTCCTTTTACTATAATATAGGCAACTGAAAAATGGATGCAAAACTTATGCTGTTTAATAGATAGTGCAAAATGTCAATCAAATATCAAGTTCTTTTTGGGATACAATATACCATCAAGAAGTAATAAATAGTAAGTAATACACCTTGTCTGTGAAATTCCCCGTTTTTTAATCAATGAATGTCAGGGCAAACTTCCATTGCTTTATTTGTAATTTACACCCAAATCACAATACAATTTTTAAAAAAACATATTTATAGTTTAAAGGATTTTCGGAGTATTTTTAAAATTTGCTGAATATGCATCTTTTTTGGTGCTATATGAAATATCTTCCCGTCGAAAAATATTATTCAGTCAATATTTTTGCTATTTTATCTGTTTGAGAATTTGCCAGTATCTTAGTATCTTTTTAATATTTGTGTGGTAATCAAAATCATGAATTTTTCTTTTGAGACGAGGCCGTAAACCCAAATCTTCATTTACGATAGCTTGTTTCTAAGTCATTTTAGAATAAGAAGTTGTGGTTTTCTTCCTATTTTTTTTCACGCATTCTTATGATTCGCTTTTTTGATCAAAAATAGAGCGAATGGTTATATCTAAATCGATATTGAACATACTTTAATATTTATTAATTTATTTGCAGTTCGATAAATATATGTCCTATGAAAACGAAGATGTTATAAAATGCTCAATAATTTTACCTTCAAAAACTCCGCGATGAAAAAATAATTTTACAATGATTTTTCCCCTCTATCTTTAAAATAATTCCAAACGTTTTCTTTCTTTAAAAAATCGTCTGCGCTAACAAAGAGCTGCCAATTGCAGAAATAGTAAAAATAAATTTTTTGCAGTGTTACGGCATTTAATAGATTACATAAATACTTGTAAAAATACAAAATACTTGTCATACCCATTTTGAATGAAATTATTCGAAATTTTAAAGGTTAGATTCATTTGAAAATTCTGCACACTAGAGTAGGAAAAACAGGTGACTAAAAGGGTGGTGAAATTTGATTCTTTTTTAAAGTTGAAGTGTGACGAATTATTAGTAAATAAATACAATCCAATATTTCTAAATTTCTACTAAATATTGTAAGTTTTCATTTAATTCAACACTGCTATATTATTCGAAGTAATATTAAAGTGAAATAGAAGGGCAATTCTAATTTTTGCATTATTTTACCTGTTTTGATCTAATGCTCTCCAAAAATTGTAATAAGGTTTAGCAGATATTATATAGAAACTGCAGAACAATATTAGAATCATGAAAAATTATAGATAGTGTTTTTTATGCCTCAGATTCTGTGAATATCGCCAACTAAAAGTAGTTTAGAAAATAACTTCATTATTTCAATAAAAATCACATAATACCAAGGTTAAAAATAAATTAATGTTTTATTTCATCATTAATTTATGCAATCCTTGTCATTGGAATTTTAGTATTTGATATCGCGCCTGTGAATGAAAACATTTTCAAATCTCTTTAATTTAGTGCTTCCCATATTAAACAGATCGGAATCTCACTTCAAGAATACAGTAAAAGCATGTGGCACTCGAGGCATTTAAAATATTTTTTTAAACAAAATAGTAGTGAATGAAAAATTAATAATTCCCCTCCACACACAAACTCAAATAATTATTAATTATGGCTACACTTACAAGATGCAAAGAGGAACATTTTTGGCTTCAGAGACGATGCAAACAGGCTGATGTTTTGTCTCCTATGATTGTAGTTCTGACAAATCCTTGTCTTCCCGGCCTCTCGTCAATACGCCCTTGCCTTTTTTTAGGGGGGGGGGGTGCAGGAGGAATACGATATGAAAATGTTGATGAATGTGATGAACACTGCAGAACAAATATTTTTGATAGGAAGGAAGAGACTATAAGGAAGACCTGTTGACTTAGGGCCTCCAATTTTTAAATGAATAATATTAAGTTTTATTACTAAGTGTTGTAACTGCTAATTTGCCAACCATTTTTAAACTTTATAGAAGAAATCTAAGACAAGATAAAAATGAAAAAAAAAAAAAAAAAAAAAAAAAAGCTCTTAGATACTTTGAAGTAAAATTCTGCTTCTCATCTCTTCTGTTAGTTCCCAAAGATAAAATCAAATAATTCTAATGTATAATTTTATTTGCAACATTAAGTACTAAATGAAATGCTGAATAAATCTTTTCTCCATGTAAGTTTTTCAGAAGAAGATTTTTGTATGGAATTACATATCTTTGTGCCTAGGTTCATGGAGTTAGGTACAACAGCAATCATAATTTCTGAAAACGTTTTTCATAATAAATGGACGAAAAGCTTAGGATATCTGGAATCAACAAGTTCTGGCAATAAATAGTCAAAATAAACGAATCTCAATTTTTTCCACTTTTTTTTTGTTACCAAAATATTGGATTATGAATTTTTTTTTTACCCCTTCTTCGTCCATTTTAAAAATAAAGAAAAGCCTTTATGTGCTATGTGCTGTTCAGAGGCGGCGGTAAATATTTGCCAACGGGAGAGCTAGACAAATCCGACAGAGTATAAGCACGCTATCTCTAACTTGGCTCCAAAATAACTAATAATATTTAATTGAAGAAAATTAAGTATTAATTAATTTCTTTTTTTATTCAGATGCTGATCCTATATTTCATTGTTATAATTTCCCAAAGGTATTTGTGAAAAAGATATTCTAAGTTTCTTTTACTGACCATCAAAAAATTGTCAATATTTGAGCCTATTTCTTTATGAAACTCTTGAGATTTAATTTCTATGAAATCTAATTTAGAAAAAATTTGGCTATATTTTATTCTAGACGGTAGCATATAGATAGAAACACAAATTGCATCAGAATGATATGCCATGCTAAATGAACAAGTTCATACTCTTAATATTTTACATGAAAAGCTATATAAAATGAATGTTAGAAACAAAAAGTTTTATGAAATTTTTTTTTTAGAAATCCAGAATAATAATTAAAAAATGCGATGTTTTCTCCAAGAACTTTTTTTTTTTTGGCATATTTTCTTACCTAAAATGTAGAGTAAATTAAAAGCGCGACGAACGACACTTGAATCAAATGTATGAAAATCTGTGGATATAGTCTTCGACCTTCATCACATTTAGTTCATAGTCGGCCGCCCACAAGTTATAAGCAGAATGCGGTATTTTATTCATTGTCGGATATGTTACCAAACTTAGTGCAAATTATAAACTAAGTAAGCGACATTTAAATCAAATGTCTGAAAATCTGCAGATCTTGCCGCTTTGAGTCTATAGTCGACCGACCAAAAATTGCTGGCAAAGTGAGACTATCATCTTGTCGATATCTTATTCTGTTACTTTGTCGGTTATATTGTCAAAAGTAGAGCAAATTATAAGTTAGAAAGACCTTTGAATCAAATGTCTGAAAATCTACGAACTTAATGTCTACGACATCAATTACATTCAGTTCTGATTTCGGTCTATCAAAAATTGTTGGCAAAATATGGCACATTATTAACCTATCGTTCTATTGATTATTTTGCCAAATATAGCCAAAACACTTTAATCGGTACTTGGATATTTCGACTGTTTACAATACATTAAGGAGAATTTTAAATGATCATATTCGATAATGCACACTCGCTGCAATCATCCTGAAATGGCGAACACTTCTGCTAAATTGTTTTCAAACAAATTTCTCGCCGACGGGAGGAGGGCGGGGCAAAACGCTGCCTACAGGGGAGCACTTGCCCTCCTGCTACTACCGCCTCTGGTGCACCTGGTTCTGCACTTGACAATAATATTTGTAATTTTTATTTACGGTTGTTTTTCCATCTTTATTTAATTTTCAAAATGGAAATTTTTTAAACTTTGATTGCCTCATCTGGAGTAATATTTTTACAGGATGCTACGCATTTTACTTCTGCAATTTCATCATCACTAATTTAGCCCGTCCGAAGCAGCTACGTAAATATGTAAAATTCGGAGTTATGAATAAACCGCAACATTGGACTTTCATATTCTTTTACAAAAGTTGTTTCAAAGGGTGCAATGGTATTTGCTGAAACAAGCGTGGATTGTAAAAGCGCAGATGACCACAGCTGTGATGGTAAATAAAATAAAAAGATTTAAAAAAAACTATAACGAAAAGAAGAAAGGAAATAATGCTGAGGGGGAAATTTTAAAACACAACAAAGACCAGGTAATATAAGTCACAATCAATCAGAGAGTAAAGGAAGGATTTATAGTGTATTCCTCCGCGTACGGGAGCAGTTAAAGGAGCATTGGGGGGAATGCAAATTATTTTTCCAATTATAAGTCTAAAATGTTGCTCTTACATATTTTTTTTTTTTAAACTTAACTATGCATCGGAAAGAAGATACCCAAACGTATGTTTTTCAGTTTCTACTTTTATGTTATTTATGATCCTGAAATGGTGGAATAGCACTTTAGCATGGAGAATCGCAAATTTATTAGTTTTACTCTTCCATTGCACATTCATAATTACATATTTTGATACTCAGAAATTCTGATGGAATAAAGAAGTCGAAACCTAATATAGATGCATTAACTACTTTAGATTTCGACCTGTTATCAATGCAACTATGGCAGCAGAAGCAGTTTTAAAAGATCGAGTTCCAGTTTGGGGTACAGCAAGACAGTTGGGAGTAAACAGAAGAATACTACATTGATTTTTATTTGAAGACTAATTCCAAAAATATAGAATTTGCCTGTACATTTTTTTTTATCTATGAACTATTTGGGGATACTCTCCAGACAATGCCCTCTTTCAATATCTTGCTATTACCTTTTTTCAGATGGTCAGAAACCAAGGATATGCAGTCGCCTGTGAGATACTCCAGTGAAGAAAAAAATTGAAGAACAAGACAATTAGAATGACCAAAATAAAAGACAAACTCCTTGGAAAATAATCTGAGTTTTAGACAAAGGCATCTGAAGAATTACAACAATGCAGAATTTCCTGATTCTTCTGATGTATAAATGATACAATTGGATTTTTAATAAGATTACAAGATAGGAAAACCTAGCCTTTTAATATGATAGAAACAATATAAATTCAAGGACAAAAATATAACATTAAATATCTAGAAACATAGTTTACAAATGTTTCTGTATGATTTTGTTTATGAAACAGAGAATAATAACATTGCGCCCAAATTGCTTTTTAAAAAAATCGATTGGTGTTTACAGGTAACAACATATGCAGCTGAAAATTGGAATCAATTTTTCAATTATAATGTTGAATAATTTATGAAAAATCTTATAATTTACTAATATTTTGGCACAGTGTGATTTAAACAAAAAATTATTATATGATAAATCAATATATAGCTAAGTATTTTTTGATAAATAATATTTGATATTGTTACTTTTATAAAATTCATATGTATATACTATTTTTCTGTTCAATGCCAATTAAAGCCTGAACTTTCAAGGAAATGACCCAGGACACAGATCTTTCATATCTAAAATTATTTGTGGAAATTCTGGAAAAGCATTCTTTTGGTTATAATTATTATTTTTAGTATTTAAACTGATTCAAAAAGGAAATAATAATAAAACATATGTGCATATTAATTTTACAATCTTAAACAGGTCACTAATGCAGTATTTATAATTTTTTTTTTTTAAAAAAAAGGTGGCCTAAATACACAGGTTTCTTTTACATGTAGATTTTGAGATGAATAATGCTATTTTTGATTGAATTTATTTTCAACTATTTGATTTAGTCAACACTGTTTGGGATTAAAATTCTTTGATAATACTTTTCACATAAAATTTACTTTTAAATACAATATATACAAGTTAATGAAATTCTTTTACCATCTCTGTTCTGTTAAAATTAAAGATTAACATCACTTTAAATTTTATTATCACACAAATATAATTTAAAAAAAAATTAGAATTGGTGTTGAGACCATTACAACCTGCAGAGTTTGTAATTTAATGCCCCTGGAATTAGAAGCACTTAACATGAGAATATTATTTTTTTGATAATTATATTTTAAATGATGTTAGATTTAAAAAAAAAACCCTTCTTATCATTAGTATGTGATAAGATATTTCAATGTCAAGCATAGAAAGTTGTGCAGATTATATGTCATAAATTAGTCTATTAGTTTCTAAATACTTTTACTAAAAATAATGAATGAAACTATAAAAGAGAGTTTTAAGAAAAAAAAAAAGGTCAAAAAATATCTTCGTTAGATGGAGAACCAATGTAACACTTATTGTATATTTTCATCAAACATACCTCATAATAACGATAATTTTTGAGGCAGTGTAGCATTTACCATGAATCATTATAAGATAAACAAATGAACCCTTTTCTGAAAGAAAACACACACTGAAAAACACATACTATTTAAAATCAAAGATTCATAAGCATTAACAGCAAAGGAATAATAAATAGTTTTTATTATTCTCCCATTCCGTATTTTACAACTACTACACCAATCTCTCAGATGAGACATAGCAAAATCATTAATGCATGAAAGTGACTAAGATGAACTTAACAATATTCTTATTCTGATCTTAACAAATTAAATCAGTAATTTAAAAATATAATTAAATGATATAATTTTAAAACTTTCACATACTTTTTAAAAACACATACTATATACATAAAAATAAATGTATTTAATCTATGATTTGGATGGAAATGGATCTATCCATGTTGGAAGATTCTTCACTACTTTCTCAGCTAATTCTCTGTACACTTTTCCCTAGACAAAGGTAGAGAAAAACAAACAAACAAAAAGCAGGATTTAAACATTTGAAATAACTATGAAATATTTAAATGTTGACAGAGTTAAATTATTTACTATAAATATCAATCTGAAAGGAAATTAAAAAATGATAACATATTAGAAAGAAGAGAAATCAATTCAACAATAATCCATATACATTAGCATTGCCAATCAAAAAAAGGTCAATATTAAATTATAGAATTGATCGCTATTGTATTATATTATATTAACATTAAATTTCAAAAAACATATATGATTGTACGAGTAAAATATAACAAGTGATCTGTATTTTGCTTCCAGGGGCAAAATCATAAATGAGACAAGAAAAAGGCAAAATTATGGCAATAAATTTAAACTGGCATCAAAAGCATTTTTCAAATGTGGAGTAGAAGAATTAAATTCAGTCTTAAGAAAATTTTGGGAGATTGTGGAAATAGGTAATGAATTATCACAAAATAAAGAGAATGCTATTTGGGAAGAGCATTATGTGTAAACACTAGAAGAGATGAGATAGAAAAATATACTGTGGTGATGCCCTTTAAAGAGGTCATGACTATGGAATTCAAGGGATATCGCTTAAAAACAACTCGAATTGCTGAGAAATCGCCTGTCTAGAGACCATAAATTACATTCTGACCTTCTATATGAGAGGTTAGACCAAATGAGCAAGAGACAGGATGATAGTGTGAAACCTGAAGTGACATTTTTTTTGACTGATCATGGCATCAATAGTCCACAAAAAATGATAATTAAACTATGTACCATGTTTAATGCATTCACCTTGACTACTAAATGAAAATTGCTCAACTCAGTTCAGTATAATGGTGGAATGATTCAAGATGATTTATTTACCATATGATTAATATAGATGAGAGTCAGAGAAACCTCCAAAGAATTTTATGGAAAGAGGGAGTTAATGAACGTGTTAAACCTTATCAGAAGAATATGGTCACTGCGGAGTGGGCAGTACTGTGTACCTAGTCATGAGGACACTTTAAGAAATTTCCATTGAAGAGGGAAAAAACTTTCCAAGTATTGCATCAGTAAATTATTATTCTGATTCCACAATCATACTTTTGTGAATGAGAAAAGAGTCCCCAGACTTAAAAACCTTTGTTGCAAACAGAGTGGCTATTATTCAAGAATCCACAGAAATGAAGAAATGGCATCATGTTTCTTCTGAACAAAATCCCACTGACAGCATTTCAAGGGAACTTGATCCAACGAGAATGCAACAGATTCATGGTAATTTGGTAATTCCTTTCTCCAAGAACTGGTTGTGAATTTCCTAGTGATTGTGATGACATCCACAATCCCTTGGATAATTCTGTGTAGAACATGGATGTATTTTCTGAGGAACTTTGTATAGCAAAACTCAAAAATCTGAAAAATTGCTGATTAGTTTCAGCTGTGGACTCATCATTTTTAAATATTATACTTAGTGTGTCAAATAAGTTTTGTAAAATAATTAAAATCTTAGCCTTTATTTTCAATTAATAATTTGAGAAACTCAAACAAAGCGTCAGATCCATTAACCACCAAGGAACTGTGGATGGCTAAGTTAACTTTAGTCAAACTTGTTCAGGTAACTGCTTTTAATTATGAAATAAAAGCTCTTTAAAAATGTTAACAAGCATCAAGTAAGCTGTTTGAACCCATTTCTAGACCCAAATAGTGTCTTATGTGTTGGATGAAAATTAAGCAATTCTGATTTGTCATACAATAAAAAGTTTCCTATATTACTTCCAAAGAATCACAAATTCATGCTGTTAATTATGCAACATTTTCATCTTAAACATTTACAAGTCAGTGTGCAAACATTATTGTATTTGGTAAGACAAGAATATTGGTCATTATCTGGCAGAAATACTGCCAGAAAAATAATTCATGATAGTGTCATTTGTGCTAAAAATAAACCTAGAACGGTAACATAATTAATGGGAAATCTTCCAACCAATAGAGTTACACCTAGTAATCCATTTTCTCATGTAGGGATAGACTTTTGTGCACTTTTCTATAATAAATGCAAAGGTCAGAGAAAAGACAATGATCAAAAACGTTATGTGGCTGTTTTCATTTGCTTTGCTGCTAAAACGAAAATAGTCACCGACTTAATTGCAGAAGCAATGATTGCCACTTTAAAATGCTTTTATAACAGAAGGGATACTAGTTCCTCTATATGTTCTGATAATGCAACTAATATTAAAAGGGCCAATTCAGATTTAAAATGCCTACAAAATATGATTGGTAGAACTCCTGAGCCACTAGTTAATTATTTAACTACTGAACAAGTGAACATGGAAATTTATACCATCAAGGTCACCTAAATTTGGTGGCTTATGGGAAGTAGGTGTTAAATCATTTAAACACCATTTAAAGAGATTTGTTGGTAATGCACATTTAACAATGGAACAGTTTTTGACTATTGTTATTCAAATTTACGGTACTCTAAACAGTCGCCCATTGACACTTTTGTCAGCTGATCCAAACAATTTTGAAATTTTGACTCCAGGTAATTTTCTAATCAGATGTCCCATAAATAGTACTCCTGATCCAGATTTTTCAGTGAGAAAAGAAAAATTTTATCTCAATGGCAATTATTGAGCAAAATGGTACAAATAATTTGGAAAAAATGGAAATTAGATTACTTAAATAATTTGCAAACCAGACACAAATAGCAGTTTGAAAAACAAAATGTTTCAAAAGATTCTTTTAAAAGGAGATAATCTTCCCCTTTGCCAGTAGAAAATGGGAATAATACGATTTAATTTATAGATCAGACGACAAAAATTTGAGTAGTAGTTGTAAAAACTCCACAAGGAGTCATGAAAAGAGCTATTTCAAAGATTTATTTATTACCATGAGAGTAAAATCAATATATATCTAATGTAACCATTTATTGTATTTAGTATTTAAAATTGTATATAATACATTTTCAAGATATTCATCATACCTATTTAAATATATATATATATATTTTCGAAAATGTTCTATATATAAGGTTCAATTTTATTTAAAAAGTATAATATTTTTTGTATTTTGTGCAAGTTAACTGTTGAATTTTTGCAATTTTTAATTAAGTAATGTGTTAAAAATTTTATTTCTGCATTGTTCAGAGATTTTGAAATGATATTTCAAGGGGGACAGAATGTTGGTAGCTCCATCATCATCACCCGTGAGTGTGTGTTCAAAAGAGTGGTGAGAGGGTGTGGAGAATAAAGTAATGGAGATACAATCCAAGAGTTTGTGTTTCATTTATATGTGACTGAGTTTCCAAAAAACTGTGCTATCATGGGACATTTTTTTTGGGGGGGGGGGGTGTAAAATAATATATTTGTAAGATGATCTATTTTGATAGAATATCAAGAAAACCAAATAGTATACATTCAACTTCATTTATTTTAAATATGCACAAGTCAGATAAACTTGATAAACTAATTTTCAGCAAATCTTTGTGAAAATTCCCAATATTTGTTTGGATACTAATATATTATAATATTTGATTTTATGATCAAAAGAATAGACAATGACAAGCCTTTAAGTAAATAAAATACAGCTGATATGGTCACAGTAAATAAAAAGAATTGTCTTCTTTTAAATAGAATGTAAAATAATTTATTCATATAAAATTTAGAATGGCTTAAAATGAAGTCAGATCCAGGTTCAAACTCCTAGTTAACAATGAAGGAAGTGAATGTGTATAATGCTTAAAAATTCTTGAAAGGAATATTATTACTTATGAAATATGACTATAGATTTGTATTTTTTTTTAAATTTAAAGATTACTATGATAGAAGTAATCAATGAATACTGCTGTACATTTCAATCTGACTTACAAGTTCTCCATCCGGCTGAGATGCAACAACAGGTTGGCCAGAATCTGAAGATTCACAAATAGAAATATTTAAAGGCACATCAGCTAGAAAGAATTAAAAAAAAAACTTTTATTGATGAAGAAACTAATTACTGATTCTTTAATGATTCTATATTTAACAAAATAAAAAGAAATCTAGGGCATAAAATAATATTCATCTTGAAGGAGAAACACAATAACAAAGGTAATGCGTCTTAGGAAAACCTAAAAGAATCTCCTAGTAAAAAAAAGAAAGAAAGAAAGAAAAAAATGGATTGCATATGCACACAAATTGTTTATGGGAATTAAAGAAAACAGAAAAATATTTATTGCAAAGAATAAGTAACATAAAAATAAGTATTCAAATGATTTAATATTAAAATTTCACAGTAATGGAATATAAATCAATGATTTAATATCAATCATTGAACACATGCTCATTCTCAAATCTTATCTTATTAAAATAGATATATATAATTTAAAAAAAAACAGTATTTTGTTAAGTATGGACTTATTTTTAATCGAATATTTATAGAAAATGACAAGTTTATTAGAACTAACCTTTAAAGTTGATAGTAATTATATTAAGGTTAACATAAAATCTACCATTTTAAAAGTCTAAAAATAAGTATGAAAAATTTGAATTCAATTTCATTTGACAATTTTTCTTCCTCCAGTAATTGTCCTAAACATCTTTCATAAAATGATGTAGGCAAGAAAAAAAAAAGATAACATTATTGTGTTGCTAATGAAATACAAAATGTTGAATAAAAGCTGATTTAATATGCAATATTAATCAATAACATTCATAAATTCTAACATTACAAGTTAAATAATATTAATTTCAAAATTAACTATAATTTTAATAAACTGTGTCACCTTTGATTAACATTAGCAAAAAGATGCAACACACTTCATAAAATAAAGGTGAAAAATATTAGTGAGAGAAAATGGGACACAGGATCAAAATCATAAAACATGATAGTAGAATTTTGAAATATTTTTTTCTGAGTTTAACTTATTTGTAAGTAGATTTCATACATTTTCTTATAAAATGTGAAGCGAGATGATAAGAAAGCATCTGTACATACTCAAGTTAAAATTAATACTCAAATGAAATACTTTTTTTAAAATTTATGACGACAAATTTTGATAAGCTGAATTCTTTCTCAGCCTTTTTTTAAAACTTATATTTGATATCAACTAATTGTAAACATATATACAGTTGTACTCTAACAGTAATGGAATATAAATCAATGTAACTATTGTTATATAGAAATTAGTCATAATTCTCATCTATAGAAAAAAAATGTTAAACAATTCTGCATTGTACCTAAAACATCCACTTGTAATTCAGAAGCAAGTTTGTGAGCCCCTTCTTTACCAAATATGTAACTTTTTTCACCACATTTGGGGCAAATGAAAACATTCATATTTTGCACCAAGCCTAAGACTTTAATATTCACTTTTTGAAACATGGCAGCTCCTTTCTGAGCATCTAATAAAGCAATATCTTGTGGAGTAGTGACTATAACAGCTCCTACAAATGAGAACAGGAAAAAGAAGTTCTGAATATCAACATTCTCATAATTAGAAGCATATATGATGAAAATAATTTCTAGTTGTTTTAAAATTATTTGTTCATGAATTTAAATTCAAAGATAAAAAATACTTAACACTACAAGGGATTTTTCCTCCCTGTGCCACACTGAACATAGTAAGACTTCATTAAGTCGTCATGCAAGGGACTAAACATTTTTTGACAACTTAAGTGAATTTAGAAAGCATTAAAATTTTGGATAAATAAGTAAATAGAAATAAAATTGAAATATTTTCAAAAATTGTAGCAGAATTTGGTAATAAAAATAAGATTTTCAAAAAACAAAACATGCAAATGAAAGAATATAAAATAATAATGATAAAAAAAACAACTTTTTATAATTACCATACATTTTTTAATTACTTTGATACGTTAAAATAATCCAAATGATTTATTAAGGTACTGATCAAGAGGAAAAATTTCTTTTCTAATATATTAAGGGCTTTAAATTGTTCAGCCAATTTACCTTTGCATCTTGAGTAGATGTTAAGTACAATTGAACCTTCTCAAGGATTTCATTTTTTCTGTTAGGTGGAGCTTGAGCCACATTCTTGACATCACTATCCTCACTAGAACTTTTTATTTTTATTTTCTTAAAGAATTCAGAAATCAAGGCTTTAACAGTTGCCTGTGAGCATATTAGATATCATAATCAATGTTGACAAACATAGTAAAATCATTGGTCCAGCAAATTTTTTCTTCTGCGATTTGCAGCAAACCTTCTAATAAAATCTTCACTAAGGATTGCTTCAGATTCTGTATTATATATGAATCTTAAATGTTAAAAACAGTTTGAAATAGTTTGTGATGAAACGGAGATCTTTAGTGTTAATGATTAATCACATCTAAAATGAAAATTTAACTTTTTGTTCTTATCTAATGCTTTCATCAAATGCTTTACAAATATTTTTAGACACACATCTAAAATCATGAATTAATTGATATAAAGGTTGAAGAGGTGCAATAAAAAATTTGGGGTGGTACAGTTATTGACAATTAGCCGCCTTTGATGACCAGCTGATTTGCCAAGAGTAATGCGTTCTAAAACTTTCAATTAAATATTTATGTGCTTTGCTCTCTTTATAATTTCTATGCAAGATATACTTAAACTTTGAAAGCCACATAACTCATATTATTATAGAAGCCTTACGATCATTTGTTCATTGCACTATGTAACTCTCTAACTCACAATAAGTTGTCATGAAATCAAGTGGAAAACATCACTTTTTATATTTGTTCCATAATATTGCACTTTTTTTTAAACATGTGCTGAACATCACACTTTTCTTGGTTTAATTTGCAATAAGAGTTAATTTAATTATTTAGTTTCAGTTTTTGTCAAAATGTCGGCAATCACTGCTCCATTTATAATGTGCTCTTGCAGGTTAAAATTTACTAGTTGTTGGAAAATTTGATTACATATATTTTTAAAAATTCATTAAAAATAGAAACTGAATTTATAGCTTTAAATATTGATATCAATGAAAATAAGTCATTTTTCAAAGGATTTAAAAAAACCAGTTTTATATTTTTGGAAGTTACTGCAGAAAAATTCCGAATGTTAGCGTAATTTTAATTAAAGTTTTAAAAAAATCCTTCTAGGCATGCTTTTTTATCCCCCAAAGTAAATATATATATATATACCAAGGAATGTATCGCAAGATCATATGCTCTGATGTGTAGAGCATTAACGCACATACATTCATTCATATATGCAAACACATATTCATTTGATTATCAGCCTTGGAGTAATTCTGGATATTGATTGGCCTGAAATGGTATATTTTTTTAAGATGGTGGACGAAAAGATCTAAAAGAACACTTTTTTTTAATAATATTCCTTTTATATAAATCAGTTAGTTTCAATGATTGCTTAGAAGACTGATTGATGTACCAACTTTGCTTAAAATATTAGTAAAAATATTTTGTTAAATATAACTCACAGAGCAAAGTATGAAAACATCTAACAGTTATTCATCAATACATTTTCTGTTTCAAGTTACATAAAATGCAATTATTATTATTGTAATTATTTAGACTAAGTTTACAGTAGATAACAATATGCACGCCAATTACTAATGATTTACAAATTAGCCATTTGGCACAAATTTGAATGGGTATCCTGTATAAATTCAAACATATTTACCATAAACAAAATGCTGATTTACTAAATTAATAATATAGATATCGCAAACGATCATATAAACCTTTGTCTTGTATATAATTTTTAGAAAACATAACATTTAATATTTATTTAATTTCATCCAATCATGTGTTGAAAGTTACATTTTTTTAAAATTTAATTTGCAGTCATAGTTAATTTATGTTTTAATTTGAACTTCTGTCAGTATGATGGCAACAGTTTAATAAAAGCTACTTTTTTCCCTTTGTTCGTTTATTATTTACTAGCCGCCTTTGGCGACCAGCTGGTTCGCCATGAGTAATGCGTTCTAAAATTTTCAATTAAATCACATATTCATTAGCCAAAATTTAAGAAATAGTTATAGTTAAAAGATTCAGTTATTAGTAGTTAAAGAGTCGGTAACTTTATTCGAAAAAACGTTTTGAGTTTAATGCTCTAACAATTTATTGATTATGCTTCCAAAATATTAAAAATGTTTTTTTTCGGTGATGTAGCCAAAATGTTAAATATGTTTTTTAAAGAAAGCGAAAAAGGGGAAAAATTATTGAATTAATAATACAGATATTACAAACGATTATAGAAATATGCCATTAAGTCGGGATTTCAATGCATATCCTGTCTAAATTCAACCAGGTTTACTGTAAATAAAGATAATTTATGGAATTAATGATATAGATATTGCAAACGATCATAGAATCCATTGCCTTGCATTTATTTTTTTAGAAGATATCTCATTTTATATTTATGTTATTTTATCCAGTCACAGGCTGAAAGTTGTATTTCTTTAGATTTGATTTGCGATGATAGTTTTTTTTTTATTTGAACTTCCGGCATTGTTTTATTTTATTTTATCCAGTCATGTGCTCAAAAAAACATGGTTAAAATATTTCTTTAAAAATTCGTTAAAAATAGAAGCTTGAGTTATACATTAAAACACTGATGTCACAAGTTCATCTCTTTTTAATTAAAAGCTAAATATTCTTCATTTTTTAAAGCATTTATAGACTCGTGCTACATACTATGCAGCTATTTACTTCATTTAGACTTTTTTATAGATGTATTTCTATTATTAAACAAAGCTGATTTATTTAATTAATAATATTGTAAAAGTCACAAAAAATTCTTTGCATTTTCTTTTTTTTAAAAAGAAAAAACATATTTCATATTTATTTCATTTCATGCAGACACGTGCTGAAAATTGCATTTTTAAATGTTTAATTTGCAATAATTATTTATTTTTTTAATTTGAGTTTTTATCTATCTGATGGCAACCTATTGATAAAAGATAATTTTTCCGCTTCCACTCGTAACGTGCTCCTGCAGATTAAATTTTATTGTTTTGTCCGAAATATATTGATGAAAAATATAGTTGAAATGCTTCTTTAAAAATTCATTACAAATAGAAGCTTAAGTTAAATGTTAAAATACTGATACTATTAGAAAGCTAATTTTTTAATCTTTAAATTGATGTTAAAATCATGTTTATCCGATAATATTTTCGGAAGTTATAGCGGGAAAACGTCGAAATTAGGCTTAAATTTTAATTAATACAAATTCGAATTAAAAATTCGAAAAAAGGGCTCCGAGGTGCACATTCCCGACCTCCAAGGTATACATGTACCAAATTTGGTAGCTGTAGGTCCAACGGTCTGGCCTGTAGAGCGCCAACACACACACACACACACGCACACACACATTGAGCTTTATTATAAGTATAGATTATTTGTTTTAAAATTTTATAGTTTTGTCTGAAATATATTATTGAAAAATGTTTAAAAAATTTATTTAAAAATAGAAATTTAAGTTAAATTCTAAAATACTGGTACTATCATAAAGCTAATTTTTTAATCTTTGACTTGATGTAAAAATTAGCTTTGTGCAATAATATTTTTGGAAATTATAGCAGAATAACGTCGAAATTTCGCTTAATCGTTAATTAATTCAATTTCGAATTAAAAATTCGAAAAAAGGGCTCCGAGGTGCACATTCCCGACCTCCATGTACCAAATTTGGTAGCTGTAGGTCCAATGGTCTGGCCTGTGAAGAGCTAATACACACACACACACATTGAGATTTATTATAAGTATATATGATGGCAGCATTTCTGATGCAAAAACTAGAACCCAGTTTACGTACTCCACGTACCAAATTTGGTAGCTGTAGGTCCAATGGTTTGGCCTGTGAAGAGCTAATACACACACACACACACATTGAGATTATAAGTATATATGATGGCAGCATTTCTGATGCAAAAACTAGAAC
>JAPMOQ010065374.1:2521701-2566702 GCA_026543055.1 Argiope trifasciata | reverse complement strand
ACACACATTGAGATTTATTATAAGTATATATGATGGCAGCATTTCTGATGCAAAAACTAGAACCCAGTTTACAAATATTCTCAAATTATTGAGTCACCAATGCATTTGAATTTGCCTAATTTTCAAATGGAAGAGATTTAATGTTTTAAAATCATCTAGCTTTTACCTATCGTAAATGGATTTAGTTTATCATTTCCACTCATAATAGTTTCAAAGCAAAAGCATCAATATTGTTTGCTTACTTTTTTAGAAAAGTACTTTCCATCCTTAAATGACAGCGTTTCAGCAGACAAAAGATGATAAAATAAACCAGTTTTGTTATTTAAATAAAATGTGAGAATAATGTTCTTCCAATCTGCTGTAGTGTCACAGACAACACTTGATAGTTCTCCGCAAATTGTATTCAAGAAGCAGTTCAAGCCAAACAAAGAAATGTTATTTGAAAGGTGCAAACCAACAATGCTGCCTCTGATATCTCTAAAGTTCAACTCCTCAGCAATTTTCATGGAAATTTCTTTGAAAATCGCAACAAAAATCATCATATTTTGAGTTATAGCATGTTTCTCATCAAACTAAAATCTTCTCGATTTCATCAAACTTTGATTTCCACATTCTCTCTCTCTTTTTATATTTGCAGCCAGTTTCTTCAATAATTAGTTTTGATGGAAGAATAACATTTAATGTAGCCCTGAGAATATGGTGCTCTCTGGAAATGCTGTTTTCAAAACATTTGCTTTTCTAAAATCTGCAATTAAGTCTTTTTCTCTCTTAAATATCACAAGGTAAGTTGCCATGGCACAGTAAAAAGAAAAATAAATGTAAAGGACCATGAAATTTTAAGAGAAAAAATATTTATAGCAGGGCTTACTCATTATGTAATGAAGTCCCACTGAATACAAAGTCACAATGAAAAGTGTGCTTTGAATGTTTAGCAGCAAGAAATATGGTACACATGCTTAGAGAAATTCCATGAATCCAAATGTTTTAAACAGATGTTATATAGGAAAGAATGCTTAACAGTAACAGGAACCTATAGATATTTTGCAGAAGAGACAGTGTGATCAAAAATGCCTTGGAAAGGCGTGGATTTCTTAAAGTGAATGTGATGGAATTGAAAAGACGTAATGATATGTAAAATGAGGGTGGGGGAATGCATTTGGCCATTTTTGAGGAAGATAAATTATCCAAATTAAATTTGGTGACAAGTAAAGGGGGATTATGTTATATTATTATGAGACCTTGTCAGGACCAAAGGAAAATGACATAATAAATGAAGTGATGACTCATTGAGGTTTTATTGTGTTATAATTTTTTGGCATGCATTGAGTATCATGAGCATTTTTTTTTAAATCATTCATACAGTATGTCATTAGCTTCACTTTCACAAGAGAGGCACCCTCTTTCTAAAATGATAAATGCATTTCCAACAGTATTTTCTGCTTTAAAGATTTCATTGAATACTGGGTTGCATTAGAATTGATCATGGTTAAAATAACTTAATAACTATTAGTGAGATTAAAATCAGTCTTGCATCGATTCCAAATAACAAGACTAATTCTCCAATAAATGGAGATTTGGATTTCAGTGCATCTGCATTCCCTTCAGAATGTCTGTACACATCCAAAAACTTTTGTGTCATTTCATATTAATGACAATTGGCATGATTAAACAAAGGAATGGTGCATTAAAGAAAACAAAATGCTTACCTGACACAGGTATAGTCTGAGCAATAGACAATTGTGTATCACCTGTTCCTGGTGGCATATCTACAACCAAATAATCCAATGGTCCCCAAGCAACCTGTTGCAGAACAAATAAATATATTTTAATTCTTCATAATTTCAGAGAGATAGAGGGAATGATAAAGAAGGAAATCTTGAATAAATGTTCAGCAAACATGGAAAATATTACAAGAACCCACAAGTACATTTTAACTGAGATGGCAAAAGAATAAAAATAATGGAAGTTTTAAAATAATTCAGCCATTAATTTACCTGAAATTTGAGATTGGTAATATTATACAATATGATACAAATATACAATAGAAATTTTACGTCAGCTAAATAAAAAAACCAGAAGTACAATTCATTGCAATTTTCTTTCTTTTATTGAAATGTATTAAAAGCACAGCTTTTTTAAATGTTGAGGCAACTTATCTTAACTGACTAACTCATATCTGTGAAAAATGTAGTTTTATATATGACTTTAAACAAAATACATCAATAAGCTTTTTTAAAAAAAACTTAGTTGTTATTAGATTGGTAATTGCTTCTTTAACTAAATAAGAATGGGACAAAATTACACTTAACAAGCATTC
The DNA here is from genome assembly GCA_026543055.1 of Argiope trifasciata. Lineage (NCBI taxonomy): Eukaryota > Metazoa > Arthropoda > Arachnida > Araneae > Araneidae > Argiope > Argiope trifasciata. The sequence goes on along the minus strand of JAPMOQ010065374.1, from coordinate 2,564,385 downwards.
AGAATTTTTGAAATTCTATAAAATTTATTACTGAACTAAAACTAATAGAACAAAAATTAGTAAACATAAAATGACACAACAATAAAAAAATAATTTCTACATAGAATTTAGCTATCAGCAATTTAATATATTACTTTTTTTTTTAGCTATTGAATGAAAAAAAGTGAACTTAATAAAAAAATATAAATAATAATAAACAGTTTTACATCAAAACCTTATAACAGAATTTCTTATTTTCAGGTGACATTTTTATGATGGTGAAACAATAATTTATTCATTGATAATAGAAAAAAAAATTATAATTTTCAACACACATTTTACAAGAAAAGGTACTTTATATTATAAAGCTTTTAAAGTGATCTAATGTGTTTGATTAAGTAAGATTAGTTATAAATTTTATCATGTTCTCCTTCCTCTTTAAATGGGGAATGACAATACTGTTTTGTTAATATTCAAAGTTTAAACAAGCTCTCTATCTCAAGGGGGACTTTTTAAATCCCCCTTGAGATAGAGAGCTTGTTCAAATTCAAAACAGCAGAAATAATGCAAGTAAAAAAAATTCAAAAAAAAAAAAATTAATAATTCAAAACAGCAGAAATAATGCAAGCAAAAAATTTTTATTTCATGTAATTTTTAAAACAAGTTTCACTTTATAAACATAATGCTCACACATTTAAAAATCTGAATACACAACCTGTCTAAAAAGTTTCTCAATTGCTGACATAACCATTAGACCTCTCCATACTATAGGGGATTTTTCATCCACTAAGAAACCCATTGACATACTAAAAAAAGCAAATAAAAATAAATGAAACTTCCTTTATTAAGACATTTGCATGAGATAAACTAAGTAATGGTACTAAATAATTTAGTTAAATTTTAATAATAGTTTATATATAGTGATTTTTAATAAAAGATCTAAGTTTTTAAAAAAGAAAATTTTCAAGTTGAAAGAATATTTTAAGTTAGAATCTTTACAATCTATAGATTATTATTAATAATAGCAAGTCAAAAGCAATAAATCCCTTTGACAGGTTATTATTAATAATAACTGATTCTATAACCATGACATATGTAGGTGATTATCATCAAAACAAGAAAACTATTTTTAATAGATTATTTAAGTAATATTTTATCATCAAAATTCAGAAAAGAATTAATTAGATTAGAATATATATAAATAACTAGTTAGGAATAAATGCAAAGTAATATGTAATTTCTAATATTTACATTTAAATCACTGAGAAAATTGTAACTAAAAATTCAAAATCATTAATAAGAAAAAAAGATAACATATCATTTGATTGCAATTACAATACAAATAAAAATTCTAAAAATAAGTAAAATGATTTTTAAAAGACTTTAGATATATCCATTTAAATTTTGTTTCATGTTTCCTAGTACAGAATTCCCTTACTATCAGCTATATTATATTTGAAGAAATGCATATTATTTCCGCACAGATAAAAGCAATAAAAAGTAAATTTAATAATTCTTCAAATATTTGAAAAGCTTTTTAAATATTTTTCTAGAAAATGCTGGAAGCATGGGAGGAGGGGAGAACTAATATGCACCAAATAATAACTGCAGATGATGCAAAAAATACTTATATATTATATAAAATGTTAAATAATCAAATTATATTATTCACGAGTACTGAACAATATGTGATAAAAAAAAAAACCCTACAAGACATTTTAATGCACTTTGCATGCCATATTTAATTGAAATTATGAATTTAATTTATTAATTGGTTATTAGTGGTCATATAGCCTTGACTAAAATAAAGAATTTCATTTACACTCATTATCATATAAAATGGTAAATGAATAAAAAATATTCCATGATAATAAATACTAATTAGTTAGTGAAAAAAAACAATATAGTAAACTCTATGTATAATAGCATTTATTTTTATACAATAATAATAATTATAAACAGATTGCAATTTTGAAGATTACTTACCATTTAATACCATAATTCACCAAAGGTTTCATGAGATTATCTGAAAAAAAACTGAAACATAAATCATTTTCAGTTTTTTAAAATTTGCAAGTTAGTTAATTGTTTAAATCATTTCAAAGAATAATAGTTACTTTTAAATTCAAAAGCAATCAGGAAAGTTTTTATTTATTTTTATCACTGAACTCAAACATTCATGGTTTTACATTCATTTATCTTAATTAAACCAGTTGAATTTTATAAAAAGTTTGGAAAACCTTTATATCATTATAAAAAAAAAAATTGAAACCGAAAAGTTATTCATCATTACTTATAGTATAATAACTGTTCGATGCATCCAAAGGAAAATAAAGATTAGACAAATTACATATGGTAAGGAGGAAAAAAGCTAATATAGTATTAGAGTGGCATTCTTAAAAAAATGAAATTAAAGTATATTATTTTACTTTTTGTTAATTCTGGTTGACCTTTGAGATTCATCATTAGTGGAATAGAGGGTCCATATACATCAGCATCAAGCAGACCAACAAGTTTGTTCTATTAAAAATAAAATGTTGCACATTTTTTCTATTATTCAATATTTAAAAACAAACAAACAATTCTTTATTTCTGTAAACCCAACCTTTCCTTTTTTAGTTAAAAAAATAACAAAAATAAATTTAAAAAAGTATTTTACTCCAATAGTTATTCAACTTCAATAGAAGAATGGCAAAAGAAACTAAAGAGTTTAAAAAAATTTAGGATAAGCTTATTGGCATATACAATAAATTAAAATACATTAATTTTAAACTCAATAACATGAATGTTTTTCATTTTTCTTCATTCAGTATTATATACAGATGGTTATTAAAATAATGGGAACACTTTAAATTTATAAAGAATCCTTTATTGACATAGTGTAGGGCCACCTTTGGCATGAAATAAAGTTTGAATTTTCTTAGGAATTGATTCAGACAAATGTTGAATAGTGTTTATAAGAATATTGCCCCATTTTTCCAGGAAATATTGTGAAAGTTCTGAGAGAGATGAAGGAAAATAATTCTGTATTGAATGCTCAAAAATAGACCATAACAGTTCAATTATATTGAGGTTATGTGACTGCAGAACAAGTCACATATTCAATTTCATCTTCATGTTTCTCAAACCATGGTTGTACAAATCTTGCTGTGTGGATAGGTACATTATCATCTTGAAAAATTCTATGCCTTGCAGGAAACTATTTTTGCATAATAGGATAGACCTGGTCAGCTAAAATTTCACCATACTTTTCTCCAGTTATCCTTTCTTTCAGGGCTACAAATGGTCCAGCAGAAAACCACAACATGGCTGCCCATATCAAGACAAATCCCCCTCCATGCTTGATAGTTGAAAAGAGATAATCCCGATCATACATTTGTGCAGATGCCCTCCAAATGTTCATCCACCTTTTGTTGCAAGGAAAAGTGTTACACAAAAATTGACAATCTTACTTTCTTCCACTTATCAATTGACCAGGTTTTGTGGGTGTGACAACACTTAACATCTGTGACAAGTAGTTTCAGAATTGCTGCTCTACCAAAAATGTTCCATTTATGGATGAGTCTTCTAACTGTCATCACTCACACTGTAGAATCCAGATGGGTTTTGAAATCTGCGGGCAATTTTTCTGCAGTTGGTTGCTTTTTAGACATTACAATCCACTTCAATACCCGTTAATCTTTTTCTCTATGTTTCTCTTTCCTCCAACTACTTTTCTTTACCAAGCTTGCCTTGCCAACCTTTGTGTATGCTGCCATGACTTTAGACATCTTACCTCTAGAAATGTCAAAAAGTAGAGATGTTTCAAACACATTTGTTCCAACTAGATGCGCTCCTACAGTTTGATCTCTTTGAAAACCTGCGAGGTCCATCATCTTATGCTTTTGCAAAAATTCCAAGAATTACAGAACTTCAATAAAGCTAAAATATAATACCAGAATATACCCAATGCTATTTATAAAAAAAAATGGGCATATTCAAAATGTCAAGCTTATTTAGAGGTGTTTCCATTACTTTGATAACCAACTATATATATATATATATATATTGAATGAATGAAGTATGATATACTTTAGAAAAAATTCAGCATTTTCAGATTGTGTAGCTTTGATGAATAATTATCAATACATGAGTATTGTTTAATATTGAATGGAATTAAGATATCAAATATAAGCAATTCACTGGTAAGGATTTCTTAATCTTATGGGAATTTACTTACACCAATAACCATCATTAATAGTTACTTGCCTTAGCCTATATCTCTTATTAAATTGTATAATAATCATTTTAAACACAGTTCAAAGAGTAGCATTTACAGATCTAGAAATTTAAACATAATAAATATAATTATAACTGATTTGAAGAAAAATATGAAACACAAAATACTTGGTTTTGTTTTCAAGTCTTATAAAAAAAAAAAGGAGATTTTATTTATTGAATCTCAAGTTAACTAAAAAATAACTCAAATTATTTTTAAAAAATTACAAAAGCTTTTAATTGCACACAACTATATTTTTCTTCTTCCACAACTAATGCATATTTGCAGTTGATAAATAATTTTATAATTGCACCTACTTTAGTTATGTTGATAAGAGTATAACCACTGCTACTCTTCAGAGATCATCATCACAATCATTAAATATTTTTATTCATATAATACTCATTCAGTGATAATTTTTTAAATTTATATGAAATAAATTGGTTAAATGTCTAAATTTCCATATGAACATTATGTCTTTCTAAATTACTTGCAAAATTATTTTCTAGTTACAACTTCAGCTTTCTTTTATTTAAGAGGCTGTTAAGTTTCAAGCAAAATTGAAATATATGATTATTAATAATGGGGAGGGGGAATCTATTCTGCATTTTTAATACTACTGCAAAATGAAAAGTATCATACAAAAGACACCAACCATGGTGAAAAAAAACTCATTAATATTTAAATATATTTATTCTAAAACAATATAAAATAATTTAATGCTTTTTAGATCGAAAACAACAATGAAAAAAACATACCTTTTCATTTGCACTGATTGCAAGAGCCAAATTCACTGAAATTAATAAATAAATGTGGTAATTTTTTTCCAATTATTTAATTTAATTTTTTCATTTAATGAATATAAACAGTGATATTATGAATTCCAATTTTTTTTAAATAACATGCTATTGAAGCATAAAGAAAAGAGAAAAAGAAAATAATAGAATTTAGATTTATAAAATAAAAGAATTTAGCATTTTAAAAATCAAAAAGCTAAATTTTAAAATGACATAAGGCAAATTTTAAACATAATTATGCATTAAATGCATTGAAATTCAAATGAAGAAAAATACCTGCTGTAGTAGACTTTCCCACTCCACCTTTACCAGAAGCAACAACAATTATATGTTTAACACCAGGAACAGGAAATTTTTTAAGTTTATTCTTCCCTAGATTGCCTTTTTCACTCTAAAAAAAGGGGCATTCATGATGAGACTTTCAACTTACAAATGTAATTATAAAGTAAAAATAATGCTAATAAAAATTATAATCAAAACACAAAAAGTTATTTCAACAAACAGTAATTCTTTTTAACAAGACAAATAAAAATGAAAAATAGTAAATATATATATTAATTTATGACTATAGATTTTATTAAAAGATGTATTTAATATAAATATAGCATTAATTCTGAAAGTAAATTAAAAATTATAATCAATATTTTGAATCTATGCATAAGCTATTTCAGCACTGACTTTGCAAATCTAAATGATAAGAAAAATCTGAATTAATAACCCCTACTGTTCAAAACATATGAACAAGAGAGCGTTCAAATCTATGGAATGAATGTACATCAAGCCTAAAAAAGAAGTGTATCATTTAGTAGAATCAGGTTTTGAACATACAACTGTTTTATTCAGAAATTTTGGCTCAATTATTAGGTGAAATTTATTTGCTGCATTTGCATAATATATAATTTAGAATTATAAATAAAAATTTCATCAGCTTTGTTAAAATGCATGTATCACAAATATTTTCCAACATCGTTAATTTAATAATAATCTTTTCCGTTTTATAGTGAAAACAATTAGAGAACTCTGATTTCAAACAAATTATATCTAAATTTCCATTACTATGTTCAATTTTCCCCCTATTTTTTTTCGTTCTTTTTTTTAAAGAAATTTGCTAAAAAAGGTTCTTAGTTTAGTAAGATATATAATTTTTGTGTCGTATTTATTATTTTTTAAAAACATTTATGCAATATAAAAAATAATACCAAGAAAAATGTAATTTTTAATAAAGCAAAGCATTCCTGCTTTAAAAAGGTGAAATAACTAACTATTTTCCCACAATAAATGTTTCTATTGAGCAGTTTTAATATCATCTACCAAATGTAAAACATGCATATCATTTCAAGAATTTTGATAAAAGGCACAAAATAAAAATTACAGAAAAGCATCTATCAATACTGCTTAATATCTAAAACCAATTTACAATACTGTTTCTAGGTCATAATGTCCTTCCCCACTTTAAACCTTAGTACATTCTTAGTAATACAGTTTTTATTTAAAAAAATAAAAAATGATTAATTATTCAATCGCAAAGTAAAATGTGTCTTACTGAGAAACGTTTAAAAGTTTTATGAAAGGGAGAAAAATGCCTTCTTGAGAAGAAAACAAACATGTTTATAAAAAAAATGATGAAAAATTTATTAGAATTTAAAATTTGTAACAAACTCTTTCTTTTACAAAAATTATCATATTCTTAAAAAAGAATATAAAATCGAAATAACAGCAAAAGAAAATCCAAAATACAATCCAATGTTTTGAATTCCGTGTGCTTACATTGTTACTTTGTTGATTGGTTTATACTAAAAGCAGAATAGTTTGTTACAAGTATATTGAAAAATAGTCTTGATTATTCTTAACGCTATAAAAATGAAGAAAACTTACTTTACACTTTTCTCAAATATAAAGGCATCTGAGGATATTTTTTTAATGCATTTTGCAATGTGCAATCTGAATGCAATTTTTGTTCATGTGTTTTGTTGAAATGAAATGAATGCAATTTTTGTTTGTAAACAAGCACAACAAAGTGCACTTAAGAAAAGATCTAGCAAACAAATCAAATGTCGCGCGTGGTAACAAATAGAAATAGTTGGCAGTTATGTTTAAAAAATTGAGATTGAAAATTCACTTATAGAAAAAATTAAAACAAATATTAACGTGATTAATAAAATTATTTGAAACAATTTCAAGTCTTGTTAAAAGTCTTATGAAGCTTTGAAATTTTTTTAAATGGTATTGTGTGAAAGGAGAATAAATTTTTTTAATAAATTTGCATCATTGTCTTATAAAAATTCGCTTTCAATAATTTTCCAAGTGCATCAACTTACTTCCATTATGTTCAAATCTGTAATTCAATTATTTTTATTCATAGTAGTTTTACTAAATGGTAATAAAAATTCTTCATTATGCTATCTATTATTCATAAACCTTAAGCACCTTTGAAATTCTTCAATTCTTTTATTTATTCAGATGCTTCAAGTTCAAAAACATCATTGAGACTTGAAGTCATTGCTGACTGGGGAGGAATGCCTGTTTTCCCTTATAAAACATTTGTAGAGTTGGCAGTTGGAAGAGAAATGGCTTACCTAGCATCAAAATTGGAAATAGATGCTGTATTAGCTTTAGGTGATAATTTTTATCTCGATGGAGTGAAATCTGTTAATGATTTGAGATTCAAGGTGATATAAAACTCCTTCTTTTTAAAATTTTAAATTTTGCTTGTAGGCAACAAAAAATGGTCATATAAGAATTAATATAATTTTATATTCTTCTTTACATGCAAATTTCTTATTTAAAATGTGTTTTGTACAATAGCAATTTATTTATTTATTTATTTTTTTATGCCAGAGGAGTTCTACCTTAGTTGCCATATTATAAAATATTTCTTTCTCACTCTTGAAAAAAGGGGGGGAAAGCATTATTTGTCTTTTGAGAAATTATGTCTTACAATTTTTATTTATTTATTTATAAATTTTACTAAAGTTTGTTTGCTGAGAACTGGACTTTCTCACTATATTGTTCAACTAATTCATATTAAACAATATTTAGTATTAATCATCAACTAAGGCTTTATATAATTAATCATGTTTACAAAATAATATTGACTTTAAATATTTTAAAAAATGTAGAAAGTCTAATATTAGTTGTAACATTTTCTGAGATATAACTACTTCTAGATTATTTAACTAGATTATTACATAAATCCTCTTATTTATTATTTCTAAGTTTTTTTTAAAATTATTTTATGACCCGATTAAATATTTTATATTCAGTTTCATATCTTATAATAATTGATATGGACTATGATTGACTTAGTGAAATTTTAGAAAAGAATCCTGTAATTATCTCTTATTAGTGAAGATCTAGAGAGGATTTTGTGATTAATATTCTAAACTAAAAAAATGTCAATCGAATTATGCATAAAGAATAATTTTTTTAAAAGGCTTGTGATAAGAATGTCTACTACAGCAGGTAATGTGGCAAATTTAGTGAATTTTTACTAAAGTATACTGAAAAAGAAGTTTCTGTAATGTTCAAGGAGCCATATCTGAAATAATTTGCTGTAAAAGAGCTATGTTGCATAGCTCTAATTGCTTCCCAATTTATCTTACTTTCTAAACAACAGACACAGTAGTAAATTACCTGTTAACTAATAGAAATTTTTTTGAATTATAGTATTTCATAGGATAAATATATGCAAAGTATTCACTCTAATTCTGTTCTTCTATCTTATTTCTAAGTTTCTAAAGATAGACATATTTTCTGTTGAAAAAAATTGATTTATTTTATATGAAGAATGATATTTAGTATTTGTAACATTATTGATTAACAAATCCTTTTTTCATATTGATGAAAAATTGCAAATTTTTATCAATCATATTTAGTAAAATATTTTTAATTCTTTTCTTGTTCTTTAAAAAAAAATGTTATTTTCAATAAAATTTTAATTGAAAAAATTGTACACTTCTCCATCTGAAACTAAATGATTATTAAAGTTTCGATTTCAGTGGTCGCTTCAAAGAAGATCAATTTGTTAACAAGATGTCGTTGAATGGCTTAAAATAATAAAATACAAAGCTTCATAACTCGGTCAAGTCCACACACAAAAAAAGCGGTACTCCTTTTGTTTCATTCAATGCCTTCCCATTGTAACGTCTCGATCTGGTCCGATCAAATAAAGGGTAGCGTTTTAATCAAATTACTTTAATTACAGCTTTAATATACAGAAAAAAGATACTCTTTATCATCTAGGTTAAGTTAAAGGTTCTCTGTTCAACACCACAAGAATAGTTCCTCGAAATATTTCAGATAAACTCACGAGAACAGTTAATCGGCCGTCAAAGTCGCACGCTGGTACCGAAGTTAACTCCAGGAATCCACCGAATTCCTCATGTGGAATTTTCTCTCGAACGCTCTGCTTTCACCGATCTCTCCTCCGGACTTCCTTCACCAAAATTCCTTATCTCCCCCAAAACCTCGCCTTTTCTCTCTTCTTTGAACTCCACCTCTCATCCACATTGGAGCATTTGGGCTCCCGATTCTCCAATCGTCCTTCAGCAAAAACTTCACTCGTCTACAGTTGACCGCAGGAATGTTCGTGGTCCACAATGGAAAGAATGCAGGTTACACATCTGTGTTGCAGACACGATGCACGGGTGGTCCTTTATCTGAACTCAATCTACAGGGCCAGAAGGAGGATTCTCCGCCTGTCCATCTTTAAGCAATTACACTGCTTTAAAACGTCGCCATTGATGAGACCCGTCTGGAAATGGCAATTATGGAGCGTGTGAAGAAGAAACCACAATGGTCAGGCCGGGGAGAAGCTGAATTATTACACCATCTATATCAAATAAAAATAATGTGTACGTGTGTTGGCCCTCTACACACCAGACCGTTTGACTTACAACTACTGAATTTGATACACATAAATGTTAACGGCGAAAATCTGTACCTTGGAGATTTTTTTTTTTTGAAATTTTAGTTAATTAAAAAAATAGCAATTTATTAGCTTTTTTTTTTTTCGTGATAACCATTTTTCCATTCATTCCACGATTCCATTGTTGAAAATTAAAGAACAAGGTTTCTGAAAAATATCTGTGTAATTTATGACGTGTATAAAATTATCGGGAATGTTCTTCCCAATATTTTCTCTCATATTCCTTTGTAAAGGCGAGAGAAACGATTCGGAAAGCATTTCCGTTCAATAATTATAAAGTATTAACATTTTAAGTTGTGAATTTAATCCTTGGCAAGCGGTTTATAATATCCGATAATCGAATTTGTGAACATTTTTTCCAACGGATCGAAATAAAAATCTTATGCAAAACTACATTTGTATCAGATTTCATATATTTAAGCCAGTGTATTTTTGAGCAACCACATTTACGTGTTTCTGAAAATACAGATCACCAGATAGTCAGCCCTTCTTTGCACTTGGTTCAAAATTTAGTTATCTACACAGTAGATATTAAATGTATGTAATAAATTTTGTCTGTTAACTCTCTTTGTTTTGTAGCTTTCGTATTAGCATATTTGAACAGTCGGAGATGTTCTCGGAATGCATTTTATCCAAAATTTAAAAAATCTTATTTCAGTTTTTAACAACACTACGATGTTATGGGACTGATTTCAATTATAAAGGTTCATGTGCACAATAAATAGGGTCTATATAAGCGATAGTTAAAATAATATGGCTTTAATGTTTGATAATTTGGCAAGATCATGAACATGAAGTTATAACTACACAATTTAAAGAAAATTAAATATAACCAGTATTCTCGGAGAACTAGCTAACCTTCAAAGGCGAATAGTTAATTTTTTTTAAAGGTCCTATGGATTGCGACTGAGAACTTATCAGTCGTGAAAATTTTAATATCGCTAACATAAAAACGTGCAATTTTAACTCCATCGACTGTCTGAAACAATATTTGCCAGTTATCGACCAGTGATTAATTAAGACTAATTGGCCTAAGATTATGAAAATATTGATCGTTCTAACATTTTAATGTTCAAAGCTCAAAATTTGGACGCAGAAGATAGACACTTATTATTATTATTATTTAAGAGCTGATGTTTCAAGAATATGATTCTTTAGGATCAAAGAATTTATAAAATTTAGACGTCGTGATTTTTTCTAAATTGTATTTATTGATTCAAACAAATAAAATATTATTACCAATTTTATTTAAATCCTTTCGAAAGTAAAATTAAAAACTTTATTATATGATGTACGAGAGAAATGTTTATTGACTAATTCTTGAAATTATTGCATAAATTTTAAGAAATAGTCTGTATTTTACATAATACTTCGATTCTGAACGATAAACTTTCCTGCACTAATTGAAAAAAAGATGCTTGATTTCAGCAAAAAAAAGTTTTAAATATTAATTAAAGTTTTATCTTTTCCACTTTAATTTAAAATTCAAATTCATTAGAACTGGCAAAATTTGAGAGATACATAGTACAGTGAACAGAACGGCTTAAGGTTTCTACAATAGTATTAGTTATGACTATCTAAATTTGGGGCTTAAAAATATTTTGCTGAAGAAACTGTTAAGAGACCAAGTTACCTAAAATATTTAATTGAAAATTTTAGCGAATATTAATTCTGGCGAACCAACTGGTCGTCAAAAGTGATTTTTAAAAAATGGTTATTCAAAGGAACTTTGAACTACATATAACCCTACTAAAATCCATCCATTTTATTATTTTTTTATATCTTATGTTTTTGCATTTTAATTTAAGAACATTTGAAATGCATGACGTTTATTTGAGCATTATGTCAATTCATTGGATGAGGATTCTGTTAGCGACTGTGTTTAGTATGTTTTTGCTCCTGATCTGCCTACTAGAAGGAGATATGGTTATAGTTTTCACGACATTGAAATTGATCGTAAATTTAATTTTAATGATATAAAAATTTGATTTTCTTGGAATCTTTAATTGGGCATAATTTGCAACCTTATCAGGCGTTGACTATTAAGGTTTCTTGGAATATGAAAAATCCGACGGCCTTGACCATGAATCAGATGATTAACTTTGGCAAAGGAGACTTGCACGCCAATTATCTCATCATCTGAGCCAACGCAGTTAAATTTAATTTAATTTATCTCCCAGTTTACGACGTTTCTTAAGGACGAGTTTCTCAGTTCACAAATTCGTATTACATTTTCGTGTTAAAAATTTTTCTGAGTAAGGCATTTGAGAGGTGATATTTGTGCATTTATCAACTCTATTGAGCTATTAAAATTTGAACGCGAAATTCGAAGCATATGTTTCTTTGCTCACAATTTATTGGATATAGGTATTTTTACTTATCAGCTGAAGGAAAAAAAGAAAAGAAAAAGAAAGGAAACATTAATGTTATTTGAGTTGGATTCAAATTGTAAAAAAATAATTCGTGATTTTCAGAAGTCGGATAGCTGCTTTTCAATTTTGAACTAAATAATTTTCCTAATTTAGATAAGTATAGTTAATAAATTTTGTTTCTGAATAATCTCATGATTAATCTTAAGAGGTACTTAAAAGTTCAGCAATATAAAAATGTCTGAGACAAGGAAAGATTAGAAAACAAAAATGATTTAAACCCTTTGGTCCTTTGCAGATTTTGGATTGACTTTTCAAAATTTTTTAAATAATATAGTGAAATATGAATATAAATTAAGGAAAAAAAATATTTTTAAGGCTGATTTTTTTTTAAAATTTAAAGATCATCAATGTTTGAAACCGAGAGTCTATCAAACAATGCAATTCTATGCATTAATTTACTAAATTCTTTAAAAGAAAAATGTGTGAACTATTTTTTTATACTAATTTGTAAAAATCACCAAAAAAAATTACATTCTGCTGTATATTTAGTAATGGATCTAGGCATTCTGCATCTCTAAGCAATGCATTTTATGTTCTTCTTTTAAGGAACTAATCAATTTAATTTTACATTTTAACAAATTTTAAGTATTTATTTTGTTATTATTATTGTGCTATTTTATGCTATTTATTTTAGGTCTAATTTTTGGTTTAATATATTAGTACAAATACAGGGTTTTTAAAAAAAAAAATTAATATTCGTAAAAAATATTCAAATGTTTATAAATACTGTAATAAGTAAATAAAGGTCATGAAAAATAGTTAAAAATCTAATTAATTATTTTTAGAAAAGTGTTCATGTAATTCTAATATTTTATTGTTATCGAGTTAATAATATTTTTAATAGATCTACTTTCACTGTCCCCTTCCCCCTCTTGTATGGTGGATGAACATTATTATTAGAGTTTTTTTAATTTATAAAATGATTATTTATTTATGAATATTATATGATTTAAATAACTCTGATCATGAAAATAAGTCAGCTAAACATTATTTCTTCTCTGTCAAAGCGGAAAAATTTGTTCAGAAACAGATTAAATATAAAAAAATGTAACTAAATACATTTATATTGCACAAGAATTAATTAGCTAGCAGGGCGGTAAATGAAAATGGGGGAGATCTCCACACTTTGGAAAGATCAATAGCTGATTCAACGGTTATAATGTTTCTTCCTTAATAAATTTAATTCTTTTGCAGCCTTTCTGTTTTTTTTTTTTTTTTTTTTTTTTACTAAAAGGAAATGGTTTTTATTTGATAAAAGATGCAGATTATAAGATTATAATCCCGGAACTTCTGATTTCTAAGCCATTGAACTCTTTGCTTATGTAACTTCCTATCAGAAGCCTTGATTGACAGTTTCATAAGCTTCTATACTGTGAAATTCATTTATAATCACCGGCGTTTTGGAATGAGATTTGCTGGTTGCGTATCTCGGGTATAATTTCAAAAAGAAAAAAAAAAGGATTTGAATCCTTTTTTAGTTATTGTTGCTCGTATTAAGAAAAATAACATTGATACATTTTTATTCGTTTGTTTTCTAATTTTATCATTAGAAATTTAAAAAGCTGAGTTTGAAAATTCCAATTCTTTCTATTGAGAAGCCTCCTTTAAAAACATTTAAAAATAATTACGAAGAAACTACTGTTTACTCTTTCGAAGCATCAACAGTTTGGAAGAAGCATGAGTGTTTTACTTCTTTAAAAATTTTTTTAAGATTTCAACTTCTAGTACGAGGCATTATAACATGATAATGTATTCGGTTTGACTCGTCTGTTTGTTTTACTTTTAAATCAGTTATATGGCGGCGATAACGTGTAAAGAAGGGGAGAGAAAGTGTTAATAAATGTTTGAAATGCGCTTTTATAAATCCAGTAGTTGAAACAGTGAAAAGTTTTATTTACAAATATTCTTGGAAGTACTTTTAAATTTTGTTAATTATATATAAAAAAAATTATACGGATATTAAACTGGCATCATTATAAAGTTACAAAATTTTTTTTAAAAGTAGAATAAAGTTTTTTTTTTTTTTTTTTGAACAATAATATGGTCAGACATTTTTAAGGGGGAAACATGTTAAAATTTTTATTAATTATAGACAAAAATCTAATAAAATTTTAAAAATACTTTTTGAGAACTTACTACACAAATAGTAACGGTGTTATGTACAGTTTTTCCCCCATTTCGAACGCCTTATTGTTCAATTTAGAAATTGCAAAACTTTGTATATCTCTAAATAGACCTAAAATAGACATTTAAAAATGTTAAAATCTAACACAAACACATAGATATCACATTTTAAATGGAGTAAGGCTTCATTTGTCACAAAAAAACTTGTTCTGCTCTGTTTAAACAGGGTGATCGACGAATAAGCCCTAATTTCAAAATTAAATATCTCTACAACAAAGATCGATAGAATTATCCGGTAAACTGTACGTTTATTAGCAAAACTGTAAAAATGTTGTACAAAAGTTTAGAAAATTTAGTTACGAAAATCGTTAACAGATGGCGCTCTAATCACAAGGCCCATAGACGCTTTCAGTGCGACGTCAAAAATGAAAAATGACTCCAGATCTCACTCCTTGTGACTTCTTTCTGTGGGGAGTATTGAAAAACACTGTCTATCGAAACAATCCCGCCACTCTAGATGAGCTTGAATCGTTGATTGGTGTTGCTTGTGATTCCATTTCCGTTGAGACATTCCAAGACGTGATGTCAAATTTCATTGTTCGATTACGCCACCTCATTATTTCGAACAGTGGACATTTTGAAAAAATTGTATTTTGATTGCAAAGACCCCATCGCTTTATTGTTTTTTTTTTTTTCCCCTTTCAGAGAAAGAGTTTTCAGCACAGAGCGCCATCTTTTTGTGACTAAATTTTCTAACTTTTGTTCACTAATTTTACAGTTTTGCTAGTAAACGTACAGTGTACCGCATAATTCTATCGATCTTTTTTGTAGAGATATTTAATTTTGAAATCAGGGTTTATTCGCTGATCACCCTGTATCTTCCTTATAAATAATAATACCAAAAGAGTATTTAAAGCCATGCTTCCGTTTTGCATGCACTGTTTTAATAGTCATATCTTTATTACGATGGAAAAAGGCGTCCTGTGACATAGCTTTATAATCACGAGACAAAAGTTACTATGCATGTGATCTGGCATCTAACTGCCCATCATATTGAACTGTTTCTTCCAGATTCCAAAATAAATGCAGTGTGGAGTCCAAAATTTAATTTATGCATTTTTTTGCAAATTTGTAAAATGTACGCAATTTTAAATTTATTGGCGTGTTTTATGTGAGCAGGAATTGATTCTAGTATTAAACGCGATTATTTTTGCTTGCGTATAATTTTTTAAAAATAATAATTAATTCATGTTTACATGGCACGTGTCAAACATGTCGTGCCAATTCATGTTAGAATCAATTAATATCACTGCAGATTTTCGGAAAAAAAGATGCAGATTTATAGCAAAAGATGCAATAGATTTATTTCATATAATTTAATGGGTTTAGATAAAAGATGAAAATAAGTGTAAGATAGCAAATGCAGTTAGTATTTGTCTTATGGTTGTGACATCTCATGACTTAAATCTCTTAGATTTGTGTTAAAATTTGTAATGACAACATTTTTTTCGCATTGATATTATTCGGTTTCTGTATAGATTTAATTCTGTATGAGTAAATTACAAAATATTATAATATTGGTAGTCTACAGCGATCATTTGTTTTGGCGGGATTAATGGTTGTCAAAATTTTCAATTAGATTTTATGTGTAACTGTTTCATCTGTAAAATATTTTTAAGGCTTCAATTTTGATAGATTTATAGCTCATGCTGTTTCAGAAAATTTTCTTCATTCTGGTTATTGCTCTATGATTCATTAAATTTTCTGTTTATATCTTTATACATCCAATTACATCACTGGAAAAAGCAGATGTATTTAAAAATAGGCGTAAATTAAAAAAATTTCTCCGTTATTGATTTTGAAGTTAGAGCTTAATTGTAAGTGAAATAGAATTTTTGAAATTTTATTAAAATATACTTTATACTGAAATCTACTAAGCGTGGGGAAGTAAGCAAAAATGTTTTATTCTAATCATAAGGTATGGGAGGGAAGGAATTCGGATGAAATATAAGTAGCAACAATATTTATTTCAACAATTATATACATTGGCAAAATAGATTAAAAATGTTTATAAAATTTAATTAAAAATGAAAAACGTTATTCGGAAAAATTGGTACCAGCGAAAAGGTTTAAAAAATTTTTTTAATGATGTTAAAATTATTTTTGTGCTGTAATATTTACGAAAGCTATCTCAAATTCAAAAATTCTTTTAATTTTAAAATAAATTCAAAATTTTTTTAAATTCCCCTTAGGTACACATTTCCGTTTACAAAATGTAAATGGTGCAACAAATCTGGGAACCGTAGATTAAATGGCTTGACCTGCTTGACGCCAGACACTCATACATGCATTATCTTTATTACTAATAGCTTTAGCCATACAGACTGTTAAAAAATGGGAGAAGAAAAAAAACCTAGCAAAGCAATAGGAAGCCTGAACAAGCATGAAATAATTTAGATGCGTCAGTTCATAAATAAAATGCAAGAGTGCATAGAAAGTAAAAGAGCCTCTTAGGATTGCATTTGAATAAAAAAATGTAATTGTGATGCCAAGTAAAGCAGTGTAAAAGGTGAGAGACAGCATTGAAAAAATACCTTACTTACTTTTTATGGTACATAAGTATGTACCATAAAAAGTGATGAAAGACTCCACTAAAAGAGGCACACATAATTCGTTGGGTTTTCTTCATCACAAAATTGGATTAAGATTTAACAGAACATTGACATCAGAATAGATTAGCATAATGAGATTAAGGTAAAAATAAATTAAAGAGTTTACTCACAAATGGTATTCACATTATCTTTATTGAACGTATAGAGGAAACAATTGTCATCTCCATCCTTGGAAAGTTTCAGTTTTCTTCCCAAAATAAACTTGTAAACTTCATATTTAAATATGTATATAATTTTCCAAAATTTAAAATCACGAATGATATTTACATTGTTTTCACTATAGATGATGTTTAAAAAATGTATATACTATCGTGAAGGCCTAGTTTTGGAAGTCTTTTCAATCTATGAAGACGTAAAATCCGTGAATTAATTTATATAATGGCACTGTGTGAACCCTTATTGCTAATAGATCGATATGAGTAATTAAATTTTCGTTACATAGACAAAAAGATTCAATTTACTTGGAATATTGTGCACGAATACTTTTTTAATAGTTTTTCAATATTAAAGCACAATTTTCCATAAAAATAGTTTTGATTATGATTATAACCACAGGTGTATTCATCATTTCAGTTATACAATGTATAATTTTTTTTGACTACATTTTTTAACGTCTCGTTGTAAAGCAACACTAGGGCTATTTTGGGACACACCTCGTAATTTTGAACCACGGCTTGATGACGAAGGCGACATCTGAGATAACATCCCCCTCTCCATTCCAACAGGAGGACGTTTGGCCTGACAGATTTAACGTGCAAAATATCCCATTACACGACGGTTCTTCTGAGAAATCGAGTCTCGAACCTGAAACACTCCAGTTCCGAAGCCGATACTTTACAACCAGGCCACTGCGTCCCCTCTTCACTACAGAATACACTTCCGAATATCCGGTTTGCTATCCGGCCTACTTTTCTTTTATCGTAATTAAATAAGTAAGGCAAAGCATCTATTGTCATCAATCAAGGATTCTCTCAAAACCTAAAAATTGTAAGTTTTGACTTATCTTAAGGTTACCTTTACATATGTATGCAAACATTTATCAATAAAAAATGAAATTTTTTCAAGTCAATTATCTTAAGATCTAGGCTTATTATTTACTTTAATGTTTTGTTTATGTTTCCTGCATTTCAATTGGGCATTACGGAATTTATGTTAAAATATGAATTGTTTATATCCTTTAACATTCTTTTTCTCTAATAAATTCTTGAAACGGGCTGGGCGGTATATAACCATATGATAAATTACCAGAACAGACCCTTCTGTTAGAACTCGACACATTGCTGATAGCTACTACTGTGATTCATCGGGCCGCTGCTGCGTTCATATTGAGATAAATGGAAAATCTAGTATTCAGTAAGAAGTGAGAAAATACATATTATTACTGTAAGTTTTGGATTAAAAAGTTTTCCTCTGGTATTGGGGGAGGGGGGAATGAAATCATAGAACTCCGGCCTATCCAGTTTTTTTGTTATCCGGCCTATCCTTGTGCCATATTAAATCGGATACTCTGGAGTGTAATCTATCGTAATTGTGTTTTATTGTTTGCAAAATAAGACCTTGTTGTCTCTATTGTGCTCTTTATTTTTATCTCAACCACATTCATCAAATATACATAAAATGTGCACGAATTATTTTTAAAAATTTAAATTTTGATGCTTTTATAATTATTATATATATTAACAAATGATTTTTAACATACGACAGAATATTTTTTAAAATCCCACCACCACCACTAAATTGTGCAGCTTTGATGATAAATGTGAAAGCCACAGGATAAATCTCACTGTAGATTCAACTTCATGGAGACGGCATCCAATGCAAAGAGAGACTTTTAGATACATTTTGGAAGTTAACTATTATCTTGGTCAATTTTTAAAGCTTGGCTGCGAACTAAACGTTACAGATCTGCAGGATCTGAAGACAGCATTCTCAATTAATAGGAAATTATTGAAGCTTATCTGGAAGTAAATTTAACATCGACTAAACATTGCTAATGCCACTAGGGTCGTAAACATTGCCATGTATGAGTGAAAAAACAAAACTTTAAAAGCTATTTTGCCACAAGTTAAAAAAACTTTTGTTTTATACAATAAAGTTAATAAAGTCTAAAGGTAATTTATGAATACCCATCTTAGTGAAAACCTAAAAGGTCACCTTTATTTTTGTTTTGTCTGTTGTTGGGTTTCAAATGTCAGGAGTTTTTATTGCATACAAGGAAAACAATGAAATTGTAACCTCTTTTTGTTTTTCCAGGAGACTTTCGAGACTGCTTTTAATTATGAGTCTCTACATGTTCCGTGGTTAGTTGTTGCTGGTAATCATGATTACTACGGAAATGTTTCGGCACAGATAGCTTATACTAAGATCTCCCATCGTTGGTATGTTTTATTTGTTATAAACTTTAAATTTGAATGTTATTAAAGTCAAATGTTTATTGCAAATAATTAAATAAGTTCATGTTTATTTAAATTTTTATTCTCTATAAATCCAATATGTTTAAATAAATTTGATATTAATTAATAATTGTTTTTATTGACTTTTTTTTCATAATACTCTACAAAAAAAATCCACTGCAATTTTTAAACATAATTTTCATCGTGAGTTAAATACACTGTACATGAAAATTAAAAATAAAATAAAAAATAACTTTTTCTATTCATTTAATTTTATTGAAAACGGAATCTAAATATGGTTACTATTTATGATTTTGTATGCGATGAACCAATGAAGGAACCAAACTGTGTATTTTTTCACCAGTTTCTGTTAAAAAATGGCACAACAATCTTGTCTTTCATTTTCAGAAATATTTCTTTATTTATCGAATTCCTGCTTTTGAATGATAAAAATTAATTCTGAAAGTTCCTTCTTTTATTCATTGACTGCTCCCTGCATTTTATTATACCAAGTCCAAAATTCATTTTAAAGTGCGTTTTGGAATTAAGAACATAACACTTGTAGAAGTCCAATACTTATTACAAATGGGCTGCGGTGGTAATGTTTCAGCTTCGGAATCGAAGGGTTTCAGCTTAGAGACCTACTTTCACCGCAGAACGTCATATAATCGAGTCTGATGCGTGTTAAATCCATCGGGTCCAAACGTCCTTCCACTCTTGTGGTGTGGAAGTTTGGAAAGAGTGTTGTGTCGTCTGAAAGACCGTCCTCATCATCAGATCGTGGTTCAAAATTACGTGATTTTTGCCAAAATAGCCATACTGAGGTTTTAAAAGGGGGACGTTAATGCAATTAAAGTAAACTAGCTTATTACAAGTTAATATGATGATATGATCATTTCGTATATGGGCTGTCTATCTTACAAAATAGAAAAAGTGGGAATAATATAGAAATCTATTGAAACGATCCACAAAAATATAAGGAACGATTTTTACACATTTATATAAAGTTTGAGCTTCGATATTTTGATTCTGTTCAATCAGTTAAACTTGTCGCAAAGCTGTAAAATCCTTATGGTAATGCCCCAGATTGCGCCAAATTAATCGATACTTTTTCGAAATTTTAAAGTTTACGAGCACAATTGAGATTTAGTATCATTGAAATAATTGTCTAATTTAGTTTGATTATCCTTTAATTTCATTTTTCATGTTTATCTTCAATGAAAAGAAACCTTAATTCAATTTCTATTATTTAGATACTTTTATAATTTAATTTTTTTTTGAATTATAGGTTTTTTCCTGACTTTTATTATATGAAAAGATTCACTGTTCCAATGTCAAATATGACTGTTGATGTGATAATGATTGACACTGTTCTTTTGTGTGGCCTTACAAGTCCCGAATATCCTTATGAGCAACCGTTATTGGATTCTATTCCTTTAAAAACGAGAGAAAAGCATTGGGAATGGCTCGAAGATACTTTGAAGTTATCTAGGTATTCTGAATATTTCATTTGATTGTAATATCCAAGTAAAATTTTTGGTGTATAAATTATTTTATAAAGTTTTTATATGTTCTATAATATACGAGGGCCCAAAGGGCTTCATGCCTTTCACTGAAATGCTGCACTCACTTTCTGGCCATGGAATCCTTCATCGCATTGCATTCGTGAACTTCGCAAATTTGTCAGTGAATTTCACAAGCTTTGATGTTTCTCCCAAAAGAATTCATGCCCTTCAATGAATTACTGCACTCACTTTCTGGCTATGGATTCGCTCATCGTATCTGTGAACTTCACAAATTTGTCAGTGAATTTCACAAGCTTTGATGCTTCTCCCAAAAGAATTCATGCCCATCAATGAATTACTGCACTCACTTTCTGGCTATGGATTCGCTCATCGTATCTGTGACCTTCACAAATTTGTCAGTGAATTTCACAAGCTTTGATGTTTCTCCCAAAAGAATTCATGCCCTTCAATGAATTACTGCACTCACTTTCTGGCTATGGATTCGCTCATCGTATCTGTGAACTTTACAAATTTGTCAGCGAATTTCACAAGTTTTTTGGTGTTCCTTAACTTGAAAATTCAGATGACCGACCTTATTTTGCATGCGAACGGGATGCGGAAAATGTCGATTGCTTTAAATATTTTAGATTCTCACCAAACAAATGCCGTTTAGTCAGCAATCTAAACATGCTTTTCCTTACCTACGAATGTTTCAGTAGCGAAAATGCTCATGTTTGAACTAATGAAAGCAGTTATTCCGTTGTGGAAGTGAAAAACGGAGCTTACTTTTCAGATTATTTACTTGTACCTCGCAAAGGAAAAAAATACTTTGACCCTGTTTCATTAAATAATAATGAATTTAATATATTACAGATGAACATATTTGCATAAAGACAAGATAAATACATTGTCAAATAAACCTGTTTTGTAGATCCTATGTAGATTCACATCTCTCCCCCCCCTCAATTATAGTTGTTTCTTTATATACTGTACATTTCCGAGTATCTAGCCTACTGTGGTAGAAGAGCAAAAAAGTTGGATAAACACGTGGCTCTGTGATATATCTTTGCCCGCCAATATTTTTTAAAAAATTATACCAAAATTCTCTGTTATAACATATATTTTCTGATTTCTTATTGAATACTAAACCCTCAATTTATTTCAATCCATCTAGACTGTGAATGCATCGAAACAGTTGTCTGTATTGTGTAGATTTAAAATAGAAGGCTTTGTACTAGTAGTCTATACATGATTATATACTACACACGCTTCAAGAATTTATTCGAGAGAAAATATGTTAAAGGATATAAACTTTTCACAATTTAACATTAATTCTTTAATGCCTAATTTAAATGCAGGAAGCATAAACAAATATTAACATAAATCATTAGTGGTCTTAAGAAATTTATACAAACTGATTTTATTTTCACTGATACGTGATTATATAGATATGAAAATATAATCCTAAGATAAGAGTCAAAACTTAACAGTTTTTTATTCTTAAAAATATCAACGCAATGCCTTGTCTTCCTTATTTAGTTAGGATAAAAGAAAATTAGACCTGATAGTCATGAACCGCAAACTCAGGAGTGTACTGTACGTTCAAGACTGGTATTTCTTGCTTTATTTTTGTTGATATTTATGGCACTTTACAAGCCCGCTGATAGATTTCTTGTTTTATAAAACCATCAACCCTTTAATTTGTCTCAAACTTGCTTTTATAACTCTTGAAGAAGTGGGTCTTGTTCTTGTAATCAAAACGAAGTAAACATTTTCTGTATTGTATCAAAGTATGCTTTCATTGCAGGGCGAATTATGTACTTGTGTGCGGCCACTATCCAGTTTATTCAATCGCAACGCATGGGCCGACGAAATGTCTCGTCGATCGACTTCAGCCTTTGCTGTTTAAGTACAATGTGACTGCATATTTTAGTGGTCATGATCATAACTTGCAAGTAAGTCAGATTTTCAGTAGTGGTGCGAATATTCTTTGAAATTCTAAAAATTGATGTCATTCTTAAAATTAAGAAAAATCCTTTAAAAAGTAGATTTTTTATTGTGTAACTGAACACGAAAATCTTGTAAGTCTGAACTATCATGTTGATTTATTTTTTTTTTTGACTAACCTTCATTTTCTGAAATTACACAAGAGTTATTTTGTGACGAATATCACAATTACTTTCTGGTATACCAAATATACAAGAGAAAGTATTGCAGTCTTCGAAAAATTCGAGCTCAAGGTTTTTGATGAATCGTCTAGTTTCGTGGCATTGTGTATACGGAAAATACATTTTTTTTTTTTTATCTGTGAACATAATAACTTAAAAATGCTTTGAGAAAGGTATATGAAAATTTGTGTTATTTATACGAAATCAATAGATTTCTGCCAAATTTTGAACGAAAAATATCTGGAATGATATTTGACAACCCGAATATAAATTAGCATGGTAAGTGCAAAACGGAAAGAGCTAAATGGTAATAGATCAACATCTACAGTGTAGATATATCTGTAATTTGGAGTTAATTCTATCAAGGAGTTGACCTTCTGTCGATCTGTACTTTCACTAGCATGTGAAATAAATATACACTGAAGTGACAAAAGTCATGGGATAGCAATATGCAAATATACAGATGGCAGTAGTATCGCAGCGAAAAAGTATAAATGCGCAGTTCGTTTTCCAGAGCTTTCATTTGTGTTCAAGTTACTCATGTGAACAGGTTTTTCGTGATTTATGGCGGCACGACGAGAATTAACAGACTTTGAACGTGGAATGTTAGTTGGAGCTAGACGCATGGGTCATTCCATTGCGGATATCGTTAGTGAATTCAACATTCCGAGATCCACAGTATCAAGAGTGTGCCGAGAGTATGAAATTTCAGGCATCACATCCCATCATGTACAGCGCAGTGGGCGACCACCTGCACTTAACGACCGAGACCGCCGACGTCTGTGTAGAATGGTCAATGTTAATAGACACGCAACACTTCGTCAAATAACTACAGGAATCAATGTGGGACGTACGAGGGACGTGTCCGATAGGACTGTGCGGCGAAATTTGTCTTCCTTGGGCTATGACAGAGAAGACCGACTCGAGTGCCTTTACTGACAGCACGACATCGCCTGCAGCGACTCTCCTGGGCTCGTGAGCATATCGACTGGTCCCTAGACCAGTGGATAACCGTGGCGTGGTCAGATGAGTCACGATTTCAGTTGTTACGAGCTGATGGTAGAGTTCGAGTGTGGCGCAGACCCCACGAAGCCGTGGACCCAAACTGTCAGCAAGGCACTGTTCAAGCTGGTGGTGGCTGCATAATGGTGTGGGCTGTTTTTACATGGCATGGACTCGGTCCTCTGGTGCAACTGAACCGATCATTGACTGGAAATGGTTATGTTCAGCTGCTTGCAGATCACTTGCAGCCATTCATGGACTTCACGTACCCACACAACAATGGGATTTTTATGGATGACAATGCGCCATGTCACCGGGCCAGAACTGTTCACGATTGGTTTGAAGACCTTTCCGGACAATTCCAGCGCATGATCTGGCCACCTAGATCCTCTGATATGAATCCCATCGAGCATTTATGGGACATCATCGAAAGGTCCGTTCGTGCCCAAACTCCTGCACCATCTACACTTTCACAATTATGGACGTCTATACAGACAGCATGGCTCAATATTCCTTCAGAGGACTTCCAACGACTTGTGGACTCCATGACACGTCGATTTGTTGCACTTCGCCGGGCAAAAGGAGGACCGACACGATATTAACAGTCATCCCATGACTTTTGTCACTTCAGTGTATGTAATAATAATTGTTTAAATATATACAATTTGGTATGTGATTAAAATTTTAGGTATGTGTCAAATGCTGGCATAAAAAAAGCATTCATAGTCCCATTTGGTTTTCTCATGTATTAGTCAAATGTTAATTGCCAAAAAAAAAAAATCGCTGAAGATAAACGCTAATATGTTTTTTATGTAATTGTTGCTCATCAGTGGATGCTATTAATAATATACAAGTGCATTAACTAAAGAGTATGCAAGAAAGTTTTGGATGGATCATTTCAACTTTTTAAAAATTGTATTAATATAATAAGGACAGCACTTTGAAAACCTCTCTACTTTCCTCAATACATCAACTTAAGAACATTTACCCCACGGCTCTGCTTTTAACTTTTCTTATATACCACTCGAATCTGGAATTCACAATCCTCCAATCTTGCAACCATGGTTATCGATGGACAGTGATGTTATTGTGATATTCTTCATCACTTGAGATCGCACTCGTTAAATTCAGAATAATGTTTATTATGAAGATTATAAATGCTGATGTTCGTATGCCAATTGCGGCTATCAGTAAGAGTCAAATCGGCAGTAAAGTGTGTCTAAAATCTATTAAATAAATAAATTTTCAAACCTGTAAAGTGTTCTTTCTGAAATTTCTCGTATACTCTCTAATAATTATACTTGTTTAGTTATAACTGAATGCCTTTGGCAAACAATGGTTATTACTAGAACTTACTAACGTGGATTTAAGCGATTAATCGTTAAAGTGTTATAGATTCAGAAGCATCAAAACCCCGAATATATATTTCGATGCTTTTTTTTTACAGATGGAACTAAAATTTAATATCGAACTACATAATTAATCATAATATCAAATTTCAATTTTTAAATTATGGAATTTATGAGTTGCTTGCATGTGACAATTCAGACCAACATGTGGATAACCTCTTGATGGATTTGGCTTCAAATCTGGTGCATATTTGCACTTTAGATATTAAATTTTAATATCATATTCTATTAATTTAGCTTTCTTCGCTTTGTAGTTATCATGTTAGCTAATATTTGGATAATTATGCTGACATCCCAAATGGATTTCTTTCAAAATTTGGCAGAAATGTATCAATTTGTTGTAAAAAAAACTTTAAAAAATTTCATGTATCTAGCTCAAAGTAGTTTTAAATTACTATGCTCGTTGACAGACAGACAGAACATAATTCCAAAAATACATTTTTTCGGATTCAGGAAGGTTTGAAACGTTAAGATTGATCAAAACCTCAAGTTCGAATTTTTTGACGATGACAATACTTCATCCTTATAAACGAGAAATTAAAAAAAGAGAGGTTTGTTAACCTAGATATAAGAAGTGTTGTAAAATAATATTTCATCATAGTTAAAATACCCCCACCCTGCCTTTCTCTCATCTCAATGGCAGATTTCTGTCTAATCTAAACTATTCAGGGTCACTGGACTAAAAAAAATGAAAAATGTTATTGGATACTCGCCAAATAAATAAATCTGCAAGAAAATTAGATTATTTAAGTTATAAAATATTAGAACAATTTAACTGTCTACTGCAACGAGGTCGGTTCTTGTCTTTTTCATTATGTTCGCTTAGTTATTACAATATTTGTAAACCGAGTATCTGCAAATATAATTATGATGGATGCTACATAGCAGTGAATCATAATAAATAAATAAATAAAAGCATATTATTTTCGCAACGTTAGCTATAAAATGATTCATAATAAACAATGATAAAAAATACGTTGATGTAAGGAACTGAATTTAATAACTTGTTAGAAAAGAGTCTCATAATGTGTATTGCCTAGGGCTGCAAAATGCTTATAAATTCTCCAATGATCCTCTCTTCGTGACAGCAACTGTCTAAGAATCAAATCAACAGTTACTTTCTAAATTTGGTACCTAGAGATTCAAAGGTATCTTCCTTACACCATTTTGGATGCGCGTATCGCATAACGAAATTTACTGATAGTTTTACATATAGCTTATAAATTTACTGAGGATTTATTGTCAGCCTCATAAACAATATCATATTAAATTTTTTAATGCAATAAAAAATTGCAGACAGAGTTGCATCTGGAAACTTTTAATGAATGGTGAGACGGATACTGACTAATATTTTTGGAAAGGCCATGCTCAAGTCTTAATTATGAACATTTTCTGAAAAGATTTGGGGATCAATAAAAAACACAAAATCGGGTTAAATTTGGTGCTAAAGTGTGCCGTTGTACACCTTACGATATTATCTTAAATACAAAATTGGAGTTGATATTTTCAAATTTTAATTAATGAATGTCTTATAAAATTAAAGGATTAGTGCAAATCGCTTCTTAAAAATTCCGCAATTGCCAACCGTCAACATAAAATTTATTTTATTTTTCGACCATATAATATTCTAGACATAATGTATAGAATATTTTACAAATCTAACACTATAATACGAGGAATGGTTGCCTAGTCGAAAATCGCCCCAGAATTAATAAACTCCGGTAAACTTGGGGGTCTGGGGTTTTTGGCCACGAGGAATCGATTGGCGCCGGTTTTGAAGCGCTACGGTCGAGCAGTTCGGAGTTACAGATAGGATATTTTCAAACTTTATTAGTTCGCCATAATAGCTACTTAAATTTTCAAGCGGTAACGTGCTGCCACCTATAGCCAATATGGCGAACTAATAAAGTTTTATGTTTATGCTGTTATAGGTTTATAATATGTTTCTTATGTATGTATATATGTTTGGTTTTTCTAAATAAATTTGTCAAAAATATTGAACTTCAACACACTTCAATCTTTACCTTTACTTTACCTTTGTATAGAATAATTCCCTTTCCAAACTCTAACTTTGTTTAGAATAGTTTACAATGGTGCACTTTAACCGGTTATCTTTTCACCAATGGTGTCACAAATTTTCTTATGGCATGTATTGTTTTGATAAATCACAATTGAAAATTTAAATCTTCGAGTTAGCTTCGATACCTGTTTTCTCCGAGCGGAGCTCGGTCACCCGCTGGTTGTTTGATAATATATAATCTCTTTTATATGTAAGCAATCTCGACTTACCTTTTAAAAGGACATTTTTTTCTAATTAAGTTGTATTAAAAATATTTTTAGGATTGAGATTGGCTTAAGAGAAGCGATTCATTTAGCTTATTAGATAAATTTAATTTGATGAATTAATTGATTTTCTTAATTAAAAATTAAGTAACAAATCATGACATTCGTTTTGTGTGAGATAAGTAAATGAAAAAACTAAGTTTTTGTCTTATTGAAAAACTGAGC
Organism: Argiope trifasciata; assembly: GCA_026543055.1. Classification (NCBI taxonomy): domain Eukaryota; kingdom Metazoa; phylum Arthropoda; class Arachnida; order Araneae; family Araneidae; genus Argiope; species Argiope trifasciata. The sequence goes on along the minus strand of JAPMOQ010065374.1, from coordinate 2,536,211 downwards.
AGAACTTATGCTATCCCACATAAATTCAGGCAAATATTGAGGAATTTGGTGGGAAGCATGTTTCCCACTGCCCTAGAAAGGGTTGATAAATTGCGTCTAATGTTCAAAGTTGTAGCTTCTTTTGACGATGAATTGGTTATTCTTCAATAAAGTTTTTCAGATTGTTTTAAAGATTATAGAATATACAAGGGTGTTCGGTAAATGTCATAATCTGTTAACAGACGCTTAGCAGACGATTCCTTTACAGACATTTTATAAATGCTAACATTTTTATTTCTGTTAAAATATTACTAAAAGTAAAAGCAAATCAATTTCCTCTTTGATAAACATATTTTATTAATATTATATTATGTAATAACTGATGATCAATTGTAAACCTTTTAAAATCTGACATTGGTTTGTAAATTATGATGTGAAGTGAAGAGAATAAACGAAACTGATGGAATTCAAAAACGCTGGAGTTTAAGATGCTCTGCAATTTACAGAAAGCTGTATATATAATTTGAAGCTTAAGGAAACAGCTTTCTAGAAAACGCGCAAAAAGGGCGCAAAAAATGATGAGTCATAAAAATAAATTAGATTTCTTAATTGTTTTCCCTAACCGGTTTCTATCTATTTTGGATCAAACAATCATATGTACTCCCGCAATTGTCCAAATACCAGTTAGAGTTTCTTCCAGACATTGGTGGGCCTGAGGTGGCCTGGTGGTAAGGTCTTGGTTTCGGAAGCGGAGGATTTCCGGTTCGAGACCCGATTCTACTGAGGAAACATTGTGTAAGTGGGCCTGGTGCACTCTAAATCCATCCAGGATAAACTAACTCCTACTGGTGTGGAAGTTAGTTTGTCCTGAATGGTCGCTGTTGTGGAGAGGAGGGTGGGCGGTGCCATCTCAGATATCCGCACCAAAATAACCCTAGTTAAAACACATGAGATGGCACCGTTAATAAAACTAAACTCGGACATTGGTAGGTAGTATATGTTAACATTAATACTAACGGACTACAAAATATTGTCTAAGTTTCGGAGGAGGGTCATGACCTCTCCCTTGTATTCACTCTTGAATGAAAGGCCAGTCGCAAAAATATATGATATTTTGACTATTAAAGAAGGAAATAATAAATACTTCAATGCTTCCTGCAGTCATTACTGTTAATTATTCCTATTAATGTTAATTTTTTTATTCCTAAAATAGGCATTGGCTGTTGGGAAGAAAAGCAACAACATCTGGATGATCAATATAAAGAGCTATAAAGTTTTCATTTTTTATGTCAAGCAAATACAAAGGAATTGAGATAGGCTGGTGATTCTAATTTTAAACTTGAAGCTAAACCATGTCATCATGTATGTGAGTCAGTTTTACATTCGTTAAAAATTCTGACAATCGTGTGGTAGGGAGAATAGGATTTCTATCAGATTGTCATAATTACCAGATCTTGAAGTATCAGAACTCCTGTGCATTTTAAATTTATGTTTATCAAATTCATTGTATAAGTTCATATAACTCATTTATCAGTATGCTATCTTCTATCTCAGGGCTTCTTAAACTTTTTTATATAGCGACCCCCTTCAAGCTTAGGAAATTTTAAACGACCCCCTCCTCCATATAATGAAATATATATTAACCGTAGATGTAGATGTAATATCGCACTATTTTACAATGTAAATAAAATAAGGATTAAAGAATACGTACCCATTCATTTCACATATATATAATTGGAAACGTTGACGGGATATCGGTCGTAATAAAACACAATAAATAGAATGACATAAAACTATATATATATTTATTCAATAGAAAAAATAAACTTTTGTAACAATTTTTTTATAAGAAAACATAAAACTATATCTATATATTCAATAGAAAAAATAAACTTTTGTAACAATTTTTTTAATAAAAACATATTATTAACATCAAACAATATTAATGTGACGGATGTGATTGTTTATTTTTACACAAATAATTAAATCTAGGCTCAATTTGAGTTATTGCAGATCGTAATAAATTTTCAACGTTTATTAAAGTTGAACGGTATTTTGATTTTATGTAAGTTAATGTGGAAAAGGCTGATTCACATAAATATGTTGTACAAAATGGCAGTAATTTGTTCATTGCCATTTCCGATAGTAGGGGATATTCTGATTTGATTTCTATCCAAAATTCATGCACAGGCACTTGAGAAAATCTGAGTCGCAAGGTAGTATCACTTGTTAATTCGGCAAAGTCTTCTTGTGCTTTGAAGTTTAAAAAATTAATTTCTTCCATTTCAATTGAAAATGGATTCCAAATCCATTGTTGTGTATCGATATCATTGGGAAAATACCTATGCATGTAAACTTCCATATCCTTCAAATGATTAACAATAATTTTTGTTATAGGAGTATCTTTTTTTGAAATATTGTTACTAATTATATACTCGTCAGTAAATGGAAACATTTCGAGCGATCCACTTTCCACTCTGTTCTTCCATATAAGAATTTTTTTAACAAAGGCCTCAAGTTTATTTTTTAACATAAACATATTAACGCAGACTCCCTGCATTGATAAATTCATATCATTGATTTTATCAAAAATATCTGCCAAATAGCATAGCTTGAGAAGCCATAAATTATCGTGAAAATAATCGGCCAAATTAGAATTTTGCTCTGTTAGAAATATAAGAACTTCATCTTTTAAAGTTAATAATCGTTTCAAACTTCGACCTCTTGATAGCCACCTAACTTCAGCATGTAGCAATAAACTTGTATAATCCGAATCCATATCAATGCACAAATTTTTAAACAATCGACTATTAAGTGCTCGACTTTTAATTAAGTTAATAATTTTGACTGCATCAAAAAACACAGTGTTTAATTCTGGTGCAATTTTTTTAACAACAAGTGCCTCTCGGTGAATCATACAATGTGTAAATGTAATATGATCATTTCCAGCTTTAACAAATGCTGTAAAACCAAGATCTTGTCCGGTCATTGCTGCAGCACCGTCCGTGCACACACCAACACAATTGTCCCAATTTAATCCTTCTTTTTCAAAAAACTCATTTACTTTTTTATATATATCTTTTCCACGAGTATGACCTTCCAGAGGACGACAAAACAGTATATCTTCATGAATGCTTCCCTCATAAATATATCTTACAAAAAGTAACAACTGTGCTATTTTTGAAATGTCTGTCGACTCGTCCAGTTGTATTGCAAACTTTGTCCAGTTGTCTTTAAGCCTCATAAGAAGCTGTTGAAATTGATCATTGCTAATGTCTGAAATTCTTTTGGACACAGTGTCATTTGATAATGGAATTTTACTAATTTCAGCAGCATACTGTTTTCCATGAACAATTTCAGACATTCTTATAGCTGCAGGTAGTAAAAGTTGCTCTCCAATAGTAAAAGGCTTTTTCGTTTTTGCTATCAAATACGAAATTTCATACGATGCCAATAGATATTTATCATTCAAAGTAACATACTTCTCCAAAGTGTTCTTTTCTTTATTTGATGTTTGCAAAAGACGCTCAAAATATTCTATTGGCTTTTTTGATAACGTTGCATGTTTAGTATTCAAATGTCGTTGCAGTTTTGACGGTTTCATGCTTTCTGCAGCCAAAACTTCTTTGCAAATTAAGCACACTGGTTGTTCTTCATTGTTGTGAGAAGAGCATGTGAAGCCATACTGCAAATATGATTCGTCATATTTTCTTTTTTTTGTTTTGCTAGAAGTCGGATTTGAAGCACTGCAACTTGGTTGTGACGGCGTGGCAGACTTATTAGTTGGAATTTTAATTAGCCATTTATCCATGATGGTTAAATAATAATAAATAATTAAACAAAATGTAGTTGAACTTTAACGTAATAATTAAAAACACCAACTGAAAATTACACAGTAAATACACACATGTCACTACGAAGACAAAGCTGAGTCCAAACTGAAGTACAAACAGAAAAATAACTGCACTCGAATCTTTACCAGTGCAATGACAACAAATTACGATCAGATCAACCCCGACGCATGGCGTGTTCAAAGTGTGCAGCGCACAAAGGCACCGTATCACAAAGACGGCGAAAAAGAAGCTTTCATTTAATTTTTTTTATTATTCTTTTATAAAAATAATATGCCGATTCGCCTAGCCTAGCTTGGTTATGCTTCCGTATTGTATGTGTAAGCTGTAAGGCGACGCGGCGTCTGGGTACTTATAATCACTAAGTTATCTTGCAAACACTGACGCCGGCGGCCAGACATCAATGTCGAACGTTCAGTTGAAAATCGAGGAGCGCGTTGTATTTATTATTTTAAATGCTACTTCCATATTTTCATTTACAGGCCCTACATAACAGTTTTGCATTGCCACTTTTTTCAAAAAATAGTTATAATAAAACTACAATAGTATTTTGTATGATTTTTATTTGTATTTATATTTGTACATTGTGTGTATACTAATTTTAAAATTTTATTTATAATGATTGAAAAGTATCAGATCTTTGCGACCCCCTTTCAGTAGTCTCGCGACCCCCAGGGGGGTCGCGACCCACAGTTTAAGAAGCCCTGTTCTATCTAAATGCTTCCATATTCTCATTTCTTTAGCATATTCAAGTTCAAGGAAGAGGACAGACAATGGACTACTTTGTTATAGGAAGTGCAAATTTCATCGATCCTTCTACAAAGAATAGAAAAGAAATTCCTCCTGGCAGTTTACGTTTCCACTGGGGTGACCCATTTTCACTCGGAGCATTTAGTTACTTGGATATAAGTGCCTCAAATATGACCGTTACGTTCGTTTTATCAAATGGAAAAGTCCTCTACATTTCATCTAAGAAACCTCGTCAATATAATTAGTTAATTGGAAAAAAAGGAATTTTTATTAAGGCTGTCTGTCAAATTTTGAATTATAAGATTTTATTTTATCTAATACCTTGGTATTTTTTTCTTCCATTTCTTTTTGATAGTTAACTACATTTTGAGATTTTACTTGGGTCACACTTGTGTGTGCCTAGACAGCGGCTCTTGGATTTTGAGTTCTAATTTGACAATAAAAAATCTTTATTAAATTAACTCTAAATATAGTTATATAAGGTGAGAACTCAAATTTCGGTTAAATAATGTTCTGTTAATGTTATTTAGTAAACGATTCTCTAATATTTTAAATAAAACAAAAAAAAAACTACATTTCTGATTGAAATTGATCGAGTTATGAAATTTTGAATATAACTTTTTCGGACGATTATACTCTTTGCTTGCCGGCCTTCAAGGAGATCCATCATTCAAAGTACTACACTTGCTAGAAATGGCCATTGATTGCTTTAAAGCAGGGATGGGCAAACTTCCGAAAGTCGAAAGGAAAAAAAAGTTTGGCGGGCCAAGATAAATTTTTTTTTAACTTTAAAAATAATATACAGGTATGGAAATTAAAATATGTTAAGGAGATGAATGAAATTGTAATTTCGTTTAAAAAGTTCCTTATATTGAGGTTCGAAGTGAGAGATGTACTGATTTTAAGGTTCATCTGTTGAAAACATTTGTTCACATATATAAGATGAAGGAAACATAGCACCTGTTTTCTAGGCTTGAGATATTAACTTTGGGAAACTTACTTTGGATAATGATTTGTAAAATTCTAACTTTAGCATATTTAGAAATAACTGCTTGAAATGTTTGTTAGATTGCAATGTTAGAACAAAAAAAAAGAATGCTTTTTCTGTTCCCCTCAAACAGCATACAATGCAATTATGTATGTTATTTAAAAGATTTTTCTCATCAAAGATATGAGCTTTTCTATAACGTCTTACGAATTTGCAGTTACACCTTGAAAAGAGTGAATGCTCTGAATATTTATTAACTAAATTAAAATAACGATATAGTTTTATTTAATATATGATTTTTATTTCATTTAATAATCAATTCTATATTATTTATTAGAATTTAATTTACCGTAATTATCTGCTCAATTTCGATAAGCCATATGAAAAATAGTTTTTGTTTCCACTTATTGCTAAGCATAAATTTCACAAAGTTTCCACACATTTTATTTCCACATAATGTAAATGATGTGATAGTGATTTTTTTTATCAATGATAATAATAATTTTCAGAAATTTAAAAGGTTAAAAGTTTCAAATAATTTCCTCAAACAAAGAAATAATCTGAGTTTTTTAAAAATTCTTTTATATCTTTACAGACTTTTATTTTCCTCTACTCTTCAGGATTTTTCTGATATGACTGAGTTTTAAAAATCTGCCATTAGATCTGACATTTAGAACATCTCATACGAGCTTTAAAAAGTTTTAAGTTTTTATAGAAATTATACTATACATTTATATTATTGATGTGCTATCATCTTTGAACGGCATTAGCATTGTGTTAGGCACCTTCCATATATGTACATTATATCAGATATTATACTTGTTAGTAAACTTTGATATTTTTATGAACTGAAGAGTAATTTTATTTGAGATCGGAGTTTAAGGAAATTTTTTATGGGTGTAATTCGCACAAATTTTCTTCATTCGCATAACTTTCTTTTAAATGTTTAGGTTCTATCATTTAAAAAACAAACGATGTTTTAACTTTTCTAACAAACGATAAAATATTGAATTTTCTTGTTATTTTTTTAATTTTAATTTTATACTTTTGATTATATTTTATTTGCCATGCACATATTTGACTGTAACAACTTCAATCTTAAAACTTGTATTTAATATGCCATTTATTTATTTATAGTTTTCTTTGTTTTATTCATATATGTTTATATTCTGCTTAATTTATTACTTTGTTTTTGGAATATCTCTATAAAGTTATTTTTGTTTAATTGTTTTACAAAAAACATAATTAAAATAATTGGGAGTGTTTTTTTTTTGGACGGCGGGAGGGGGTTATAAATAATATTGTCAATTGTTATCCATTTAGCTCTAAAAAAATATTATTTTATTCTACATTTTAAATAACCTTGATTTCACAGTGACTTTATTTTTCTTTTTTTTTTTTTTTTTTGCACCTTTTTCCAGAAGTGTTTATTTAAATTATATAAAAAAAAAAGTTCGCACAAAATCTACCTAAATATAAACATTTTAAAAGCTCTTTTACAAACTTTTTCCTCTACTTCCTCCTGTGTATTACCACACACATCTGCCAAGGCATTTTTTTTGTTTTGTTTCAGATAATCTTATTTTTGATTTATTTTTAATTTTTTATACTTTTTATTTACTTTTTGTTATGACCATATATATTTGATGTGATGTTTATTTTTACTGACGAAGGATGTTGAAATAAATATTTCTTTTGTTATGTGAATGTGATTTATTTTTATATATTTACAAAAAAGCATTGAAAACAGAACGAAATATCTTTATAAGTTATACTTTAAAAGTTACATTTTTTTAATGCCTCACAATTGAATAACATTCCTTTGTTTCTTATTTGTTAATTTTTAGTCTACACTAAAATGACAGTATGAATTGAAACTACATAATTAATACTTTTGCTTTTATCATGGTGGATATGCACAAGCATAATTTCATTCCCGCCGATTTTTAAAATGATAATTCCTCTAGAGATCCTTTTTTTTTTTTGGTGGAGTAATCAATTGCTGTAACATCTAAGGATAATTGTATTTAAGATACTATTTAAGGGGCTGAAATAGATAAGATCTGGAACTATCATGTATTCACATATATTCATAGAAATAGTAAAATTATATACATCATTTGTCAAAATCTACTCTAGAATTTTTTTGCTCTTTCTTTTTTATTCAGTTTTTTTTAGAGTAATACGGTCGCAAATCTTGATACATTACTTTTCTGTAATACTCTTCATCATCGCTGGAAAGAAAAATTTACATATATTCTTAATGGATACTAAATGAAGGCCTTATCAGTAAAGCGCAAAAAAGGGCCAGTAATCTGTGGGGTTCGGCGCGTACTATGCAATCGAGACCCGTAATAAAGGGGGGGGGGGTACCGTAATTAAGAATTAAAATAGTGTTCTGAAAAATAATATTACACGTACTGAAAGTACACATGTTTGATTCCACGAGGCTGACTGAACGCCGATTGACGTCGTTATTAGGCAATGATCGCGATGATACCTATGAAAAAATGGAGGGAGGTATTTATGAATAAAGAAACCCCCTGCAGAGATGTTAAGACAGATCGACGCGACTTATGGGAGCTGAGGCTGGGTTCAAAAGGACTGGTAAATCATCAGCTATAAACTTTTTCTGCATCTAACGTAATATTTTTTATACATGCATCTATGTAAGTTTGTTTATATTAAGTTGCTCAAACAAATTTAAAATGAAGATAAATTAAACTATCAACTCCTAGCAATGAACATTGTATTATTGCTTCACCGGCCATGACCGGAATGAAAAGAATTAAGGAAGAAGTTTAAATTTAGCAGTCGGCAGATTTGGATATTGGAAGACTTCTTGCACCCTGGCCCCTCCATAGAGAAGGCCGGCTCTGTCACAAACTTTGCTATTAGTCTGACAGCTATAAAGAAGACTTTGAAAAATGCAAAAATTGTTGTCATATATCTATTAAGAAACGAAAGGACTTCATCCCGCTGGACAAATATAAAAAGCGAAACGCTGGCATGAGAAGTGATTCTTTCGTTGTGGTATAAATTGTTGAGAGAATTTCGGAGAGTATTATTGCTGTTTTCTAATTAGTGAGTTTCGATAAATACCTACTTTTTGCTTTTGCCTCGTCTCAGTTATGCTTCCACCTGCTTCGTCTTTTCCGTGGAATAAAGCATTCTTATCCGCTACCAAGCTCTGTCAATTCACCAGCACGACAAATTTACTGGAGAATATTCGAGAAAGTTTTGGGAAGACCACTCGCACTAGTTAAATTATGTTCTTTTTATTATTAAATTTATTTAATGCACTAATTAAATGTTGACTGGGAACCAGTTACTATCGAAAAATTATCGAAAATTATTTCCAAATGGTTCCCGCAACAACATCGACCATGTATAGAAATCCACTTTAAAAAAAAAACATCTTGACAGACAAAATTCAATATCGTTAGACAAAAACATGTTTGATACTCAAAATGTAGATACATAAAATGTGGCAAGATACACGATTAAAGAAAGTTTTAAAATCTTAAAAGGATATTGGGTTTAAATGCTTATGCTTGGTCGGCGAGAAATGAATAAACTCATCAGTTTTTAAAGACTTTAGAAGCAGTTTTAGATTTACAGAGCCCCTATTACTTTGTCAGTGTATCATGTATGCATTAAATTCCAGGAGTCTCATGCACACCCTCTGCTTTGTAAAGTACAGAAATTTGAAATGGGGAATACAGACTGAAGGTCTGTCTTCATTACTATCAGTTACGTGATCTGTCTATAACATGGCCACTACGTTTGTATTCATGGCATAGTGACTTACATATATGGCTTACGTTTGTTCAACGTCCGATTCGAAACAATGAGCTCCAAATCGGGTGTTATGCAAAAAGCAATTAAGCAATTTGTGATAGCATAATCACGTAAATTTAAGAGAGTAGAAAGTATTCTCTATTAGCACGATATATTGTGCGATATTTTCACCATGTTATTCGATATTCTGAGTACTTAACAATACCGTAAGGACATGGTAACTATGTCGATAAAGTTTTGGTATTAATAGAATTATTTATTTTGTAATGTTAATTTTTTATGAAGGTTGTTCCCGTCTCTCACTTTTCAAGGGAAGTATTTATATGAAGCAGATTTAACAATTCGAATTGTTTATTAAAAAATCACATTTGTTTTTATATGCTCTTAACCCGGAGAAACTTCTCATATATTTGGAAAAGAGACAGTATTTTATGATGATTTGAAATTCGTTTTATACTTTTTGTTTGTTATAAATACATTTCTGTCCGTTTGTTATTAATAGATTTTTTTTTATACATCGCTGTACGTTTTTTTTTATGTGTGTATTTATGAATCGCTCGATCAGTCTTTTAGTGTAGGTTTGATAAAAAATTTCGAAATAAGAAGCTGAAATATATTGTCCAGATAATTTTATTGCAGTTTAGAATTCATAAAATTGAATTTCAAAAATTTTTAGGCGCAATTATAAAAATTATGTTAATTATTAAAATATCAAGTGTGTTCTTATGCTTTTTTAATAACTCGGAGAAATTCTCACATATTTGTGAAAGAAGCATTCTTCTGTGATAATTTGAATTAATGTTAATTGCAGGCGAAAGAAATTTGTTCCATAAGACCAAAAAAAAAAAAAAAACATTCCCTTAATCCGAAACAATGTCAGAAAATATTACTTCAATTTCGCTTAAAAACAAACAATCTGACTTTTATAGCAGTTGATGCTGTATATAGTCGGTTTATAAAAATTTCTTTATTAGCTTGGAAAGATAAATTTCAAATAAAATATTTTTTTTTAAATCGTAAATTTTTTGAAAAGTTTTCATTAAGGTTCCAACTACGTTCGTAGGAGAATTTTTGAAAAATTGAATTTTTAAAAAACTATTTTTGATTTTTGATGTATTGTCAGTTATAAACACTATAAATATAAAAAAAGGAAAATAAAATATACTTTGAGAAAAAGAAATTTTTTTTGTAGATTTTAATGATATTTAAAGCAAACGGCTAACACTCTACACAAAATTGTAATGCAGCCATCTTTTTTTTTTTTTTTTTTTGGAGTTATAGAACATAATGATGAATGAAATGAAACAAAATCTATGAAAAATCTTGAGATGCGAAGAGGTTATGGGATAAAATATACGTATATATGCATTACTTTCATAAATTCCCAACTTTATTTCTCTACAATGAAAAAATATGAGACCGAAAATAAAAAAAATTGGTTCATTTCATTGACCATATTATTTGAAACACACACTGAAATTTTTATGTAAATACCTGTATTACATAAAGGTATCATGTTAACGGTGAAGAATTTTTACAAAAATTAAAATTGAAGTTAAAGACGGATTTTAGCTGAAAAATATGTTTTGCTTAAAATTGCCCTGGATGATAGATCAGACCATCCTTTTCCTGGAAAAGATAAACTGTTTCGGGGAGAGGAAAGTCTGAGCTACAAGATATTACAATAAAACAAAAATTCGTCGATGTGATCGATAAAAATTCTTTTTAACGTAGTCGGATACCTTAATTTAGTGTGAAGACAATATTTGGTCTCATGATGTGGTCTCGTGTGTCTCATTTCTTACTTAGAATCCAAAAGCAGCTTTTAAGTCGTTTCGTATCCAAATTTCATTGTTACAGGCAAATTGTGTCTTGCAGAAAAATAACTACATGTTAAAATGCTGTATTTTTCATGAAATGTTTAGAAATGTTAGGAATCATGAAATAAATATTTTTAAAGAATTGCGTAACGCCATCTTTCGTCAACATTCTCATTAAAAATTTTATGGCTTCATAAAAAGCAGTCTGTTGAAATCCTGAATGTAGAGAAAGGAATGAGTCATTCACAAACAAATTTACGCATGCGCGTGCTGCAATTGACAGTGATCGTGACACCTTGGTTTTAGTGAATTACGGAGAAGAAACATAAAATTGGTCAAAAATGGCTTTAAAAAATGTTGTGGGAGCCAGTAAGTAGTATTATAAGCAAAATTATATTCTTGTTGTATGTAATATTATAAAATTTGGAAAATTTATTCATTCTTTTTGTAAAAATAAGCCTTTTTCTATACGCCTCTATCCGTATGAAATTTGAAAGGGGTGTGTTTACAAGATACATTATATATTTTCTTTTCATTTATTTTTGATCCAGAGGCATAAAATCTCAATTATCAATAAAGAATTATACAGTTTTGCAGTATGTAATAAAATAATTATGTTTTTGATATTTTTCCGCCTAGAAATTATGAATGATGTGATCCGATCTGTGAAAAAGAAGGGTGACTGGAAAGTTCTTGTAGTAGATAAACTAGGAATGAGAATGATCTCAGCATGTTGTAAAATGCATAGAATCGCCCAAGAGGGCATTACAAGTAAGAAAAAGATTGGCTTATTTATTTCCCCCCTCTATTAATATATTTAATTCTTCATCTTATGAGAAATTAAAGCTACACATTTTCCTTCTGATGTACTTTTTCTATAAAATGAACATCTACATCATTCTAAAAAATGAGTTTTGGGGAAATTGGTGACAAAATATAGAAACATTTTTAATTCAGTCAGTAAGTAAAAAGTCTTAATAATTTCTTTTATCATATATAAAATAAGCATTTGTATTTATTTGGCACTTGAGGTTCTTTTGGAAATTTGATTTTAAATTTCTGGTCTTCAAATGATGGGAATCCGAATGGTATTCATTTAAATGGTTAATAAAATATTTTTTCCAAGATTTTTTTCCTTTTGTAAATGTATTTGTCTAACTTCATAGAATTTGTTTAAAAAAAAATTCATTATTATTCATTCATTTATTAATTAGATTGCTTGATCCCATTCATATTTAATAGAACAACCAGAATTTTTTCAAAAAAAAAAAAAAAATCGTTAATATTAAAATTGTAGAATTTTTAAATTTTTGATATGATTGATCTAGTAAGAATAAGGCTGAATATTGTTAAATATTATAGAATATTTTGCTATCACAATTAGACTCATTTATAACATATTTTAATAAATTTTTATATCTTAATAATACAGACATATTATTATTTATGAGCCTTGTTGCTTTACATCTTAATTGTTAAAAACAATCTTAAATTTTGTACAATCAGTTGTCTACAAATATGGTTAGCATAAATTAATTTTACTACTAATGCTAGTTTTAAATTTGTCAAAAATTAATATTCTTGACTTGATTGGAATCATTCTTGTGGAATAATTTAGTCTAGTAGAAAATGTTACTAAAGATGGTAATTTGTATTTAAAAAAATCATTTTTGTGAGTAATGCCCCCCCCCCCCCTGCTTATCTTCAGTTGCAACACATGTTTACAGTATAAATATATTTTAGTAGCATATTAAATTTAAATATTAAAATTTGTTGATTGCAATAATTATAAAATATAAAAAAATCATTTTGATTTTTATATCATACATGCAAGTTATGCAAGCATTTTATACACAATTTTTTTTATTTTAAATTTGTTGCTGTTGTAGAGTCCACTATCTGATGAAGGTAGTATGTTTTTGTAAAACTGTGTTACTATGATGTTTTCCTTATGAAATATGCAGAATTTTCATAATAATTAAATACATTAAAACTGTTTTAGGTTAGTATTGTAATTATATTATACAATAATTATAATTGAATATTCATGCAATTTTTCTACAGTTGTAGAAGATATCGAAAAAATTCGAGAACCCCTACCCAATATGGAAGCAATATATTTGATTACCCCTACTGATAAGGTATTTTTTTTTATTTCATTCTATATTAAAAAAAATTAATTCATATTGTATTTGAGAAAATTTGTATATTTCGTTGAAGAAAAAATAAATAAAACTACATGTGTGACTATAATGATAATTTAGTTTTCTTGAATTTTATGTATTCTAATGTCTAGAAACAAATTTAATAATATTATTAGCATGTAATTTATTTAATTAGTAGGTATATTTAAGTTTCATTTTACTATTGTTTTTTTATTTGCATCTTGGAGTCTCGACCAATTGGTATTCATATTAATAATTTCAAAGAATGCAATTAGCCTTTAAAATTACTTAAGCTAGTTATTTTCAATAATTTTTAGCTATGTGAGTGGTAAAATCATTATTTATTAAAATTCATGATATTTCCTATTTTGTGTGATTTTTTATTCGTAAATTTGTAACACCAAACAAAATTAAAAAAAAAAAATAAAGAAATAAAATCAAACTTAGTGCAAACTCTGTGGTGGTGTTCTTTATGTAAAACTGTGTTTTGAAATGTGCAGTATTAACTCAAATTTTACTAAGGAATATTAAAAATATAAGCAATTTTTACATGTTCGTTCACTGTTATCAATAGATTTTTGTTAAAGGTTACTTTGAATTTTTTGTGAAGAGTATATTTTTATGTAACATTTTTTTCTTTAAAAGATGCACTTCTTTTTCTATATATATTTTTATTGAATGTTAGTTTTTAGTATATTGAAAAAGGGTTCATTGTGAATAAAAATAGCATTACATTTTAATTAAAAAAATTGTTGTGGAAGATATCTTTTTTAGAGTGTTCTTAAAATATTGTAAAAATAGCACTAAAAATGCATACCTTTAGACTGGAAATTTTATTGACACAGAGATAATTGAAAAGTTCAAACCTGATATTACTAATGTTGCATTTATCATTTACAATATAGTTATGTATGTAAATGTAGGAACAGATGTTATTTTGTAATGAATATTAGTTTTGTTTACAGTATATATATATATATATATATATATATATATACCTTTCTGCATTGTTTTGTTTTAACAATTTAGTTAGTTTTCCTTTAAGTAGTTTATTGTAAGAAGTGAAATAATTCTGTAAGGTATTATCTGTCTATTCTTTGTTGTTGAATTGTATACCTTTTATCTGAATTTTAAGGACCCAAAAAAATTTGAAGGT
>JAPMOQ010065374.1:2489843-2517435 GCA_026543055.1 Argiope trifasciata | reverse complement strand
TTTTTTAAAATATAAAATACATAATCAATCCACACTTTCTATATAATTTTTTGACATACACATTCATTTCATTGCATATTTGTTTCCTTTAGGAGTGTTACAAAGCAATTGAAGACATTTATTGAGAGTAAAAGAATGACTGCATCAACTGATAAAGCTAGCTTCAAAGATTTGTCTGTAATGATTAAAAAAATGCCTCAGTATCAAAAAGAATTAAGCAAATATTCAACATATTTGCATTTGGCTGAAGATTGTATGAAATGTTATCAAGGGAATGTAGATAAATTATGTAAAGTTGAACAGGTTTGTATTATTTGTTTTGTGTTAGATTCTTAACTTATTTGCTTTAATGCATTAATTTTGAAAAAAAAAAAAAAAAAAAAAGTATGTTTTGAAAAACATAGTTGCAATAATACTGATCTCTTTTAAGCAATGCATGTGTGATTAATTCTAAGTTCAGATTATAAAGAATTATTGTAAGATAATTTATTTTTACTCTTTCTATTGAAAACACACACACACACAATAACATATATAATAAGGAAATAAAACTTACTAAATAAATAGAAATAATATTCATTTTAAGTATGTGTGTTTTAAGCTATATATTTAAAATCTGATCCAATTTACTAATGTAAAATTTCTCAAATTCTTTTTACTTGAGATCCCACTTTGTTTGCAGTAATGTTTCGCCATTACATCTTAGATGAAAAATTATCCACAATTCTATAATTTGGTATTTTTTAATAGTAAAGCTTTTTGCAACATTTTAATGAATTTTTACTAAAGTTTGTAAGGCAATGCTAATTTTTAGATTTACTTAAGTATCAGTTCTTTTCTTATGCTGAAATATTATCACAATATTCATTATCTGTTTTTACATAACCTTAAAATTTATATTTGCTGTTCTATTTGATGTTGTGGCTCGTAACTTTGTTTTATTGTAAATTTTAGTTGATATTATGTATGCATGCTCTTAATTTGTATTGTTTAAAACTTTAAATAATTTTCTTTCAGGATTTAGCTATGGGCACTGATGCTGAAGGGGAAAAGATCAAAGATCCTATGAGAAATATAGTACCCATTCTATTGGATGGTGCGGTCAGCACATTTGACAAAATACGTATTATTCTACTCTATATATTGTCAAAAAATGGTAAGTCTAATTCTTATTTGTTAGAAGGTTTACTTTACTTTTTTATACAATTACCTCTTTTAACATTTTAATCAAATTAAATTCTTTTGTTATAAAATAAAGTTCTCATTTAGTAGTTTAATAGCTCATATTATATTTAAACTTCAAGTTGATTCAATTTTTGTGGCTATTATATTAATGACAGCATTCACTTTATAAAACTAACTTTCACTTTGTTATTTTTGTAGGTATTACTGAAGAGAATCTTGCTAAATTAATTCAGCATGCCCAAATTCCTCCAACAGAAAAAGCTATGATTACTAACATGGCTATGTTGGGAGTTAATATAGTTACAGATGTATGAATATGATTATCATATTTTATCTTTAAGTGTTTATTTTCAATTAAAATGAAACCATAAATTTGAAAAATTATAATTTTGGTAATTTTTCTTTTACAAATTAAAAAGGGAGTTATGATTTTTTTTTAGGGAAGTCGTAAGAAACCTTATCAAGTTCCTAGGAAGGAAAGAATAACAGAGCAAACGTATCAAATGTCTCGTTGGACTCCTGTGTTAAAAGATATTGTGGAGGTAATTTTACAAAGCTTTTTCTGCTTATACTGTCATTTATATAATAAGTATTTGTTGTTTCCAAGTACACTTTGTAATTAAAGAATAATTTTTATTATACAATTTGCAATATAATTATCTTGGCTTTTAATTTTGAATACAAACATTTATTTGAAACAGTAAATATTAAGTATTCCAATTTAGACTCATTAAGAAAGGTGCCATGGCTTTATTTAAAAAAAATGAATCTTGTATTTATGCAAATGCTTTTTATTTTAGTAATATTTTCACTAAATTTCTTCACATAAAAAATAAAAGTGTCATAAAATAGAGATTGCTTGAAATTTCTTAAATAGAATATTATCACCAAAACAATACCTTTGGCATACAAAAAGGTACTTTTATTTCCATTTCTTTATACATTTCTGTAAAAAAAAAAAAAAAAAAAAAAAAATCTCAATTTGAAATTTTTTTCTTGGTTTGCTTTAATATTGAGCTAATTTAAAATTTCTATTTAGAATTGCTCATATTTTTGAATAGATATTTTACTATCTCTCATTTTTATATTTTTGTGTTATTTTTTAATCCCATAATATTAGAAATGAAGCTTCCCCCCCTTCCTTCTTCTTAATCTTTGATTAATTTCACATACATTGCTTTTGAACCTTATGTGTCATCTATACTAATTTTCTTGTTTCATTATAGTTTCTAGAAGTCAAAATAAAAATGTAAATAGGAAAATTAATTCAGTTCATATTAAATAATGCAGCAATTGCCATTGATCTGTTCTTTCCCTTTAGATAGCCATTATCTTAGTTTTACTCATCTCACCTAAACTCTCTTGTCTTCGTAACTTCACATTCATTGCTTTTGAGATAGATGAGTATTGTCTAACATTATTTGTCTCCACTTAAAATAGAGTTATCAGAAATAAAGTACTTCTTATTTCTCCATGCTCAATGGAAACTTACATCATTAAAATTATCAAAAATATTAATAGTTATTACTTATTTAGTTTTCAAAAATTTCCTGGAATTAAAATTCTGATATAATCAATTCCTTGAATCTTCAAATAATCAATTCTTTCCTAAAAAAATAATTTATTTCTAATCAATTCTTTTTAAAGAATTAAGATAGGTGAGTTTTTATATTAGATAGGAAAAGACCATATGCAGTTCAGCATTAGGGAAAGAAAAGAATTGTATATTTAAAAAAAATCTGGCATTATACTATTCAGAAATCAGCATTGAGAAAAATATTAAATATAGCAGATGTTTCCATTTCAGAAATTGCAATTAAATAAATATTGTTAAGAGTTAGACATATGGTATGGTCCTGTTGTAAGATTCAATGAATGGTTGAAAATTTAAAATGAGATTTTTATCATGCATTAATAAGTGGAATTTAGAAATCGAGAAAGTATAGAAGTGTTCATTGTATATGAGATTTTTAAATTTTTTTAATATAACAAATTTTTATTGTTACATTAATATAAATATATATATAAAACTCTTGGTTTATAATATGGCCATTTCTATTCAGTTCTTTTTTTATATAATATTTTTTATTACATGTTGTATTCCAATTAGAAAACTCTTACTTTTGCAAGAATATTTGTTTTTTACAGTAGTATTTGCAATAAATCAGAAGAATATAATTTTATTTAGTTATAAATAATTTGCTGTATTATTTTATGCATTAATTTTTTTAATTAATGTGCCTTTTCCATTTTTTTCCTTTATAGCCATAACTTTTTTTTTTTTCTTTATCTATTTCAGGATGCAATTGATGATAAATTGGATGCTAAACACTTTCCGTTCTTAGCAGGCCGTGTAGCTCAGAGCAGTTATGGTCGCCCAACACCTACAAGGTACATGATATTTACTTTTAAATACTAATAAATAATAAATTAAACTTTTTAAATTAGAAATCGAATAGTCCTATAAAATTCTGTTTTGATAATTTCTATGTGTATTTTTAATACTTCTAATAATAATAATTATTAAAAACTATGTATCAAAATGATTAAGAATTCATGAAATCATACTATGCTAATTTTTTACCTGAGATATTTTGCACTTGGTAAAAAATATGTTACATATATATTGGATTTGATATTTTTCATCTGTTTCTATTTTAAGTAAAAATATTACACAACATATTCTTAATTCTTTTTTTCAATAAGATTTTTGTATTTTTTATTAGACGTCTAAATATTAAAGTTATTTTGGAATGAGTTGTATATTTATATATAGTTGATGGTTGCAGTGTTACTATTATTGAAGTTTTTGAATATTCTGCTAATAAATTGAATTGTTCTTTTTGTACTAATAAACAAAACAAGCAAACTAAAACTGCATATCTAACAAAAACTGCATACTACTTTTATATCACTTCTAATTTATGTTTGCAATTTTATTTCATAAAATATTCAGAAGCAGTTCAATGTTTTCTTTTCTTTTTTTACTGTAGCGTAATGATCTTGGACATTAAAATTTTGCAAACTAACTTTTAAAAGTTTTTTTTCTTCTTTTTTTTTTAAAATTTAGTCTGAATATTGGTTTTTTTATAGTCTAGTATGCTTTTTGCTCTAAAGTTTACTTTGCAACATTTATTTTAGATAATTTTTATTTTTATTATTATTATTTTTTTTTTTTTAGTGTAAGATATGGTCATTGGCATAAAGATAAAAATGCCCCAAATATCAAAAATTTGCCTCGTCTAATGGTATTTGTTGTTGGAGGTGCTTGTTATTCTGAATTGAGATGTGCCTATGAAGTCACAAAAGAGTATAAAAACTGGGAAGTTATTGTAGGTAAGTGATTTAATTAAATGAAAATTACTTGATTAAATGCAAGCAATTAATCTGTAAAATTTTGTCAAATTAATTTTAAAAGATTTGTTTTAAAACCTTAACACATTCTAAGAAAATTAGCATAACAAATGTTACAGAAATATAAAATTTAAATTTATTGATGCTGCATTGAATTTATTTTGCTATAATCTGTTGTTATGTAGATGAATTTGTCTTTTCTCTGAATTATATAAATTATTATAATTCAATGTATATTCATTTGCTTGTTCTCTTAGTAGCAGTGCTGTAATTTTAAATCACCAATATTAAATGAGATTTGTAAATGCATGAAATAATATGAAATGCAAATTTAAAAATCTTGGTATGGTACTTTTCATGCAAAACATAGATAGTTATGCTGCTTTATTTTTTATATTTTTAGTACTGATTACTCTGCCTTTTATTATTACAGGAAGTGATCATCTACTTACTCCAGAAGGATTTCTCACTGATCTGCGAGATTTAACTAGCTAAATTTTAGGTGTGCTCTTGAGAGAAATATCTTGTTATATCTGCACATCTCTAGGTGACTTTTAATGTACAGTTTCCAGCTAGTCATGTCTAATGTTTATTACTATGACTTTTTCTTGCAAATTCTACATATATATATACATTTGCTTATGTATGTATATCTGTATAAAATCTGTTCATCTGTGAGTAATTGTGATGTTTTTTTTTTTTTAAACTTGGGTAGCTTTGTGTGCTTTTGGTGCAAGTTTCATCAGATGGCAACTTTAACATGTGATAATTAGCTTCTGATAGATTAATGATGCAGCACCTTTTCACAGTTTTGATTTGAACTACTTGATAAATGCATTTAAGATACTCAAGGTAAAATATAGTTGGAAATAATTTATAAGATGTTTTGTAATATAGATAATTGTTGAAGTGTTATCTATCCAATATAGTTCACTTGACTTCCTCTTTTGGTGTTTTTAAAAATAAAATATTTCATACAATAAAAAGTTCTTCATTGCATCTTAATATCATAATAGATAAAGGTATATATAACAGTTTGCCTTGAAATATGTAATTGAATATTTCTTGCCATTATTGGCCTTGTAACCATATGACTTTGAAATATATTTCATACAACATTGTTAGTCACTACATTTTCTCACTTTTGAAAAGTTTTACTATATCAAATTACAACAATACTAGATGCTTCATGAAATGTTTATGGTGCAAAATATTATTTTATCAAATAATAAATGCATGGGCAAAATATCAATTATAAAAGCAAATAATAATTTGTATTACTTTTTTTGCATTTTAATGAAGTTAAACAATGAAACCAAGCACATTTTTTTAATTCTATTATCAATGTTTAAAAATTAGCTTTTGTAATGTTTTACATTTCATATTACTATATCATTGCCATTAGAAAAATGCATATACTTAAGAGAATGATTTTATGTTATTAATTTTGAATTTATAAAATGTTTTATGAGATTTGGCTTGCTTATATGAATTGTAGTTTTCTTTCATTATGCAGAATGCTTAACATTTATAGTATAAAAATACAGGGGCCAATCATATTTAGTCAAGTTTTGTTTTACCTAAAATATGGTGTTTTCTATATAAAACTATGTAAACCAGGGTTTCTTAAATGTTTTCTACTCGCAAACATTTTTAGACTAAAAAAAAAAAATTTTTATGTTGAAAAAAAAAATTTTATTAGAAAATATATATGGAAACATGTTATATATAGTTTATATGAATTAACTAAAAATGAAAATAAAATAAACAATAAATAAATTTTACTAAAGTATCTTAATTATAAAATTCTTGATTTTTATTCAAGTATCTGACAAATATATTAGTCCAAGTTTTTATGACATCATAATTGATGCTGCTGTACAATTTCATCAGAGACCATGATTCATGATTTAAGAAACCCTTTTAACCATTGTTTATACATTCTTTTAATAATTTACGAAATGTGTTTCTTTCATTGTGTTATCATTGACTTTGATGTTCATTAAATGTTGTGATAAAGCCTTATTGTTAATATTATTGATCGTTAAATATAAAGTATTAATTTGAAGGTGAATATGCTTCATTTGTAATGATTTATTTTGTTTAAATGTTCTAATTTTATTAGAGAGATCTCTTCTGTTTATGAAATAAATGTGTAAATATTATTTCATTTACAAAGCATGCAATTCATTGTTTTTATCATCATTCCATTCGTGAATCCATCATTATGTTACATGTTTTACATTAGTTAGATTTAATTAGTGTTGTATAGTCTATGAATATATTAGCAATACATGGTTTTCATTATAACTATTTATGAAATATAAGTATTTGTTGAAAATTTAAGAAAAATTTTCCCTCAGTACTTGCATTTTAGTTTAGAAGCTGAGCTTCAAATCGATCAATACTTTATTTCTGTACTTGATAAATATTCACTATTCACTTAATGATGTATTTTAGTTATTCTAATGCAGTATTTATGTGATAATTTAGGAACCATAATCATACATAGTTATGCATGTAGGAACCAACTCTAAAATACTATTCTGAAATGTTTTTGTGAAATATAATAACACAATTTCTAATGCTGTTTTTTTTTTTTTTTTTTTTTTTTTTTTTCAAAAATTAATTTTTTTTATTGTATGCATACATCATTATGTTACAAATAGAAACTGATTCAAACGTGTGTAGGAAATCATTCTTAGATGTAGTTTTTAATAATGAAAAGTATATCTACCAAATAATAGTTGGTTTCTTACGATATAACTATGTCCAATTTTGAATTTAATTGATTTGTATAACTAAATTGTTTATTTTAATACAAAATAATAAAATCTCTTAATAAGTTCTTTTTCTTGTTTTATACAGTCTGATTAATGAGCTTAGGAAGAAAAAAAATTATGAAAAGAAATGTTTTAGGAGACATACATTATCTGTTTGAAATTGACTTAAAAGTCTTAGTATTATGTTAGAAGTTGTGTACAGTACTTTAAATACATGTTGCTATGATGACTTATACTCTAGCTCTAGTCATTGTAATTTAACATTCCTATTATTCCTGTAATAGTATAGTAGAATAAAGCTAAAATATCATGCAAATCTCTAATTTGTGTTGATTCATTTTTTTCTATTTTTCAAACTTTTTCAT
This sequence comes from Argiope trifasciata, assembly GCA_026543055.1. NCBI lineage: Eukaryota > Metazoa > Arthropoda > Arachnida > Araneae > Araneidae > Argiope > Argiope trifasciata. Next base: position 2,509,748 of record JAPMOQ010065374.1, on the reverse strand, counting down.
TATTGATGGTGCATATGAAATGCCAGAATCTTCCCCTCCCAGCACACTCTCTGCAGAATTATTGTATTAGAATTATTGTTACAGTATCCCATTACATATCCTCTGTTATCTTATAGACCTATTTGGGAAACATTAGAAGCATAATAATAATAATTTTTTAACCTTTCTGTTTTATCTCCATGTATGTGACTGAGGGCTATTATGAAAGACAAGTAATTAGTAAGTCACAAAAATTTAGATGTTATTTACCTTTCATTTGAAAATTGAGAAAATACTTTTTCATTTTTTTCAAAGTCATTTGAGTCTTTAGAAATACAAATTTTTTCATATTTGATAAGTGATTGCATTTATCTATTTTCTGATAAATAATCTAAATTAGTATTATTTTCTTATCTACCCTTATATATGCACTGGAATGCAATATCAATGTATTATTTAATGTCTTACTATCCTTTATTTCCAGAACTTTACGTTTTATGAAAAAAAAAAAAAACTAGGTATATGTAATTGGAGAAAAAACAAAATGTCATAAAAATTTATTTTCGATTAATAGAATAATTATAATATTAAAAACTTTTGTATTTTTTTACGGACTCCATCTATTTTTTCCTAATTTTACTGAGTCCCTTTTTGGTATTATTTATTTTTCTATATATTGCTTGCTATGAGTGATTTAAAAAATCATTTTATCAAAGTTTTTTTTAATTTTACTTTCAAATCTTTTATTTCAAACAAATGCTATAATACGATATAAAATATAATGAATTGAAACAGATGCTAGATACTTATGCAGCCTCAATATTTAGTCTTGCCTGGGTTAGTAGTTGAAAAATTCTATTAAATTATTCTAAAAGGAATGATTGAAAAAAATAATAAGTCATCTTATATAAATTTTAATCTGTGTGGCAGTATGAATTTAATATTGTGAACACTAAAAATATATCAAAATTCTTCATATTCCGTAATCTGATAAGATTATGCATGTTGAAATCAATAAACTGAAAATAGTTTTAGAAATTTATTCTTCTGTTAGTCCGTAGCTAAATGTTATCACTAAAACATCCTTTAGCCATTCTTGATTTGAAATCCAGAGCTGAAAATAGATTAATTTAAATTCTATTGGAAAATAAAAGCTTTTATATGTTTTTCAAATTCCTCATTGTGACTTGTAATATCAAATAAATTAAATTGTTATTTAAATGAAAATGGACGATGAAAAAAATGCTGAAGAAGTTTTTTGCATTTAAACAAAGAGTCAAATTAAATTCTAATTGAAATTAGTTTCTTAGTATTTATTTGGGAATCTACTAGCTTGAAAATGCATTTATTTGTTGTCCATACAATTTTATAAACATTATCAATGGTTTTTACAAATAAGACCATATTTGTACTTGCTAAAAATCTTATACATTTTTTGTAAATAGTGAATTGGATGTAGTGGTAATTATACTTTAAAAGTAAACTTTCTGTTGACTGAATTATGCCATTTAAGCAATCATTCCTTTTTTTATGTAATATAATGTATTAACATTATTTATTTTAGTGATGAATGGAATATCAGTTACAAATTTTAGTTTAGTTAAAACTCAGTTCAAAATATTCTGTATCCATTTATTCATAAATCGTTGAAGCCTCAAAATGCGTAGGCAGCAAATTGACGAATTATCGCATTTGAGACATAAAGTTTTCGCTTTTAGGGTTAGAAAATAATGCAGAAGGTTGTCTCATTTGGCAATTTATCGCCAACAAAAGCTACAATTTGATTTCCAAATTATTCATTTTCTGAATTCTTACGAAATGTCTTAATTTAAGTCATTAACCAGTTTAAACCTGTTTGAAGCAATCGCGAGATTATTAAATTACGCATGTGTTGATATGTAGAAAAACGATGTCCCCCCCCCTTTCTCTCGCAAAGTAGCGCGAGCTCCAAAACTTTGTTTGCCAGCTAGAAAAATTGAAAATCAAAGTTAATCGTAGATTTTTCTTTAATATTATTATTAAGTTTTAATTTTTTTTGGAGCTGTTATAAGTAGCTGTTTCAGTCTAAAAAAGTTTCTATTTAAATATCATCAAAGTTTGAATTCCTATGTTTTCAATAGCATCTACTCTACTAATATTAATATAAATAGTATGGAAATATTATTGAAGACTAAAATCCCCTAGGTGCTGATAGTTCATTCTATCAATAACTACTCTGCTTTTGTCTTGAACTGCAAACCATTTACAAGCATTGAGGTTACTTTCCTTATGGAAAGTACATAAGATGGGACACTCTGATAGCAAAGGTTGTTACAATTTGTATTAGTTGGGAAAGGTATCTCTGCAATGGATTCGTGACTGAGTAAGATTAAACGATAAGGGAGGATTTCTTCAGCTCAAACTACATTAAATAAAGTTATTCTGTAAATGACTATAATTCTCCCAAATTCAATGGCAAATAGCAATTCATAATGACATTGATTTCAAATATTTTACTTGATACTTGTGATACATATGTAATCTACGATTTCTATCATTAATTATTGAATCCTTTTATATTAAGTTTGAAATTTATAGATTAATCTACGCAGCACAAACCAAATAATTATCTGTGATTGGATTACTTATATGGAAATCAATAAATTTCCTATTATAATTTCTTACAGTAAAATCTTTTGTTTATAATTTCTAGTAAAGGAATGGCTAAAATTTTAATTGCCATCAAATAGTATTTTATTCGATTTTTATGGTTAATTGTTGTTACAAAACTTTTTTTAAGGTGACAATAGAGTTGTGAGCAAAAATATCTATGTTGAAACTATGTGACAGAAAGTGGCCTGTTTACTTATGTACAAATAAAAGCTAATAGTTGCAGACATAAAGTAATGTCATATCTCATCTCCTTCCCCTCCTTTCTTTACATAAAGGAGTTCCGGGCCTGATTATAAAACATGCAACTATTTAATGGCGCCATGTTGCTTTTGTTTTTTGATTCAAAGATACTTAATTTTGTGTTTTTATTTTATGTGAAAAGAGGATATTCTGGAATATGTTAGCATTAAAATTAGAAATCATCTAAATTTCAGTTTATAAGTTTTTGATTAAGATATAGAATCTTTAAAAAGGGATTTTCAAAACTGTTGGTTGATTAGTTAAGTCTTTCCGTTTGAAGTGGGTTGGGGGAAGAAAAAAAAAGCAGCAATAGATTTTTTAAAACTGAGCTTTAAAAAATGGATTTTCAGAAGAAAAAAAAATCACTTTTTTTCATGTACATGGGATATACTGATATTTCCCTGTAGTGAACAGTAATTAGATAACATAATATTACGCTGCTTTGTATTACTGTTTTAATGCTGTGGAAAACCTTTTATATAGATTAAATTAAAATGCGCCGGCGTCCTGGCACAGGGGTAGCGTGTCTTCCCCCGTGATCTGGGCGTCTCGGTTCGGGCATGGTTGTTACTCTGTGCTCTGTCTGTGAGGCGTGTGAATGTGTTTCCCTGTAAAAAGGGGTTGTGCAAGCGAATGTGTGAGTCATCTTCATTTGAGCTACAAGTCAGACTTCTGCCGTCTGGGTGCTCAGAGGTCTTTACCCTCAGAAACTACTGCACCCCCTTTCCGTGGAAACATGGACACGACAAAAAAAAATTAAAATGCCTCAAAATATTTGATTTTGGATCAGGAACGATTTCTCCCTAAATTTAGATTGCTTAAAGGCCGTTTCACGTTAGCAAGATCGAATATAAAAACATAAATGGTAAACGGTTACCATTTTTTTTGAAGCCAATATGAATTGCTTGCCAACCATCTATGGTTGCCGAGCTTTAAGTGACGTCATATCAACAGCCAATCAGCTTGAGGGACGTATTCACTCCCATCTTCTAAAACAGGCGCTTCCATAAATTTTAATCCTCCTTGTCACACGGCGAAATATCGTCTGCACTTTTCATTAGCAAACGGCAACGAAAGTGACGTCTCTTCAAAGTTTCACATGATTGAATTTCCGTCACTATCGTCGGCATTTTCAAGCTGGTTAGAAAAAGTTGTCGATTATGTAAAACTGGCTTGACCCGTTCTGAGGGTAGAAACCGAAAACTGCGGACGATACTTTGCCGTGTGATGCAGAGAAAATCTTACGACCTCTCTAAAGTGCTCGATGAAGCTGCAATTTTGAAGATATCATAAAAATACTATAGACTATTTTGAGTTGATTAGTTGGCATTGTATTCTTTTGATTAGACAAATTTGCATAGTTCCTGCACGACAATAGCTCAATCGTCTTTTGAAATATTAGATTTTTATAGTTTCCTCGTTGTCGAATTTTTAATTCTAGATTGAAAAAATACCGCCTCTTCTTTTTTATAATTTTTCGTTGGATTAAATTTTGTTCTTGTTTTCTTCAATTAAATTTTATATCGATATTTATCAGAATTAAATACGATTACTTAAAATTTGTGTATCGATTTCGAATGTGTGTTGTATTTAAAATATCATCTGTTATGTTGTTGTTTGTGGAATAGGACGAGTTTTATGAATCTTGCATATCAATCATGGACAAACATCTTGTGCCAGGGGATCCTGTATTGATTGAAAATATTGTTAATTATTTAAAAGCGAAAGGTATATTTGATGAGTTTCGCCATGAATGTCTTGCTGATGTAGATACAAAGGTAAATTTTAAAATTAAAGCAAATGAACTTTTAATGATAGTCTTGGTTTTTGATTGAGTTTTATTACCATTATCTCAAGTTTAATGCTTCAAATATCTAGTGACACTATCATTTTATTCACTTTCATCTAAGTTTATCATTTTGATATTAAAAAAAATATTTGTCATTTAAGTTGAAATTGTTCTATTGCTAGGTTGTAATAGTATAGCTAAATATTTCTTGATGTCAGTTATTGTCAGTAGATTAATATTGTTTTTCTTAAGATAAAATTCAATTTTACGTTGAAAAACAGGTGAAGTTTTCTTTACATTAAGAAAATGATTATAAATTAAGAATGGAATCTTGTATCATGGATTTGTATTCATCGCTCTGTAAAAAGCTTGGCATTTATTCAGAAACTAGCTGATACCCGCACCGTTGCTCCCGACCCCCAAAAAATCATATTAATTGCAATCGATCAATAAATTGGCAATGTTTTATCGAAACAGGATGAACGGTACTTTAGTATATAAAATACGAACAAACAAATATTCATTTTTGTATATTAGATTTGGGTATTCTTTTAGAATTGTAAAACTTGGTGTTCTTTCAGAATGGTAATGAAAGAAACTATTTATTGGATCCCGTGATTCATTTAATATTCGTTCAGAATTCTCAAATTTAATTTTAGAAAATGTGAAAAAAATATTTTCTCTTGAAATTAATTTAGCAAAGAAAATATATTTAATATAATTGAGAAAATATATTTGAAGAGAATTTGAATATATAAAATATATTTGAGAAGATAATTTTTGAAAATTAAGACGAGGCAAAATCATTTGTACTACAATATTTTTGGTAGTTACTGCGAAAACCCCTAAAATCTAATTAAAATTTAAAAACCTCAGGGTTGTCCCCAAAACTTTCTTACCTGTTAGAGTTGTTACCCCTTGAATTTCTTTTCTTTAATTTGGATTTAGTATTCCTAAAGAATCTTTTATCTTCTTGTCGTGTTATTTAGAGATTAATTTTTGGTAAATAGATGCAGTTGAGATTTGAAATTTTCTATTTAATTTTAGATAGTTGTACTATCCCTATAACCCATAGGTGTAAACAATAAGCTTACTAAGTTTTAATGCAATCGGAAGAGCGGGTTAGGAAGGCATAAAAGACATACAGACAAGCATTCATTTTTATTTATATAGATGATATAGTTATAATTTTTTTTCAATGATGAGATAGTTATTTTTGTATTATGTCATTTTATTCTAATAGTTGTCAGATAAGATATTTGAAATTATTCTCATTTTGTTATAATTTGCCATCTGAATTAAAAATAAAATAAGAAAATTAGTGTATTATGCATTTTTTTCCAACATTTTGTAATTTATTTTTAACCATTAAAAAATCATTTTACATAATATTTGTACTTTCTTTGATTAAGATATGTTTGCAATTCTTTTTAAAGATTTTTTTTTTCTTTTTGGGAGTAATGATAATAGCTTGTTATCTTGTAGATACCATTAGTGACTCCACCTATTTAAATTGAGATTTCATTATGATAATATTCTTAGTTTAGCTTCCTTTCAATAAAAATTTATGAATTATTTATTTGATAACAATTGCAATCAATGTTAAGGAATACGATTTGCACTACTGTGCTGAAAACAAGGGGAAAACAGTTTTTAAATACATATTGATAATTTGTAAAGAGCTGCTAATATAAAGACAATTATTGAATATAGAATCATTATTGCTATCTATTTAATTAAAGGATTCTGTTAATTCATCTATAAAATTGAACAGCTTATATCATTCACTTTTTGCCGATAAATATTTTTCTCTTCTCTCTCTATATATATTAAAGTAATTTGTATTGTCATTAATTAAATGAAAATATGCAATTGAGCATAGAAATATTTTTTACTCAATAAAACAGAAAATCTTCTGTTGGGTTGAAGTGAATAAACTATTTTTGTACAATGACTTAGTGTTGGGTTGTATCTCTTTCCCAAATCCAATTACTCACTTTTTTCCTCCTTTCGAGCCTTAAGATGTAGTTATATGTTTATGATACTGTACTGAAAATATTGAGTGATCTTCTTTTATTAATCTGTTCTGTATATATATATATATATATATATATATATGTTTGGACATGTATCATAAATATGCTGTATAAATGAACCATGGCCAGAATCTTATTAAAACAACAACTGGCTGCAGAACATAGCTATGGCTAATTAGAATTCTCTGTAATGCTACATTGTCCAAAACTGAAATGAAATTGGGTCATATGGAACAACTGAAAAGTCTCTGACATAAACAAAATAAATTATTTCATTTTTTTTCCTAAAAATTCAAGCTTTTCTAAATTTAAGAAGTAGTTGATTATGCAATATTTTCCTGTTAAATGAAAAAAATATTAATGAAAAATATGTAATTGAATTGAATGAGGAAAACTCTTATCATTTTTGTAATATATTAAGCTATTTAAGATTTATAAGCAATGCAGTTCTTAGCTGACAAGGATGGGGAAACTTTTGTGGCATAAAAGCAGAATCATTTTTATAAGTCTGGCAGAAGACCGAAAAATTGAAGCCAGAAATGAACAGAAAAACATTGAGATCAAAAATAATGATTCATTGAACCACTATATCACTAGAGCAAGAGAAATTACAACTGTATCTGTCATAGATTAGATGCCTTATGAGGAAAGCTCACTTACCATATAGTATGTAGAAATTTTTCCAAAATATGGGATCTACTCAAAATACAATGAAATCAATCAACAGATGAAGTAATAAAAATTCTCTACAAAAATGGATAATTCAAAACTACAAATAAGGTAAATTTAGGTTTATGGAAAAGGAAAAAACTAAGAAACTGATAAAATTAAACAAGCAAAACATATTAAGAAATAGTTATGGCTTAGAATTTCTAAGTGGGGAATTCATTGTTTATATTGTTAATTGAGGCATATTCCATTAAAAAAAAACATGATATATAAATATTATAGATATGATAGATAAAGTCATAGTAATAGTAAAGCTGAAAGAGCAGAACCTTAGTTTTTTTTATAAATAAATGTTATCCAAGAAACTGACATTATTTCAAAGCGGATGTTTTTTAAAATCATGTTTATCACAAAATATGAATTTTATTGATGTTATATACTTGTTAAGTTTTACTCTAATTATTAAATAATATATATATATTTGTATTGTTTTTTTTTTGGAAACCTGTATATTTATTGGGGAAATTTCGAATTATCCGATTGAACATTTTCGTTCTTTGAAACTATCCTGTCAACCATTTTTGTAAAATCCGATATTATTGCCGAAATCTAGCAGTGCACTTATAAAAGCAAAGTTGCTTTTCATTATAATGGTACCAAATGATTGGTGCATTTTTGCTAGCTTTGACAGGATAATCTCAAAGTATCTTTATTTATTTTATTCTTTGGTAATTATTTGTTTTCTTAAAATTATTAAAATGAAATCTTAACTGAGTAAATTATAATCTTATGAATTGTGCTAACAAAGCTAATACATGTACCATCTTAATCCTATAGCTCAATGATTATTCATAGATTTTTATGGATTGAAAGCCTTTATGTTCCTTTTGAAAGATACTTTATTTAGTTGTACTTCTTGCTGTATGCCTTCACTCTATGAAAGTTGAATATAAAAATTTAAAGCCTTATAATATATTGATATTTTTTTTTTTTGACTTAAAAAAAAAACTTGTATAATAATTGCAGTGTATACTTTTTGAGTTATGCATCAATTTAAATTTAAATTGAAAAGTTTCAAAAACCTCGAAGAATTGTAATGTTTGTATATTGTTCAATTATATTTTCATTAATTTATATTAAACTGTAAAAAAAAAAAAAAAGAGAAAGAAAGAAAACCACTGCTAATATTAACTGCAAAACTAGTGCAAAAGTATCTATATTTAAAGAAGGCGGGAGGAGGCATAAGCCTGGGAGCTTTGAATTTTAGGTAAAATAAAGGATTAGTAACAAAATTTGTACATTTTGCCTAAATGAAATATTTTTGGCCATATATTTGTTTAGTCATTTAAGTAGAATATTTAATTATTCATAGGAATAAGAAATATATAATAATGATAATATATATTTTTATATAGAACAATCAATTTTTATTGGTCTAAAATCTTAAAAACTCTTAACACATTATTAAATGAATTCTAATTATGTATTTTTTTTCTGTTCAGGGAATAAGAAACAAAGCATATTTTTAATTTTTTTATTTATGCCATACAAATTATATTAATATTTTTTGAAGACTGATTTGAGAAAAAGTATTATTCAAAATCTGTATAAATTTAAATGGATTATAATAATAATATAATACTAACAAATAATATAAGAAATAATCTGCTTAAAGAAATTATGTATTTTTTATATGGCAATAGTGGACTGAACCACTAAAACAAAGAAACAAAAATTCATAAGTTTGTGTTTACATTTTTATGATTATGATAATTTTCTATAATTGCTTGTTATTTTATGAAGAGAAAATGAAATTTTTTATTACTGCTAAATTCTTGTATTTTTGAATTTTAGTCATCATGTCAAAACTTGAGTCAAAGAGTGGATGGATACACCACCAAATTTCTTTCAGGCGAGAAATGGCATCCAGATCTAAACAAAAATGAATTAAGGAATAAATTGCGTCGGCATATTGACGAGTAAGATTAATTTAAGAGATTGTTTTTGCATAAATTTAAATTTCTCTTTTCAAAATATTTTGCAGCTAACTCTTTTTGAAGTTTTTTTTTAAATACTAGGTAATTTATAAATTATTTGTTAACTCTTTATTTATCCATTTATAGCATATCTGTTTTAAGTCTAATGGTAGAAACTGATGAGAAATTACTAGCATTTTCTTAATTATTTAAAAAAAAGTTTTTTTTTCTGTGTTTTTGGTAGCATATATGCCATATTTTATGCATCATATATGAATACTTAATATTTATGTATTTATTCTGTTCTCAAAATTAAATATAATTTATAATTTTTTAGATATTAATATTTCTCAGTTCAAGAAGTTTATTTTTTTCTTTGAATACTTATCTGAGTTTTCTTAAATTTTTTTAATTATTACAATATTAAGTTAATGCATTATATTCACAATATTCTGAATCAACTAAGCATGTTTTTTTTGTGTGTGCAATTTCATTTTCTTAAATATGTAATTTATAAGTTTTTCTCATTTTATTCCCACATTTCTATTTTGATGAATTTGTCTTGATCTGTAAAAAATGTTTTAAATAGCCCCATTTTTTGTAAATGACTAAGATTACTTCATCATTAATTAAAAAATTACTTCATCATCAATTTAGATTTTTTGTGTTTTTCAAGTTATTTATCTTTATTTGAAATTTAAAGAAATATTTGGATTTTTAGATCTGGAATGTTGGCTGGTGGAGCAGATCATGTTGTGGAACAAGTGATTAATCCAAAAATTAATCAATTATTTCTGCCAAGAATCATAGAAGTTGTTCATCAATATTTAAATGAAGAAAATGAAAAATTAAATAAAAAGAAAGAAAATTCTAGTGATAATATAAATTTTGAAAAACTATCAGCAGAAAATACTGATGGAACAAACAAAACTAAAAGCACAAAGCTTGGTAAGATTTTTTTTTTGTATCATTACTTGGTAATTCTGGTTTTAATATTAGTTTGTCCAAAAATTTATTTATGCATGGATTTTTGTTGAAAAAATTATGGATTTTAATATTTTCAAAGGGATGTAAATTATTACTCTTACTGGGTTTTAGCTTATTTTTTTAATTAATTTTTTTTGTAGGCAGAGGCTATTCAAATATTTATTATTTTTTTAACTATTTAAAAACTTTTGACTATTTTTTACCTAATAAAAAACATGAATTTTTCATAGTTTTGTTATGAGGGAAAGGCCATGATGTTTCCGGTATGTTTTACTATAATTTTTAGAGGTTTATGATTTATTATAATTTCTATGCAGAATTTGTTATTTGTGAAATTTATTTAGAAGATCTAATATTTATTCTTAGTGCTAAAAATGTAAAACAAATATAGAATACTGAAATTTTAAATCTTGCTTGACTACTGAGTTATGTGTTTTTTATTTAGTTTTTAAATAGTACTTTTTTTTTTCTTACTTTATAGATCCAATTGCAGACATACTCTCTTTTAGCTATTCAAAACCTAAATCTAATCCACCACAAAATGTGCAGACAAAAGTCTTAGATTCAACAAAAGCAGAAAGAAAAAAAGATGAAAATGTACAACAAATCAAAATTTCAGATGTGTTACTTAAAACAGAAAAGAAAAAAGAAGAATTGATGATTCCTATTAAAGTTTCTGAGGTCGTTTCAAAGGTAAAGAAAGAAGATGCCATTTCAGATGTAATACAAAACATAGAAAAAGATAAGGAAGAAACTGTGTCCATTAAAATAGAATCTGTTGAACCTGTTACTGAATCACTATCATCTCCAATATCTGCATCACAAATAAAACTTCAAAGTGATTCTAAGGAGATAATTAAAATAAAAAAAGATATCAAAACTGAGGAATTGGAAGTTTCTTCTGATATAATGAAGAAGGCACAAAAGGAGGATATGAAGATTGAGAAAAAGAAAGGTGAATTGGAGAAAAGGAAGGAGGATTCAGAAAAGAGGAAAGAGGATTTTAAGCCAAATAATGACTCAAGTTCTCATTCTGAGGAAGGTAGTCAAAATAAAGTAGTGCCATCTGCCCCAAAATCTAGTAATGTTTTGAAAACCAAATCTGAATCAGAAAAAAATAAAAAAGTCAAGCTTCATAACTCTTCCAAAACTTTAGGTGAATCTCAAAAGGCCAAAACAAAGGATTCAGATAAATTTTCAGGTAAATCATCTGACAAATATAAGTCATCCTCAAAAGTATCAAAAACATCGAAAGATCATCCATCTCCTCACAAAAATAGTATAAAATCATCCAAAAGTGACAAAACAGAAGACAATAATAAAAATAAATTGAAAGATGGTCATTCAAAGTCTTCTGATAATTCTGTTTCAAAGCCTTCTTCTTCTAAATCATCTTCCTTGAAGAAAGAAAGTAGTTCTATGAAATTGAAATCTTCTTCTGACAAAACAAAAACATCCAAATCTTCAGAATTGAAATCTAAAATTAAAATTCAGAATGAATCATCTGAGAAGACTAGTAAAAATAACCTTCATTATTCTTCGTATGATTCATCACAGGGTAGTGACCAAGATAAAAGTGTCACTCCAATCTCTCATCATAAGGAAAAGCATAAGCATTTTAGTAAACATCACAAAAAAGAAAGTAACAATAAAAAAGCAGTTGAAAAAATAGAGAAAACTCCTGACAAAAAACGATTCCAGTCAGATTCTGATTCAGGTACTCCAATAAAACATAAGTATATAAAACATGTCTCTGAAAAAGAAAAGAAGAAATCCATGAATATTCAAGAATCTGCAAAAATTAGTTCTCGGTCAAATAGCTTTGGTTCAACATCATCAGTGAGTGATTCTCCATCTTCTTCTTCCAAAGAAACATCAGTCAGTACTTCTGAAGAAACCAGTGACAACTCTTTAAAATCTTCTGAAGTAAAGAAGAAGCAAGGAACTAAAGATAATGAGCGTTGCAAACGAACTGAAGACTTCTCACCACCTCCACCTCCTCCTCCTTCTTCTGGCATTTCAGCTCCATCATCTGCTGAGGTTTCATCTATGGACGAAACTCAGTCATCCCAAGAAAGTGAATCAGACAGCAAACTTAGTGAAGATGAGTCAAGTAGTGAGTCAGATGTAGAGAACTTGTATAGTTCCAATTCTTTAAAGAATTCTAATTTACAAAGCAGATTGAAGACTCCTGAAATTTTGAATGATGTTTACGATGTATTTCTGTATTCTTCTTCATCATCTGAATTTGAGGGATATTCTTCAACTGCTGAGAAAGACCAAACTAGTATAAAACAAATAGATGATATTGATGTGAGTTCAGTTCATACTAGTGACTTATCATCCTTTGATGATCTTCTTAGTGAATCCGAAGATTCAGATATTGATGAAGACAGACCTGCTAGGAGGTTAACTATTAAAGAAGGTAATTTTATTTTGTTTGAAACTTAAGACCATGTTGAATTTGATAAAATTAAAAATGTATGAGTACTCAGTTAGTGGATATTATTTTTTTGAAAGGAAATGTTCCCTCATGTTTTAAATATTGTGATAAATTACAGTTCTTACAAATCATATCATTTCTTTTTATTGTTATTTGTTGAATCTTAAGTTGTTGTCTGGAAATAAAAATCTGCAAAAGTGTTTTTTAAAAATCCAAATTGTTCATTAATCAATCATTCATTGAATTATAATAAATGAAATCTAATATATATAGGTTTAAATAAATAATTTGTTTAAACAAATAACAATAATCCAAAAATTCTTTCTTTTTTTTAGCCTAATTTTTTTAAAAATTCAAATTTATCTCACTCTCATTTGTTCAATATTAACATTTGGCATTTAGATATACTTCTGCAATTTTTATATACACTTATCACTTTTTTTTGTGTGAATTTTTATATTTGGATTCTATTCATTTTCTGTGTATAATTTTTTTTAAATCTGTGTTTGTCATCCAAATTATTCACAATCATTTGTATATATACTATATTTATTCATAGCAACCTGTAGAAATTTAAAATCAGAACTCAAAGATGCTCAAAAATTTATATTGAATTTCTTTTTTGATGTATTTTTTATGTTGTTGCATTTAAAAATTTTGTTGTATAAAGTACTATTTATCTGAATATTTCAGAATTTGTATTTTTTTAAGTACATTTATTGTACAGTGGATATCTTAATAAAATAGAAATTTCTGCTGTTTGGAAGATTAACTAGCCAATGACCAGAACCAGTTTTTCTTATTATTTTTTCAAGTTTAAGAGCTCTTAATTCATATTGAGTGGCATTTTAAAGTGATCTTAAGATCTCATAATTCTTGTATATATTTTGGGGTGGATATCTTATGTTAGTAGTCTAAAATAAGTGGCTATTTATTAGTTAAAGTGACACAGAAAAGTTGAAAGTTCTATTTGTCTTGATATTTTCAATTCCATTTTTTCAGTTCAGTTTTTTATTCATTGAATTAATAGCTTTCTTTTCAGTATAATATTTGCTCCTTTTATAAAATTGATTAGAAAAAAATACTCAATATATATCTGTACTTATAATGAAGCTCAATGTATGTGGGTATTGGCACTCTACAGGCCAGATGACCTACAGCTACCAAATTTGGTATATTTAAAATTTGGAGTTTGGAAATGTGCACCCCAGAACCCTCTTCTCAAATTTTTAATTAGTTTGAATTAATTAAAAGTTAAGCGAAATTTTGACGTTTTTCTGCAATAACCTCTGAAAATATTATTGCACAAGGATGATTTTTACATCAAATTAAAGATTAAGAAATTAGCTTTCCAATGGTATCAGTGTTTTAACATATAACTTAATCATTTATTTTTAACGAATTATTTTAACTATATTTTAAAACAATATATTTCAGGCAAAACAAAATTTAATCTGCATAAGCACATTCTGAAAGAGAAAATATCTTTTATCAGTATGTTGCCATCAGATTGACAACTCAAATTAAAAAAAAAAAAAAACTAATAGTGTGTAACATGAGTCTATAAATTCTTTAAAAATGAAGAAAGTTTAGTTTTTAAATAAAAAGAGGTAAACTTCAATCAACTCAGTCTCCAAAAATGACTGATTTATGAATATTTCAAGATCACTATTTAATAAAAACGAGTAATTTTAAACCTCTTCAGCATCCATTCCAAAGATACCTCCATCAATGCCCAGGATTTCTCAAGATTGACTGGTCTAAAAAGAAAATATTGAACATTACATACATTTTTATTGAAAACTTCATAAGTTGATCAAATTTGGTAGCAGAAGATAGAAACCTTCATTTATTTATTTTAAAGTTGAAGTGTTAAGAATATTTCATAGAATAAGATTCCTTATAAGTAAAAGATGTATAAAATTTAGACTTAATAATTTTTTATTAATGTTTATAGACCAAAATAAAATAAAACATTTTTCCTATCATTTAAATCTCTTTGAAAGTAAAACTGATACCCGAATTTTATGATGAATCTAAGTAATTTTTATTGAATAATTCTTGAAATATTACTTAAATTATTGAAATTATTCAGTAATACATGTAATGATTTTCTTTTACTTATATTTTTAAAAAAATGCTTGGTTTCAGTAAAAAATGTTCTTATATCAGTTTGCAGTTTAATCATTTCCACTTTAATTTAAAGTTGAAATTTTGTGAGAGTTGATAGATAATTAGAGAGATATATAGTACATTACAGGCTTAAGGCCTTTATAAATTATATGTGAATTATATGACTATTAAAATTTGAACCTTAAAAATATTTTGATGAAGTAGCTAATAAAAGGCAAGTTACATAAAATATTTAATTTACAATGACAAGTCACATAAAGTATTTAATTGACAATGATGCTACGTAAAGCATTTAACTGATAATTTTAAAAAGCAGTTAGATTGGCGAACCAGCTTGTCACTACAAATGGCTAGTATCTCATAAAAGGAAGTCTTCATTGCTAAAATGCACTTCAGTTCATGATCAAAAAGTTAATCTTATCAATAGTTTTAATCATTTTCTACGGCAATTATTATCTGGTGCAAGTGACATGAAGAAATGTTACTTACCATTTTAGTAGTAATTGTTATAATGTGTGCTAGTGCCCTTAATTTAGAACATTGATACCTTTGACTTGCATTTTGGTTTATGTTGTGCTGAAAAAAATTGCTTGCTTTTTTAAAAAAAAAAGTCAACTATGCTATTATGTTATCTAAATTAACCTTCATTCCTTATTCATACATTAATTTTTAAGATTATATTTAATTGTATTTTATGAAAATTCATTGCATAATTTTTCAATAAAAATATTTTTTATTTATTCTATTATTTTTTAAAATTTTCAGCTGAAAAACTTTTAGAAGAAAAAGCTAGACAAAGGCGCTTTGAAAGATCAAAGGTAAATTAGGTTGTCATTAAATGTGTAACCTGAAGAGAGTAGCTTTTGCTGTAATCTTTGCATGAGTTTCTATTTGAGCTTGCTTGGCATTTCTTTGTTAGAAGACACTTTCTCAGGTGTTCTCCTTTATTGTTTTAAAAAGCAAGATTTTTATGTGTTCTGAACTATTTTCAATGTTTATTATTAAATAAACTTTTTATGGAATAAATTTAAAATTTTAAGTATATCAAAAATTGAATTATTTTCTCTCTTTTCCCTACACAAACCTTTTCAACAAAATTTATTTGCCATGCTTAAACTTTGTTTCACAAAAACACTTGCATCATTTTTCCGTGTGCACATGCTTGCTATTTTTTTTTTATTTGCATTTTCAACTAAGAAAGTATGCATCTCTAAAAGTAATTTTTTCAGATCTTATTTCTGTGTGTTGGATTGCATGGAGGTTTGAATTTGTATTTTTCTTTCTGTAAATTTATATAAGTTCACAGGAATCAAAATAATTTTATTTTTTGAGGATTATTTGTGAATTAATATATACTTATGTGTTACTGTCCGCTACTCTGAAGATAATTTACTTGAAATTTGTTGACTGTTGCTAAAAAAATATTATTTTCAGTATAAAACAAAGAAAGAGAGGGAATAACAAATTGACATATTTTTGGAATAGTTATAATTGCAAGTACTTAAATTCAAAAGTAATTTTAAATTTGGGTGTAAATTTAATTTATCACAATATTTGTTTGATTAGTTTTGTAATATTTATAAAGTGCTGCTGTAATATTTTCCATTGTAATTTTTAAAAAATGTTATAGAAAATGTGCCAGCATTTAAAAACTTTTTTGATAGAATATTATAATAGTTATTATTTTTTAAATTGTATTTAGTAAATAATGATTTCAATTTTTTATGACCAATTATTTCAAATTTATATTCTTTCTCTCAAAAGAGATTTTTATTACATCAATCTCAAATTAATTTATTTCATATGATGTATTGGGAATAAACTATTTATGAAGTATTTTATTTGAAGTTTCCTTTTAATAAAAAAGGAAACTTCAGAATTAAATTTCAAATAAAATTAAAAAAAAATTTGAAAAATTTTGATTTTAATTTTAACTAACCTGAATCAACAAAAAATGATATTTGGACATTGTTTCCCTTTTAATAAGATTGTAGTTAAATATACTATACATTTTTTAACATTAAGAAATTTTACAGTATTATAAGTGTAGTTTAAACAAAATATGAAAGCATTATGCAAATATAAAATATGTCAAAGCATTTAAATGTAATTACTTTTATGAAGAAAAATCATTATAAGTACTAAAGGATGTAAATTAAAATTAAGTTTTGAATTGTTTAAAGATAATCATTTTTACTGTTTACCCTTTAGTTTAATTCACAGCTTAACAAGCAAAGCTATATGTCTCAATTTTCTTAATTTTATAATAGGGAAGGTTGGGGAAGCCAAGATTTTTTGGGACTAATAATAAATAAGATTTAAGAATATAATCTAGTATGAACATAAAGTACTAGTGTAAAGAGGAAAAAAAAAAAAAAAAACCCTGTTTTATATTGATTGTGAAAAATTAAAAAAAAATTATTCATATTAAAGAAAACTGAGTTAAGTTGTTTTGACTGCTTAACTCTAGTTTATTCATTTTAATGATTATAATAACTTTAATCTTGGAGTATTTTTTGCAGTACTCTAAACCATTTGACTTTTTCTTTTTACTCCACATTTTTTTAAAGACAATATTTAATCTTTTATTATCTCATTTTTTAATCTTCTGTATGTAGTATTTATAAAAGCTTTAATAATAAATTAAATAATTTTGGTGTATACAAATAAAACTTATATTAATAATAATATACTTTTTGTAATAACATGTTAGAATTTTATTTATATCAATATATAAATATTTACTTTGCTTCAATACATTTTGATATTTTTACTCATTTATGATGTAAACAGTTTTAAGTTAGTTTTAAAATTAAATTATCTTTATATATGTTCTTAGTAGTTTGTTGAATTTTCCAAAAGGTAAAATTTGGAATTTAATAACGAGAGGTTTTGTATTTTGTTATGCCTTCCAAATTGTAAAACAAACAAACAAACCCACAATTAATATTATTTTAATAATTTAGTGAAGCAAAATTAATCGTCAATGACATTTTTTAGAAAATTATTCACTGTACTTCGTAGGCAATTTTTTATTTTACTTAGAAATACGAACAGTTTTTTGAAGGCAAATTGAAATTAAATTTTTATTTGTTTTGAAATTATTTGTGCAATGCATATTGCAGTAGTTTAAATTCAATCATACATTGTTGTAGATGGGTTTGATCAAACTTTGCAAGAGAGGTAAATGAAATGCTTTTGAGCAAATTATATGCATAATATTTATGATACATTAGGAAAAGAATTTCTTTGTTAAATATTTCTCTTAGGCAATTCTGCATTTAAAGAATATTACACGTGGAGTAACTATCAAGAGGAAAATTTTGCATTTGGCATAATTTGGATATAAGTCAGTGATATTATACATTTTTAAAAATGTATATTTAATATAAATGTATTTAAAGTGATATTCATTTAGTTTCTTGATACTGCATTTATTTAAAGTTCATATTTACATCATTCAAATAAAGCTCAACAAGTAAAAATTATATTGACTGGTGGTTTTTGTTAAATTCAAATTTAAGAAATTAGATTATATTAAAGTTATAGTTTTAATATTTTTAGTATAAGGTATTGTTAAAAATATTAAAATGATCATTGTTTTTTGGTGTTCTTGTTTTTTGTTTAATAAGGTAAAAATATTTACAAAAATAAGAGTACATAATCATTTATTGTCAGAAAAGTAAAATCATAATGGGCACATTATGCAGGAATATTCTATAGATTTTACAGAATCCTACATTCTTTACAGTTCATTATTTTTATAATTTATATTTCAATAAAGTCATTCTGACAAAAATGAGAAATCCAAGATATTTTTTAAAAAGAATTTTAATAATTTAAAAATTATCTTAAGATATTTTTAAAAAATCTCTAATAAGACAAATAATGTATATAAATAAAAGTATTAAAAATCAATTTTAACACTTGATTTGTAATACTTGGTAAATACCCCAACTATGAAATGTTATAATTATTATTAAAATGTTACTAATATTTGATTTATAATTATCAATTAATAATTTATAATTGATATGAATGTAATGGAAAATTAATTTAGAAATTCTTTTAACTATAAGTTTTTGTATTCCATATTCTGGAAATATCTTAAATAAGTTAATTCTAATTGTTTTTTGTATTAAAGATGACGAGAAAACTAATTTTATTTTAAAGTATTTCATGAAGAACTTTCAGGTTTTGATAAAATATTTTGAAATGAAGGTACTCTATATGCATTTTTGAAGATATGTCAATTCAATAATGATGAAACTTTTGCATTAGTGTTTTTAAAAAACTTTGTTTAAATTATATCTATCTTATTTTAAATTTGAGCATTAAATCTTTTTATTTTTTAATTGATTATTTAAGTGTAAGCATTTGTTTTCCTTCAGATTTATGTGAAAAAATAATGTATATACACATATATTTTACCTTTTTCTGTTTACAGTTTTAACTAATTTCTTTCTTTTTTTTATAAAACAAAAAAATTAGTTTAAAAAAAAAAGATTAATTATAAAAATATATTAGAATGAGAATTATATTGTATTTTAAATATTTATATGTCATATTGAATTTCATATATTTATATTTTATATTGGATTTTAAATATTTATATTTTTTATTGGATTTTAAATGCTTATATTTTTCTGATATTGTATTTTAATGTAATTTTTATAATAATATTCTTCCTATATTTTGAATACAAAATGTTGGTAATGAAAATTATATTTTACAGAATGCAACGTCTTTAAGAGATTCATTGGATGATAAAAAATTAAATACCAGTCCCCAAGTCTTAACTTCACCAACACTTTGTAAGTACACTTTAAAATTTTCATTTTTTTTTTGTAATTTATGCATAATTCTTTTACATATTTACATTATAAATATTTTATTCTTAATTTCCATACTAGATTAAGATTAATTTTTTTTTATTTAAATACAAATGTACTAATTCATTTGAGAAATGAAAAGTGAAGGAAACTGCTCTGACATTATATG